>JAODLM010000866.1:0-139824 GCA_036937905.1 Salvia rosmarinus
TTATAAGCGAAACTTTTCTCATCATCACTACATCAAAATTTCACCCTTTTTGATTCCCATATCCATCCTCGCCTCATATCATCCGGTTAATTGAAAGAAAAAGTCTAATAAAGGCTCGAAGAAGGCGACAAATGGTATATATCATCGGGTTAGTGTTTGGGTGATAAGTGGTTAACTGTGATGGCCTTTTATCCTTTCCAATTGAAACACATCTGCGATCTCGACACGAAACACAGCGAAGTTCTGAAGATAATCACATGTATGATATCACACAATTAAAAGCGTATCAAGATGTTTATACGGTGAAGCTCGAGTCTCCGCAGGTTAAGCAAATGGTGAAAAACAACAAGCTAAGCCATCTCACGTCATTAAATGCGTCATTTTCTAACATATCATGTGCTTATCATTAAATTTCACAAAATTTTCTATCGTCATTGGCCACATGGATTAACACACTTCAACTTAACTCGTTGATCGGCAGACCGCAGCGAAAAGAAAAAGCGAAAACGACAAAGCGACACAAGCGAAAACAAAAAGCAAACGAAACGAAAACAAAAGCAAAAGCGTTGGGTTTACCTCCCAGCAAGTGCTTTGTTAACGTCTTTAGCTAGACCATCACTAACCTCGTCAAGCGGCGTTTGGTAGCAATACATCTTTCCCGACTTATGGAACCTTCTAAACTTAGCATTCACGGATGACCACCGCGTTATGGAAGTGGTCCACTAAACTTGAATGAAACACTCGGAGTTCCATGCGAGTCCCTTCTTCCTTCACATGACATCCTCGATTGGTGAGTACTCTCTAAGTCTTGAGACATGTGCGTGACAACATTAAGTGATCGAGCAACAATCTTCCGACTTTCAGCGTCGTGTTGCTTGATGGCGTCGTATATAAATTTTGAGCTCTCATCGTTAACCGCAAGCGTGAGGTTTCCTTCACTGCACATCAATCAACGCCATACGACCGGTTGCTAGAAAAGGTCTACCAAGGATTAGTGGTTGTTGTTTGAATTGGGAATATCTAAAATAACAAAGTCGGCGGGAAAAACAAAATTCCGAATTCTTACGATACGTCTTCGACGATACCTTTTGGATATGTGGTGATCGGTCGGCCATCATCAGTGAAATCTTCGTCAACGCTTCATCTTCCCTAGGTGTAGCCGGTTGGCGATTGATGGCATCAGTTGATGCTGCGCCCAAGTCGCGTAAGACATTTGGGAAAATACGCTCGGCGATCTTGCACTCTAACGTGAAGCTGTGGGATCATACGCTTGGAGGAGCTTCCTTTGCAAGGCAACCTTGCACTCGTCGGATAGGAAATTTTCTCAAATTTCCCAAGTTTCTTCTTCTTTGCAAGCGTCTTTTAAGAATTTCATGTGGCCGGCATGTTTCATGCGCTTCGAAGAAGCAAATTTATCTCAACTTTTTGAAAAACCTCTTTGAAGCAGCAAACTCCTCGTCATATTCGACTTGACAAGTCGACTCGGAAATGGGACCGGAGGTGTGCGTCGGGATTTGCTACGTGGTTGCCTCGCGGTCGACCTCGCGACCGCTAGGGTGGTCGCGAGGTGTAATGCTTGCTTGTGGACTCCTTTCAGCGTCGCGAGCTTGCGGCGATGACTTCATGTGATTTCTCGGCGATTGCTCACGGTCGGGTTTGCGACCTTTGGGTCGCTCGCGAACAACTTCTGGCGCGGATACTCGGATGGCTCACGGTGCAGCGGCGGGACGCGTGCTCGATCGCGGCTTACAGTGAAAAAAAATCTGGATGGTTCGCGATCGGGCTCGCGATGCGTGAGCTCGATCGCGGTTTACTGCGTCGGTGTGCTATCATGCTCTTCTTCCTCGGTAGGGCTCGGGTAGGCTCGTCCGCTCGCCGTGCGAATGGCGAAGCATTGACTCTTGGGTTCGTCTCGTATTACTCGGAAATTGGCCCGTCTTTTGTAGTCGCATTCACTTATGCGGCAATTTGACCAATTTGATTTTCCAACATCTTTATGTCTTCCCCATAGCCGTCACGGTGGACTCCAGTGATTTATCTTACGCCCGGTGTTGCTTATGAGCAGAATTACGATTCGTTGCCAATTGTTGGTTGCTTACAACCAAGCCGCTGCATCATGTCTTGAGGCTTGGCTTCCTCGGCTCTTGGATCGAATTACGAACATTGAAACTTCTTTGGAGGTTGTTGGAAATTCGAATGATTCCTCGATTGATGTGGTGGCGTTTTCGTCTCAATCGACTCTTCAAAATAGTGAACTTCTTTAAGAGATCGTCATATTTTGAATCACTCTCAACAACGGCATTGCTTTGAATGATGGCGTTCTCTCAGTTGGCCATTGATAGTGTTGGCAGCCATTTCTTCTAAAATCGGCTCGCCAAATCTCTTGATCGGTTTAATAAGCATCCCCCCCGACGCGTCCACCATGCTCCTCTCGCAAATCGCCGTATCGGGTCCACCGTAGGCGGGTGATTTGTTGCTCATTGGAGAACCCGTGTTGTGGACATCGTCTCGATAGACCTCGAATCTCCCCGTGCCTCGAATAATGATTACGTCGTGGTTTTGGCAAAATGAGAGATTTCGGCGATGATCTTCTACGCTTTCGGCGTGGAAAGTATTCGAAGAAACTTCATAAAGTTTCCCCAAGTGTCGATGCCGGCTCGGTCCAAACTCTTGAACCAATCTTTCGCTTGTTTTGCTTGAGAAACCGAACATCACCTTGCATCCGGATCGTGTCTTGTGGCAACCCCATTACATTTGATGGTGTCACAAATATCGAAAAGGTCTCGAGATACGCATTCGGGTCTTCGTGACTCCTCCCTGGCCGCTTCTCCTTGGACCATCTTGATCGGGCGGCTTTAGCTCAAAATTGTTTGCATCTACGTGCGGGCCTGAACCGCCTCTTGGAACCCGGTGGGATGTCGGTGCATGTGATTGAAGGTCTTTCCTGGGAGCGAGGACAATGATTCCCGTATTCGCCATCGTGCTGCATCTCGCAAAGTCGGCTAGCATCGATCTTCTTGCTCGGAGGAATGCCCAGATTACGGATTGGCGCCATTGCGGCTTTATCTTCTCCGTCCTCTTCTCCTTTGAGAACTTTCGATCTCGGGATCTAATAATATTTCGGGGAGGTCCACGAGATCTTGTCGCATAAACCACAGTGAGAAGAGAGAAATTAGCACTAACAAAATAAATAATATATATATATAACTTGAATTAATAAATCCAAATCGTCAAATTATTCTATGTGATCTTAACAATCCCGACAGCGCCAAAATTTGATCGCTCCTTTTCATACGTAAAAGTGTAATGATAGGGTAAGCAGTATCGTATCCCTGAGATTGTATCACAAAACATGAAGCTAACTTCGGCGACAATTCATCATTATCGAGCACAAATAAAGGGTGAGAGGTTTTAGGGCTTGAATTTAATCAACAAAGGTAACCAAGCGAAATATAAATAGCATGATAAAATCACGAAGATAACTATGAAGAAAAGACTAACCCTAGGGATGCCAATCTATCCACAACGATGTTTATCACTTATTATGAACCGTTTTAATCCAGACAAGAGCGGAAGATCACATATATAACCAACAACTTGATTCTACGACAATTCGGCGGTTGATTACTAATTTTCCCTATCACGATTCGTCTCTGAGGAAAATAAGCAACTCCAAAAGGATCACTAAGAATATGCTTCTCTGTTGTCTATCTCGATTCGACTCGAGAACTAATCGTATCATGCATTTAAGATCGATTGACAATTAAAAGCGATTCGTCATTAGCTCGGCAACTAGATATGCATCGAGATTGGTTAGAAATCAGCGCATATAAATAAACACCATGAATCATGAATCATGCGGAAGGTAAATAACGATAGCGAGAACTCACAACATATAGGATCGAATCATACACTTTAAGTTAGAATAGGAAACTAGCCGGACATAATAAGCGGAATGAAATACGATTTAACCATAAAAGCAGAAATTAAATATATAAAACCGTGAGGAAGCGTCGGATGAACAAGGTTGGTCTTGAATCGATTCCAAGCGAGCGAGCGGAAAACAGCGGAGCGATCGGACAAAAACGTTCCGATCGATAACAAAACAATAAACTAAACTAGAACAGCGGAAAAACAATACTAGAAATTAAACTAAAATGAAGATTAAAGACAAAATTGAAAAGCGAGGAAAAGCGAAGAAAACTAGGTGCAGGGGTGTTGGGGTGCAGTTAGAGGCGGTGGGGTGACCCTTATTTATAAAGCGGGTGGAAACCTAATTTCTCTCTGGCGCAGGCGCATGACGGGTCCTCGCGATCGCTGAGTGCGATCACTAGGTATGTCTGTGGCGTTCTTCCGCTTTCGCCTTGCCTTCTTGTGCTTCGCTTTGTACCTCGCTGACCGGCTGGCGGTCATTGCCGTTATGAGCTGGTCACGAAAGTCGTCGGTGAATTCTCGGCCTAGGCTTATTTCGCGAACGCAGTGTGACCCGCAGGTGCTTACGTGGCTTGCTGCTGCTGGCGGCTGGCGACCTAGCGCTGGGCGGTCGCTAGAGCTAAATCAGCGAATGTAAATTTTGCTGGGTGCTTCGTTCCTTGCTTCGATTATCAAAATATAAAACTACAAAGCGTCGAAGGAACACCGAAGCGTTATTTTCTGAAATAGATGAAACATTAAGAATCGATACATAAGCGCATTAAGCGATCTAAACTCATCTTTAAATATCAACAACAAAGCGTGTAAAATGCGGCGTTTATCACTTACCTAACCGTCTCCACTTCCGTCTTAAACTCTTTGAATTTCTCAAAGCATTCAGACTTCGGTTGAAGCGGTATACGTATCCGTACCTTGAGTAATCGTTAATGAAAGTGAAAAATACTCGTACCCTCCACGAGCTTGTGTGGACATCGATCCACGCAGTCGAAATGGACTAACTCGACATTTCTTTGGCTATATAACCCTTGCTTTGAAGGGTGCAGTGACATCTTACCTTCATCTGGGATTCTCGGTGAGGGCAGATGGCAGTGAGATTACCAGCGCTCTATTCTTAGCGACCTTTGGATCCTATTTAGATTGATGTGACCTAATCTAAGATGCCGGAGAAAAGTGGTGTCATCTTCGAAGAAAACTTTCTCTTTTAGGGGTTTGTAGAGCGATGCAACATAGTTATAGGTATTATGTTTTGCGAAATAGTATAAAGCGAATTATATAAAGTGCTTGACACGAGATAACTTTGTCATTTCTTATGATAGAAACACCACTATCAAAAATAACGAGAATATCCATGAGTAAATAATTTCGAGCGAAACAAGGTTCATGAAAATCCGGCACATATAAAACGTCTTTCAAAACTAAAAGCTGTTATCCCAAAACACGAAAACATCTCCAGCTGCAATAGCCTCGACTTTCACCGCGTTGCCCATGGAGATCGTTATCTCGCCATCGAGCTAGCTTCCTTGTCGCGGGAACCCTACAAGGTGTAACAAACATGATCGATCGCTTGGTGTCTACTACCCAAGAATGGGTGAAACAAGTAGCTAAACATGTTTCCGTTACTAAAAGCAAGCAGCGTACCTTGAGCACTTGAGCATAGGGCACTTAGCCCAATGCCGATCTTGCCGCGCCAAAACTTGCCCTTCTCCTTTGGCTTCTTCAAGCCTCCGTTGGCGACCATGTTCTTGCTCCCATTACTCCCACTTCTTCCCTTGCCTCTACCACCTTTGGTGCCCTTTTCTTTTTCCATTTTGTAGCGGAAAATTTGGGCCCTTAGATGTGCTATGAGCATGCTCCTTTACCCATAACCCCTTTCGTAGCCACGAGATCATTGAACAGCCCGACTAAGTGTATACTCGGTCTTGCTCATGATCGTGTGTGTAGTTCTCAAAAGAACTTGGGTAGTGTGTTGAGGATGATATCGACCTTGGCCGCCCCGATACCTCCTCCCCAGTGATCAAGACTATCTATGAGATGAGTTATGTGGGAGACATGTTCATAGACCGAACTTCCTTCTTCCATCTTACACTTGAGATTTCTCTCATTGTGTGGGCGGATGTCGATCCATTGCCCAAGACTTGACCAAATATCGGTCGCGTCTACCATCGGTGATCTTTGCGGCTACAAACCTTTGGACATAGTAGTCATCATATAGCATTTAGCCGTATTGTTAGACTTATTCCAAAGTCGACGACTCTTCTTTGCTTATCGATCGATCGTCGATGGGGCATCGGGTTTAGAGTAGTGAGAACAAACATGTGTTCTTGACGATAAGAACATATTCAAGTTTCGTTTCCACTCGATAAAATTTGGACGGATAACAGATTTTGTGCGAGCATATTGATAATCGATTAAAGAGACATATCACGAAGCGATAATGAAAAAACACATAAGCATCACGATCGCACATAATTAGTAACAATAATATTGTAACCTTTTGATAAAACAATATTAAGTGAAACCTCCAATCGCCCGAGAATCCCACATGAAAGCCGCAGCGTGTGGGCGTTTACACATGAACCCCTTGACCCGGACTAAAATATACCTTTTAGTGGTTTAATTTCAATCCATGTCAACTTATCCTTATGACAAATGAAATTAACGATTGGACCTTACTAGACCACATCACTATCACAAGAAGGGACTTGGCGGAAGTTGTACTCGGTGATGTCTAGCATTGACCACAATTTTAACGACAGAGAATGAATTCTTAGAATTGGCATACTTATCTGGGACCATACCGCTTCCAATTCAAATTCTTTTGTTATCTCATTTTATATCTATTGTTTAGTATGATTTTGTGCGTATTTTTCATATGTTTATGCATACCGTTTCCCGTGATTTGTCTTATTAATGTCGTTGGTTTGATTAGTATTTATCGAATTGGACTTATTTGGTTTGTTTCGATGTTTTGTAGAAAATGACATTTAATAGGATGAAATGGAGCTTCAAGATCTATCATATATTGAATAGCATCTCGATAGGAGTCCGTGAGGCACAAACGGATCGCAATTCGGAGTTCGGACGAGAGAAGCGGAGCGAAACGGCGGTCACAAGACGTCCTGTGGCGTCACAAGCACGCCCAAACGCGCGTTTCAGCCTCTTCCTACCAGCACAACCGCGGCGGGCATCACCCGCCCCTTCACGTCAACCAGCGCGACGTTTCCAGCTTGCGTTGCCTCCCAGCAAGACGTTTCATCAACCAGCGCCACCTCCCCCGCGTCCGGTGTTTCGCTTCCGTCCGTGGTGGGGATGTCTCTGCCCGTTCGGTAGCAGACTTGCGTCCGTGCGCTCCACCTCCGTCCGCCTTTGGTTCCTATCTCGACCTCTCGAGAGTCCTCGCGTCCGGCGCTTCGTCGCGTCCGCTTGGACTCTATTTTCTCGCTTGCGCTATAAATCACGAATTAAACGCATGCGGAACCTCAGGCATAAACATATTGATTTTTTCACTCTCATGCGCGATATTTCTTCTTTTCCTTTCTTTTCCTTTTCTTTTCCTTTTAATTATTTTGTGCTTGGATTAACAAGTGGATTATGCGATTCGGATATTGGGAAGGCAATTTATCTATGAATGGTTGTAAGTTTTCCGATTTTGATTATATACATGTAATTGGGATTAGAATCATTTTGCCATGAGATAAATTATGATTTGTTGAGAAATATATGTTTAATCGTTCTTGTCTTGAATTGCGATTAGTGAATTGATGATTTGTGATTTTCCTATTTGTATAAATTGGTTATTTCATGATCTTCATACATGGTGTTCGAAAAGAATAGTGTAGGTTGATTGTGTGCTATATTTGATTATGAAGATATCACGAGGAAGCGTATTTATATTAAATATGAGTTTGACGAAAGTGATCGAGAGATTGGTTTGTTGTTGGGTAATTGATATATGTGGATAGGGTTTTGCTATTGTGTGCTTTTGTAGTGAAATATCCTTCGTAGTTGATGGTGGGGTGGTTGAGAGATCTCCGTCATTAAGTTCGAGTCTAGCATTCGACGTGTCGAGAGATTAGTTAGTGTTGGCGTTGGGTGAGAAGCGTGGGTGTTTGATGCATTGTGTACGGTCCTTGATTCGAGAATTGTGAGGATAGATTCGAACCACAGAACACCGTCTCCAATTCCATGTATCATCAATTCTCTTGTTGTCCAAGTGCATTCCGTCTTATCTGTTTTATTTTATTTTCACCTTTCGTCCTTTCCGTGACAGCCCTTATGTTAGGACGTTAGTATTTCTTTTACCTTACGTGTTTGACATAAAACCGTAGCCACATTAAGCCTTCCTCGAGATTCGACTTGGGTCGACCTTACTGTTCTATAAGGACCTCGTACTATTGCGGCGATGAAAAGAACAATTTGGTCGAACATCTATCTCTGAGAACTTATGAAAATCGCATATGCAAGCCACGCATGTGACGCGTTTACATGAAACTCCCACTACTCAATAGATTTAAAATGTTTTATTTAGAAATCTCATCTAACAAACTTATGATAAACAGTGCAAGCAAACCACGCGTGTGGACGTTTACTCACAGTGCGTATCACTTTGTTTAGAGATCAAAAAGTGGAGGTCTTGACATTTAATTTTTAAAAATTAATATGTCGGGTTGCTTGCTTAGTCATTTTGTTCAAAAGGTATGTCCATGCAGATCACGTAATCCTAGCATGTTTTTCTATAGAACTCAACATGTAAAACATGCTCGCAGAATTCTAAAATATGCTTGAAAACGCGATAAACCTAGCATGCTTACTATGCGCATCCAATCACGAAAACACATAAAGGTTTGTCTACGTAATTAAACATACATGGCATGCTTCTGCATAATTTAAACATCCACGACATGCAATGAACGATAAAAAAATAAAAACGTTCATCGTGGCCCACTCGTGAAACTGCACTTTCGCGCTAATCTATTACATAGGATTGCAAAGTGCGAATAAAACATCGAGCAGACTCAGCGTGCGAGCGCGGACGGATTAACAGGCCTCGCGTGCACGGCGCGGACCGGATTCGGGCGGCGGATCTAGGCTTTGGTTTGGGCCGGTTGGCCTAAAATGAGTGGGCGCGGTGCTGAGCACGTACCCATGCAGCGCCCAACACCGCCGCTACCACTTTCTTCACGCGCGCCTCGCGGGCTGCCTCGTGATCGCGAGGGCGACCACGACGTCCGTCAGCTCACCCGCGCCCGGCGGAGTGTCGAGCAGCGTTCTTCGAGTCTTTGCCGAGACCTCGCCGAGGGTTTCCTCGGCGCAGCGGTGATCGGCGCTAACTGCGCGAACTGCGCGTGCCGGCTGCCAGTGGCGGCTCGCGCGCCCGATCGTCTTGTTGCCATGCCGCGCGCGGCGGACTCACGAGGTTTCGCGATGGCGTCGCCGGAGCGCATGCCCGGCACCGGTGGTGCGAGGCATCCGCATCGCGGCGCGTGCTCGCGCGCCCGGCTGCCGAGCCGTGCCACCCACGCGCTCTTTGCCGGTCCGCCGCCCGACCATGCCCGATGGCTCGCGCGCGCTCACGCAGGTGGCGTCTTGGCGTCTGGCGAATCGCGCGCCCGCACTTCCAGTGGCCGATGCCGCCGAGTCTCGCCTGGTCTCGCCGAGCGTGCGGTTGCGGAGCGTCCGCGGCTGCAGTGCCGCCGGCGTGCCATCGTCAAATGCGCCGTGCGACCTGTTCTCCGTCATCTCGTTCTTCGTGTTTTCGTCTTCATTCTTCTTTTACGAGATAAGATTCTGAAAAAAAATCTAATATAACCACGGATTTTCTCGTGGTGAAAAACAAACCCAACAAAACAAACCGAGCGATGAGCAGCGGATCGACAATTAATTAGCGCTGCGTAATAATCAAGCGTGAATTAATCCAGCGAGCGAATGCGGTCGGGCTCGATACCAATTGATGGAAAAAACTAGGTTTAGCTCGCGCCGAGGATCTATCTTGGATGTTTAATTCACCATACATTTATTATATTCTAGCATGCGTCTATATAATTAATTGCAACACGTAGGGTTTTCTCGTGTTTACCTTTGAATCACGTCGAGGATGAGCGGAGTGAGCGGATCAGCGGATCGAGCGGATCGGCGGATCAAGCGGATCGAGACTCGTGCATTGATCTTACGGATCGTATCCGGTTGCCCAATCTCCGGCGTCGGTGAGGGCGATCTATGGAGAATACTACAAGAAATCCCTCAAACCCTAGCTTATTTTCGAGAATCACACGGTGATGGTGGATGAAAATAATGCTCCAATTAATGAGCATTAACCTCGAATCTATCTCTTACCTTATATTTATAATGCACTACCATAATCTCGTATGGAAAGGATTATTACCATAATCCTATATTGAAAGGATCTATGCATATCCATAAATATAATAATATCCTTATAGGATAAAGAGAATCAAATCCTTTCCTTACAAAGTTGAGGGTGCCAGATTTCATCGATGATTCACAGGGACTGGATGGGCCGACCGAGAGATCAAATGCAAGGAATAAAGATGGGCCTCAAATAAATTAATTATCTTATGTTCGAGCCTGAACATAAATTAATTTATAAACATTTATTCATGCCACTAGAGAATAAATCTTGACTTACCCTTTATTGTCGAAGTTGAGTCGGGCTTGCACTTAGACATTACGAATCCTCGTATTTAAGATATCGAACGTCCATTAATTATTTATAGCATTACCGCTTAAAATAATTAATATCTTTAATTCCTTAAGTAGTACCACTCAACCTTATTATTGTACTTGAGCTAACTCGACTGCGGGGTTTAGTACAATAAACCGTTTGAGCTCCTTAAGGGACGCCATCATCGTCTAAGCGGATACGGTGACTCGTCTGAGATAACTAGCATGACATACAAGCACCGCCACCACCCAAGATGCGGAGAATATTGGGTTAGAACATATAACTCTACCCATAACAAATCAAAGTGATGGTGACAATTCATACTCACCTAATACCTTATCGAGGTTTAGATCATCGAAGTCACCGAGATCTGGGTTCTTCACTACGGTCGAGATAGAAGAACTCATCTCCATCGTGATCCTTCAATACATCGAGAGCGTACCAAGCATAGACAAGTAACCAAGTCAAGTCACTTCTTATCCATATCGGCAGCTATCACCGAGCAACTCGTCCTCAAGTTGTCTCGGTGTGAAACTTTATATCTCATTAAGCTTGACCAATCATACGTGACTTCGTGATCTTCTACACAATCGTATGATCTAACATATATGAGATAAGGGGACACGATATATGCAATCAAGTATTGATTCAGATAGGAGATTGTAATAGTGGTAACGAGGAAACATTGTATACAAGCTCAACCATACTACTTTCGGTATACAAATCCAACAATCTCTCACTTATACTAAAGCAAATTTTTAGTATACAATGTGTCTCTCACTAGCTATTACAAACAACCATCACTTTGCTTCTCCCACTTATACAAAAGTTTCCTTTCTAAGTGAGTACCATCATGCGCAATCGAGTCATCTAATGTGCCCGTAGACTTTTGCGGCAGGCATTTCGTGAATGGATCCGCTAGGTTATCCGTCGTATCAATCTTTGCAATCAGCACGTCCCCTCGTCTAACGATTTCTCGTATGACATGGTACTTTCTCTCTATGTGTTTGGTTGCTTGTAGATCCGTGGTTCCTTCGAGTTTGCCATTGCACTGAGTTATCACATAAACCATGATACTCTTGGGCAAACCGGTACCACGTCTAGATCCATGAGGTAAGTTCTTGAACCATACAACCTCTTTAGAAGCCTCAAGAGGCTACATAATCGGCTTCCATGGTAAGTGCATGATGCATCGCTTTGCACTTCACCGCCAGATCTGACTCACCTCCCAAGGTAAACACATAGGCAGGGTAGACTTTTTTCTCATCACGGTCGACTTGGAAATCAGTCTGATAACCCAAAGGCATTAGACTATCTCGCATGGTAAACTAGCCTATAATCTCGAGTCATTTTCGGTACTTGAGTATATGCTACTGCAGGATTCGATGAGCTTGTCGAGTGGTTAGGCGATATCTTGCTACTATGCCTACCGTGATAGCGGATATCGGGCCTCGTGCATAGCATTGCGTACATGAGACTTCTACATGAAGCATAAGGAACTTGTCTCATTTCTCTATCTCCTTTGCGCAATATAGTCATGGGTGGTGCGTCTTGATAAAGAACGCCCATGTCGAAGGTAGCAATCCTTTCTTGGCGGTCGCGTACTAAAACAGTAATCACGGTATCGATGTAAGGCGCCCGAGATAAGCTCAACATTTTCTTCTTGCGATCTCGCAAACCTCGATCCCAAGAATGTATGCATCTCCTAAGTCTTTCATTTGAAGCTGATCGGATAACCGACTCTTTACGATGCGATACTTGACTTCACGTTGTTGCCGACTAGAAGAATGTCGTCTACATAAAGTGCGAAATACCACATCACGTTAACATCTAACCGATACACACAACTCTCGCTAGGCAACTGGGTAAATCCATAGGACTTTACCACCTCGTCAGCGTAAGTTCCATGATCGGAGGCACCTTAAGTCCATAAATGGACTTCTTAAGCTTCCATACTAGATGCTCTTCACCCGCTACCACATAACCTTCGGGTTCTTTGCATATAGATGTCTCTATCTTCCTCGAGGTAACCATTTAGAAAAGCGGTTTTAACATCCATTTGCCAAACCTCTAGGTTGAGTGGTGCTATGGCGGAAGAATTACGATGGACTTGAGCATTGCTACATGCGAAAAGGTCTCATCAACGATGCCCTCAATCTAAGTGTACCCTTTCGCCACAAGCTCGGCTTTAAAAGCGAAACCTCTCCATCGGAATCTCTTCCTCTTGTATATCCATTGTTTCTAAGGCGTACCCCGTAGCGAAATAGGCAATGTTGCATAACTCATCATTAATCTAACCATTTCCAAAGAGTCCTATTTCTTCGCTCGACACACCATTTTGTTGTGGTGTGCGGTGAAATCTTGTTGGGACGTAATCCCACACTTCACTAGATAGTCCATAAACTCGTTCTTTAGGTATTCGCCACCGCGATCGAGAATGCGATGACTTGATACTCTTACCTAGCCGTCTCCACTCCGTCTTAAACTCTTTGAATTTCTCAAAGCATTCGGACTTCGCGTGAAGCGGTATCACGTATCCGTGCCTTAGTGTCGTCAATGAAAGTGACAAAATACTCGTACCCTCCACGAGCTTGTGTGGCCATCGGTCCGCACGGTCGAAATGGACTAACTCCAACATTTCTTTGGCTCTATAACCTTCGCTTTGAAGGTGCGGTCGACATCTTACCTTCTATCGGGATTCGCGATCGGGAGCGAGTGTGGTGAGATTACCCAATGCTCTATTCTTAGCCAGCCTTTGGATCCTATTTAGATTGATGTGACTAATCTAAGATGCCGTAGAGAAAAGTGGTGTCATCTTAAGAAAACTTTCTCTTTTTAGGGTTTGTAGGCGATGCAACATAGTTATAGGTATTATGTTTTGCGAGAAATAGTATAAAGCGAATTATATAAAGTGCCAACACGGATAACCGTCATTTCTTATGATAGAAACACCACTATCAAAATAACAGAATATCCATGAGTAAATAATTTGACGAAACAAGGTTCCTTGAAAATCCGGCACATATAAAGCGTCTTTCAAAACTAAAGCTGTTATCCCAAAACACAAAGAACATCTCCAAGCGCATGACCTCGACTTTCGCGCGTTGCCCATGGAGATCGTTATCTCGCCATCGGCTAGCTCCACTTGTCGCGAGGAACCCACGCAAGGTGTAACAAACATGATCGATCGCACGATATCTACCCAAGAATGGGTGAACAAGTAGCTAAACATGTTTTCGTTACTAAAGCAAGCGGCGTACCTTGAGCTTGAGCATAGGGCACTTAGCCTTCAATGCCCAGTCTTGCAGACTTGAAGCACTTGCCGCTTCTCCTTTGGCTTCTTGAGCCTCGGTGGCGACCATGTTCTTGCTCCATTACTCCCACTTCTTCCCTTACCTCTACCACCTTTGGTGCCCTTTTTCTTTTTCCATTTTACAACGGAAAATTTGGGCCCTTAGATGTGCTAGCAAGAGCATGTGCTCCTTTACAAATAACCCTTCATGACCACGAGATCATTGAGCAACTGACTAAGTGTATACTCGGTCTTGCTCATGATCGCATCGACGCGAAAGTTCTCAAAGACTTGGGCGGTGTGTTGAGGATGATATCGACCTTGGCCGCCGTCAATACCTACTCCCAAGCGATCAAGACTATCCATGAGATGAGTCGTATGGGAGACATGTTCATGGACCGAACTTCCTTCTTCCATCTTACACGCCAAGATTTCTCTCATTGTGTAGAAGCGATCTGTTCGATCCGGCCCAAGACTGACCAAATATCGGTCGCGTCTACCATCGGTCGATCTTTGCGGTACAAGCCTTTGGACATAGTAGTCATCATATAGCATTTAGCCATATTGTTAGACTTATTCCAAAGTGCTTGACTCTCATTGCTTTCGTCGATCGATCGTCGATGAAGGCATCGGGTTTAGGAGTAGTGAGAACAAACATGTGTTCTTGACGATAAGAACATATTCCATGTTCGTTTCCACTCGATAAAATTTGGACGGATAGCGGATTTTGTGCGAGCATATTGATAATCGATTGTAAGAGACATATCGAAGCGATAATGAAAAAAACACATAAGCATACGATCGCATAATTCGTAACAATAATATTGTAACCTTTTGATAAAACAATATTAATTGAAACCTCCAATCATGAG
Organism: Salvia rosmarinus; assembly: GCA_036937905.1. Classification (NCBI taxonomy): domain Eukaryota; kingdom Viridiplantae; phylum Streptophyta; class Magnoliopsida; order Lamiales; family Lamiaceae; genus Salvia; species Salvia rosmarinus. Next base: position 14,780 of record JAODLM010000866.1, read on the forward strand.
GAATCCCACATGAAAGCCAGCGTGTGGGCGTTTACATGAACCCTCGATCGGACTAAAATATACCTTTTAGTGGTTTAATTTCAATCCATGTCAACTTATCCTTATGACAAATGAAATTAATGATTGGACCTTACTGACCACATCACTATCACAAGAAGGGACTTGGCGGGAAGTTGTACTCGAGGTGATGTCTAAGCATTGACCACAATTTTAACGTGAGAGAATGAATTCTTAGAATTGGCATACCTTTTGGGACCATACAACTTCGATTCAAATTCTTTTGTTATCTCATTTTATATCTATCTCTAGAGAACTTATGAAAATCGCACATGCAAAGCCACGCGTGTCGGCGTTTACACATGAAACTCCACTTCTCGATAGATTTAAAATGTTTTATTTAGAAATCTCATCTAACAAACTTATGATAAACAATGCAAGCAAGCCAGCGTGTGGGCGTTTACTCACGGTGCGTATCACTTTGTTTAGAGATCAAAAGTGGAGGTCTTGACATTTAATTTTTAAAAATTAATATGTCGGGTTGCTTGCTTAGTCATTTTGTTCAAAAGGTTTGTCCATGCAGATCACGTAATCTGGCATGCTTTCTATAGAACTCGACATGTAAAACATGCTCATGAAATTCTAAAATATGTGAAAAGCGCGATAAACCTAGCATGCATACTATGCGCGTCAATCACGAAACACATAAAGGTTTGTCTACGTAATTAAACATACATAGCATGCTTACTGCATAATTTAAACATCAACGACATATGCAATGAGCGATAAAAATAAAATAAAAGCGTTCATCGTGGCCCTCGTGAAACCTCGCACTTTCCCGCCTAATCTATTACATAGGATTGCAAAGTGCGAGAATAAAACATCAGCGGGCCTCGCGTGCGACGCGGATCGGATTCAAAAGAGGCCTCGCGTGCGGGCACCGGACGGTTGCCAAAATAGGATTCGGGCGGAAAATGGTTCGGGCCGAAAAAATGGATCTAGGCCGGGTTTGGGTCGGGTTGGCCCAAAATGAAGTCATTTGAGCCAGCCGGCACCGCCGCCGCCGCTTTCTTCGGCGCTGGCGTGCTCGCCTCATGAGCTACCTCGCGGTCGCGAGGGCGACCCGCGACCCTTGAGCTCACCAGCGCCACGGCGAGTCTTTGTCGAGTCGCGTTGCCGAAAGGCCGCGAGACCTCGGCGAGGTTTCCTCGCCGCGCACGCCGTGCCGAGCACTTGCTGCGCGAACTGCGTATGTCGGCTGCCGGGTGGCCTCGCGCGCCGTCGTGTCTGCCGCCAGCGCCTACTGTGGCGTGCTCGAGGTTTCCACGGCGCCGCCCGGCGCTGCGCCCGCGCCGGTGGTGTGGAGGCATCCGCAGCAGCGCGCGTCCGCGCCCATTGCCGCCGAGCCGTGCCGCCCGCGTCGCTGCTGCGCCTGCCGAGCTACCTCTTTGCTCGTGCGTCTGCAGCGTCGGCGCGTATTGCTACCAGTCATGCCGCCCGACCACGCCCGATGGCTTGCACGCTCAGCGCCGTGGCATGCCGAGGCGTCTGCGTGAGAATCGCACGCCCCGCACGCCCAGGTAGCCGATGCCGCCGAGTCTCACCCTGGTCTCACCGAGAACGTGCACGGTTGCGCGGCGCATCCGCGAGCACTGTGCACGCCGAGCGTGCCATCACCCGTACGCCGTGCGACCTGTTCTCCGTCGTCTCGTTCTTCGTGTTTTCATCTTCGTTCTTCTTTTACAGATAAGATTTATAGAAAAAAAAATCTAATCTAACCACGGATTTTCTCGTGGTGAAAAACAAAACCCAACAAAAACAAAACAAGCCGCGATGAGCAGCGGATCCGACAATTAATTAAGCGCGCGTAATAATCAGCGTGAATTAATCCAGCGAGCGAATGCGATCGAGCTCGATACCAATTGATGGGAAAAACTAGGTTTAGCCCTCGCCCGAGGATCTATCTTGGATATTTAATTCACCATACATTGATTATATTCCTAGCATCGTCTATATAATTAATTGCAACACGTAGGGGTTTTCGTGTTTACCTTTGAATGGCCGAGGATGAGCGGGTGAGCGGATCAGCGGATCGAGCGGATCAAGCGGATCGAGCGGATCAAGCGGATCGAGACTCGTGCTTTGATCTTACGGGCGTATCCGGTTGCCCAATCTCGGCGTCGGTGAGGGCGATCTATGGAGAATACTACAAGAAATCACCCTCAAACCCTAGCTTATTTTGAGAATCACGGTGATGGTGGGCGAAAATAATGCTCAGTGTGAGCATTGACCTTGAATCTATCTCTTACCTTATATTTATAATGCACTACCATAATCCCATATGGAAAGGATTATTACCATAATCTATATGGAAAGGATTTATGCATATCCCGTAAATATAATAATATCCTTATAGGATAAAGAGAATCAAATCCTTTCCTTACAAGGTTGAGGCGTCGATTTCATCGATGATTCACGAACTGGATGGGCCTGACCGAGGATCAAATGCAAGGAATAAAGATGGGCCTCAAATAAATTAATTATCTTATGTTCAAAGAACATAAATTAATTTATAAACATTTATTCATGCCACTAGAGAATAAATCTTGACTTACCCTTTATTGTCGAAGTTGAGTCGGGCTTGCACTTAGACATTTGAATCCCGTATTTAAGATATCGAGCGTCCATTAATTATTTATAGCATTACATTGCTTAAAATAATTAATATCTTTAATTCCTTAAGTAGTACCACTCAACCTTATTATTGTACTTGAGCTAACTTTCGACTGCGGGGTTTAGTACTGATAAACCTTTGAGCTCATTAAGGACATCATCATCCTAAGCGGATACGGTGACTCGTCTGGATAACTAGCATGACATCTGACACCGCCACCACCGAAGATACGGAGAATATTAGGTTAGAACATATAACCTCACCCATAACAAATCAAAGTGATGGTCGACAACTCATACTCACCTAATACCTTATCGAGGTTTAGATCGTCGTAAGTCACGAGATCTGGGTTCTTCACTACGGTTAGATAGAAGAACTCATCTCCTTTGTGATCCTTCAATACATCGAGGCGTACCGGCATAGACAAGTAACCAAGTCAAGTCACTTCTTATCTATCTTGCAGCTATACCGAGCAACTCGTCCTCAAGTTGTCTCGGTTGTGAAACTTTTATATCTCATTAAGCGACCAATCATACGCACTTCGTGATCTTCTACACCTTGTATGATCTAACTTATATATGAGATAAGGGACACAGATATATGCAATCAAGTATTGATTCGGATAGGAGATTGTAATAGTGGTAACGAAACATTGTATCTGGCTCACCATCGCTTTCGGTACAAATCAACATTGGTATGCAAGTAAACCTCATATGTATAATGTATATATGATTTCTCCCTTTTTTCCATGCTTCTTATTTGCAATCCCTTTGACACACCCTGACATCCGTGCCATCCCTCAGGATTTGGGACGTGACATAGTCAAATCTGACATCTATTGAAAATGTTCATAACAATATCTAAATATCCTAAACCATCAAATATTTAGTTAGATCCAGCGTCTATCAAACTTTTCATAATTGAGTTGCTGCCCTAGTTATTTTTTTTTTACTAGTGTGGCATATGCGAAGAGGTGGGAAAAAAATGTGAAACATCCAGAACAAAATGTCTCATACTAATGAAAATGCCTCAAATGTTGATTGCGCTTTTCTTTATCATTTTTTCGACGCTCAACTTCATCAGTCACCATATACTGTTACACCTCAAATCACATACATACCCACTCACAAAAACCAGTAAAAACATTAAGGTAGCGGCTGCGGGTTCCTCATGATACAAAAAAAAAAAAAAAACCCAGTAAAAACACTTGATTGCAACATCAAAACAACAATAATATTTGAGATACTTTTTAAAATAATTTTGCTTTAAAATTGAAAATTAGGCTTGCAATTTGTCCAAATTCGCAAAATTGACATTGTTGGTTAGTTTCTGAAAAAACAAAATGTATAATAAATATTAGAGAACAAAATAAATCAAATAAAAGATGAATGAAATATACAAACAAATGATCCAAAATCATTCAAAATAGAATAACAACACAACCATTAAAATAAAAAATTGATCATGTATGCAAAGGGCTTTAAATAAATCAAGCAGTTCGTGAGCTATTTGGAGTTCGATTCGAGAAAAACTTGTTCGGAATTCGTTCATTTTGTAAACAAGTCGAAATCGAGCATCGAAATAGCTCGATTAGATTTTCGAGCTAAGCTCAAATTTAGTGATGTTCGGCTCGTAAGTTCGGGAACATGTTCGGTTTGAACACAAATGAGTCAGTTCGCAAACATGTTCCCGAACATGTGAAATAATAAATTATTTTTATACATTTAAATAATTAAAATTAATAATAATTAAAGATTTAATAATAATATAATCATAGTTCTAATAATAAATTACAAAATTTAATAATTAGAGTTCGAGTTCGAAAATAAGCAAAGTCGAATATAAGCAGAATTCGAGTTCGAGCCGAATTAAAATCTATTATAAACGAGCTAAGCTCGAACTTGATATTGTTCGACTCGACTCGGCTCATATACATGCCTATTCAACTAGGTTTCTCCCTATTGCTAAAAAACGCACATATAAATAAAAGATAAAGATAAAGGAGAACAACTCCTCTATGCTAATGATCGCCTCAAAAAAAGTTTAAGATGATGGGCCTAGAAAGTCGAAAAAGCTAATCTGGAAGACGATCACCACTGGAGGTGGAGTCGTCCGACACCATCGACAATGTGAAGGCTAAGATTCGAGACAAGGAAGGCATCCCACCGGACCAGTGGCGCCTCGTCTTCGCCGGCAGCGGTGGAAGGCACCGCACTTGCCGACTACAACATCCGAGAATGAGTCGGCGTTTCCTCGTCCTCCGCCTCCATGCGGTGGAGCAAGAAGCAAGAAGAAGACCTACACCAATCAAAGAATATCAGCGGAAGAAGAAGAACGTGAAGCTCGTCGTCCTCCGATTCTACAAGGTAAGCGACTCGGCAAGGTCCGGCGTCTCGGGAAGGGTGCCCCGCGCCGAGTCTTGGCCCGGAACCTTCATGGCCAATCATTTGGGCCGCCATTCTTTGCAAGTGTGGCTTGACCTTACGTCTCACAATAAGACCGGTGGCGATTGATTTAGAGTGAGTATATTTTAGTTTCTTTGCTAGATCGGTCGGATTTTATTGTTAAGTTGTTGTTGATACCTTCTTCTCGGTTCTTCTTCCATAACCTAAGCTCGGAGAACGAAGAGATAAGAGGGCCCTATAGAGAATGTGGTCAGAAATCCATAATGAGTCCGACCACAACGACCGAATTGATTAGCTTCATGCATAAGGATACTAGATTACCTAGTAGAAAAGATTGAAAAATCATCACAAACCTCCCTTTTTCTTTTCTATTGCAATTTACGGATTATTATATGATGATTTTGAACTTTCCATATATAGAAAAGAAATAGAAAGAGATAGACTAGAAATGACATACGTTATGTCAACGACCCCAAGGGGGATATTAAATGAATGGAATTGGCCTCCTAAACGCATAATAGGAAATGAGTTAACCCCTATCTAGTCAACTGCCTAGCTACAAGAAGAAAGAGCTACAAAGGGATAAGGAGAAACCAGCAGATCGGGATAACGGTTTGGCGATCTTTCCTCGGATGGAAGAATTGAGCTTATTCTTTGTTGGTTATTGAGCCCGACAATTGGTTGTCGGATTTCATCCATAACTAGAAGAAGATGGCTTCGGGGTCAGCGTGGTGTGGTCTGTCTTTATTTACGCTATTCTTCGCGTCTCGAGAGAAGCAAAGGTCGAAAAGATTGAAAAAATCAGTCATTCACAACCACTGATGAAGGATTCCTTGAAAAGTTAAGGATTAGGAATCTTTTTTAGAAATCGAATGGATTCAAGATCGGGTTTTACCGTCCTTTTTCTTCTTCTCTCGATTACACATCTCAGTCTATTGATCTCAAATAACTGAGGGAATTCGACTAAGAAAGATCAGGGATTTCAAGTCGATCCAAGAGAACAACTAAAACTAATGACTTTATCAGAGCTTTGCTCAAATTAACTCAAAGGGTTCCATTCAGCTAGAATCATTTTTGGCAATAAAGCCGGGAAGGGGAGGAAGCCATTCGGTCGATGGGGTTGGCATTAAACATTAAATAAGCTCGTTGGCGAATCGCTCTTAGTTAGAAAGAATAGGTTGGAACTCTTTAAACATGATACGCTTATTCGAGAAAGTCCTTACAGAGGGAAATCTTCTCTTATGGCCTTCACCTCCCTTGGGCCGAAAAAATAGAGAACCAAACTCCCTTCTGATCCATTCATTTCTGCAAGTAGGGGAAAGTAAAGAGAAGTCAGGCAAAGAAAGCTGCTGCTGCGCGCTCAGGACGAGTTATGGCGCCCTCCCTTTACGCTAATTGGGCATAATTTTGGTAGAAGAAAGATCGTAGCTCAATCTCCCCCAGGAGGGTCCGGGGGACTACCTCTAGTAGGTAAACTGATCGAAACCCGCTTGACATGATAGCAAGTATATTACAACTCGGCGAAGGAGTCGTGATCAAAGCATCGGTTGCTCTAAGCGAGTTACCTTCTTCTCCTGCCTTGACACCAACATATCAAGGAATCCCACCTCTTCCACAAGATAAGAAAAAGCGCTAAATGCTTGGGAGCTGATCAAATGTTTTCTACCAACCAATCTTTTCCAAAGAATTCGCCACCCTATTGGAATGTGGAATGGAAAGGAAACCGAGCAAGGAAGGATCATATTCTTAACACATGCTAATCGAAGCCTAGATAATAAACTTTGAAATGGAATCCCTAAAATCGCAAGGAAAGCGGCTCACAGCGACTTGATCAAGCAAGCACTCCACTCGTAATGAAGTCTCGCACTACCCATTATGCTCTTCTTCATTGATAAGAAAAAAAGTACGTTTAAGGTTACAGTATTCGCTTTCGTAAGGCACTATTGGCCTCGTATTTGTTCTTTTTCTCTTTCCTCCTAATCCATTAAGGTTTATGTCGCTTAGCGAAGAGCTAAGGAAAGGCGTGACCTTTAAGTTTAAGTATGAGCTCGGGCGATGTCTTGCCTCGGGTGAACAAGTCTCGAGGGCTCCACTCGACTCGGCCTCTCCGCCATGAGGAGTCTTTGTAAAGCAACCACAAACTCAAAGCTAACTATCCCGGTAACCTATCTCCATGATTTGGTCTTTTGTATACCCCTATTTTCGGCTGTTTGACGAAATTCCCTTTTCTTCTTGCAGCGACCATCGGAATATTACGAGCGATCTAAGAGGGGGCGGAGGTGCAGTAAACTTCGGCCAAAATATGACACCGAAGGGCCCTCGACTGGCACAATCCTATCCTATCCTATCCGAGTCCGAGTTTACCTCGCACCGGACAACCATCTCGTAACATCATAAGGAGGACCTCAAATAAATTTTGTAGCGAATATAGACATTTTTTCCTCCCATGGATACAAGTAAATAAATAGGAATTAATTCTAACTCCACATGAGAAAAAAAGTAAAGATCTAGAAGAAAATAATCCTATTTGTCCATTTGTACATTGCAAGATCATTTGCTAGTGCTTATCAGTTATGAGTTATTTCTCGCTAATGAGGAAATGGCTAGGAGAACCAATCTTATTCCACACCGATGGAAAAATACAAGATGTATACATGTGCTTCGGTTTGTCAATATGCCACCATTGGTAGAGTAGTTAAGAAAAGAGTAAATCGATATGAAGTGAATGGAGGGACGAACTCACCAAAGTGGGGTCGGAGCGGAGTGTGAACTCAATAGGAATCAATAAGGTGTAGCCGGGTAATAGCAAGAGAGTGAAGAACGAATGATCCTCCGAGTGATAGATTTTTCTTGACAATAATTGGGGTGGAAAAAATACCAATTCAAATTGAAAATAATGTTATGGCACGGACGGGGGTTATAAATTTTTTCATGCAACCAGCGTAAAACGCGATTTATTCGATCGAAACAGGTTTTTCAACAGTTCAGTTCAGTATGAGATAAAAGATATTTCCGACTTTCTCTTATCTATCGGAACTCCAATTCAACGTCACAAACTTGTTTGTTTTCACACCGATGGGCTCTTAATAATATTTAAGTTATAAAATAATCGGTTCGGCGAGCAATGTAACTCGATCATTATCAAAGCGGATTGCAATCTTTTTACGTCGTGAAGATCCCACCGATGCCTTCTTCTTAATAGGCCATGAACTAGATTGAATCATTCTTGATTCTCTCCCGATTGGTTGGACCGTGGGTGCGATGATTTACTTCACGGCGAGGTCTGCGGTTCAAGTCGGGATGGCCCGGTGCAATATGATTTCGATTCATTGCTACAATCAAAGAAAGGGTTCACGATCCGGTACATGGTACACACGATCTATACTATTCTAGACCAATTCAATAGACCAATGAAAGAGTGGTAGTAGATTCATGTCCCAAACCCCAAGAGTAACGAGATTTGATTGAGTGTCGAGGAGGTAAGCGAATTTAGCCAAAATACCAAATGAAAGTTGATCTTTTTTCATTCAGGAAGTGCATATATTACGGATCATGCCCGGCGTGAGCCATGAAGTCTTCTTTTCTTATTGGAAGTGCCCTATTCGGTAAAATCTCTTATATAGTGATCGGTATCGGTACGCCTGTTAGAAGAGCTTCATTGCTTTTGAAGAAAAAGTGTCGCTAGGTATTTCTTTCTTACGGCCGTCAGGGTGTGATCAATGCCGTTGAGCTTGGTACTCTAATAATGTCCTTGGTTACTAGATTTGTCAACTGAATCGTTAATATCTGGATAAGCTACTAAAGCCGCTACTCGTGCACTCGTGAAGCCTATAGCGATGGGGCTCGAGCTCTATGCCTAACTTCGAGACTCTAGGTTGGGTTGGGTCGGGCTGGTATTCGACGATCGACCGACATCGACTCATCTCAATCTTTGAGGAAGAGATCGACGATCCCAAGTTTTTTTACTCCATTCAAAAGTCTTTTCCGTCGGACGACTCGTCGACTTGTTGACCACTTTTCGATGAGCGGATCTTTCGCTCATCACGATCCATACTCAAACATGTCTGATTCGACGCCTCATTTTGCCCGCTTGCGTCTTTTCGATACTATCGAGGATGGCTTTCGGTATTGCTTGATGGTGTTGATGGTTTAGTGTAGTCGGTGAGGTTGGAAGTGATGGGCCTTGAGTTCCTCAATAGGCGATCGAGGTGTGGGCCGCTAGGGGTGATGTAGCTATCTTCTCTTAACACGATGGTGGTTCGCCCCTCTAACGCTTTAGCCAAATTAGCCAAAGAAGGAGTTCTTTCTTGGGAATATGAGTAGCGAAGGGTTACTACGTCGAGTGGAAAAGCGGCGGCAACAACGAGAAAGGAAGGGTCCGTGTAGGCTGCTACGCATCCCCTTCTTAGTCGATGGGCACAAGCGGTTCGGCATCTACTACAAAGGAGAATCCACTTGAGATAACCACCTACGCTAGGCAGCGTGTGGAATGGCGAGATCATTCTTACGGTCTCTCTTCACTCCTCATGAACCGACCCACGGCGGCGCCCGTTCGCCAGCGCTGGAAAGCGCAGTTGATTCATCGAACCATAGGCGGAGTGGGCGACTGCGACCTTACCTTAGCTGGATCTCGTTGGTGCCACCTAAGCGGTAGGTAGGCGGCGGATGTGTGACGTTTGGAGTTGTCGTTCGGCTTTTGTCCCCAATGGAAGAATGATTGTTCTTTTGTTAAACCGGTGTAACTCTTCTAAATCAACATAACCGCAGCAAGAACGACTAGGACTCGTGAGGAGGTTTTGGCGTGAGCTACCACTCATGCGTGCAAGGACCTGCAACTCTCGAAGGCTACTTCTTACGAGATCGCATATTTATGGGTCGGGTTTCTGAGTTAGTTTGATTCGGCGGATTTCTTTCTGTGAGCTTTCGTTCTTTTATTGAAGAAAGGATTCGAGGTTTCGGTGAAGCAGTTGGATGAAGGGTTGAGGTGAGGCAGATTGGGCTTTGGCTTTCCGTTCTTTTCGTTGTACACGTGAACCAACCCCTACTGACAAAATAGGCACAAGTAAAGAGCAATAGGCGGACCGACCTACAAAAACGAAACGGTCCCTCCGTAACCAGTCATTCATAATATCAAATAAATCATTTTCGTCTTTGGTAAATTTACCAAGGGCTATATTCATAGTGATCCTACAGAGCGAATGCGCTTATTTTTCAAATGTCTCTATCATTAGCTCGGGTAGTCTCCAGTGATGGCCAAAAAGTCTAACTTTTCCCCCTTTTAGCTTCAACTATTCCCTAAAGATGGGGGAAGGGACCAATTTCTTACTTGTTGCTAAGCTGCTTGTAGCTTTGTTCTTTTATCAAACAGATGTGTAACTTAACTCTAAGGAACTCTTTGCGATATAGAGATAGAATAGATGTTCATGGATAGACAAAATTCCATTGATTCTTAGTTTTTGGGTGAAAAAGCTCGTGATCCAAATGAATCATTCTTCGGTCTCTCTTCTCTCCCAAACCGACTCCAGTGCATGTGCAAGGAGTTACCGCGTCTTCTTGTTCTTAGCGTGTCTGCGCTTTCTAACCCGGGACACGAGACTTACGACGTGTCAAGAACTCATTGCTAAGGGAGAAGGTTCTCGAGCAGGGGTTCGACCGAATCAGAGCACGCAGAGCCGCGAGTTCATCGAACAAGGTAGCGAGTCTAAGGGAAGGATCGCTTAACTTACGCCTTACCATGGCGTTACTCTACTGCTTGAGTTAAAAGGGCTTATTTGATTTAATTCCCGAGCGAGTCACTCTGTAGATAAAATCTAAGAAAAATCCAATCAAAGCCCTATCTAAGTAAAGGTAAAGCTTAAATACATTATTTTTCCGACCCGTGGAAATGCCCGTTCGAGAGAATTAGACTTAACGGTAAATCGGTCCAAGACTTCCTAGATCATTTCCGAATCTATCCTAAGAAATAATGGGCGGAATTGAGGATGGAAACACGAGCGAAGTTGGAGGAGTCAAGAAAATGGCGTCAACTCCCACTTCTTTCACCGGTTAGTCGAGATCGAAAAGAACTTTCTACTCTAGAATGGATGGTTTTGTGTCATTACCGGTTCTTCCTCACGAGTTAAGACCCATCATTCGAGATAGATGGGGTAAATTAATGAGCTCGAGATATTAATGAATCGTATAGAAGAGTTATCTATCGGAACAATACTCTTACCGATCTCGATGAATGGGGCTTCTTCCTGCTCCATATGCTTTTTGGTGGGCGAGAAGTCCAGTATTGACTTCCGTCCTTTGAGCTACTATCGACCTTTATGAGAGAATATTTGATTCATCCCCTGGTATGAAGGAAGCTAAGTATAGGCCTTGTCTGTAGGCGGAATTTCGGGGATTGTATCGTTTTCTATTTCTAGATCTCTTTGGACTATGAAGGCGTTGCCCTGAGGTCTCCTATTGGTATATACTCAACCAAGGTGATGCCTTTTGGTCTAAAGAATGCGGTTGCAACTTACCGTGAGCACAACATCTTCAAAGAACTTCTTCATCACGAGGTTGAGTGCTATGTAGATGACCTCGTTCTACAACTCGAGTAAGGTGACGGTTCACGGGCCTCTTTCCTCCTCCTTTTTCGCTCATTGGGGTCCGGACCCCCACAAGGGAGGAGTCTCTTGAACAAATGGATGGAAAGAGAGGCTTTGCTTTATCTAACGCTTCTTCCTCTGCATAGCAGCTCAAGCAGGCGGGGCTCTCTATTTGCTTGCAATGACTGTTCGCCTTTAGTTATTTAGTTAGAAGTAGAGGATTTTTGTTTTGAACACAATTTAATTTAAAGAAAGTCAAAAGTATGGATGAAGTCGGAAAAGTACATATAAATAAGGAGTTCGAAAGAAATCGACCAAGCGATAGCTTCTAGCTAGTTCGATGGATAAGATGGGCGCGCTCAGCTCGCTCAAGAATGGGACGGCGGTGGTCCGCCCGGCAAGCTCGTTCGATCTTGGATGCGAGACATTGGAATCACGAAGCACCACCTGAACGCTACCCGCTAAAGATCGGGTTTTAGTTCGCACCTATATACACCAATCGAGCCTCAATCAAGAGGTTTGCCGCCACTCCTTAAGGTTACCTCTTCGCGAAATTAGCGAAGTTAGGAAGAATTGATGCCATTTCGTTCAACTGGTTGCGTTTTGTCGGTTTTGTAGCAAACTTAACTTATTTTATTGCTATTTCAATGGATTTTATATTTTAGTAAATTTTGGTTTCTTTGCTACATCAATTTTTACATTGATGTAGTTACCCGAGACTTAACTTCTTTGATAACGACGATTGAGCTAACAAAGAAAACCCCGAATGGAATTGGGGAAAGTCACATCGCTTAAATTTGTCAACTCTCCAACTATGCAAGTTCATTCCTTTTTACTACGTTCTCTTTACACTTTATTTTCTACAATTTCCAACAAAATGTATAGCCACATAATATTCATCATTGAAAATTATGTTCGTGTTTTATTTTCTACAATTTCTACATAATATTATTTTCTATAATATACTCCTTAACTATATGTTCGTGTTTTTATTTTTCTCCGTTCTTGAAAATCCATGTTTGAGCCCCCAAAATGTAACTCCATAAGCGATTGACATTACGAGCGGTTATAAATATTTGAATTAGACAAAACATGAATTAAGCCATGATCGGCTTAATTCATGTTTTTTTTGACCAATTATTTTTTTTTTTACCATTTGAACACACTAAACTTTTTGACCAATTATTTTTTTTTCAAATCGAACCCAAGTTCGAATTTCAGTTGTTTGTTAATCGAAATTGTTAAATGCTAATTATGAAGGAATTATAAAGTGTGGCCCACTGCTCTATAACCCAACGTGATCTTACATGGGATTTAAATGCTTTTCAAAATTTGTATCACTTCTTGGCCTTAATATTATATTGATGCATGTTTTATAGTAAAAGTACTTATATTTCTTATGAGCGTAATTCATATAGTTACGACTGACGAATAATGCTATTAGCATTTTAAGAACAATTTTATCATGGAAAAAAATCTAACAGAAAATAAACAATACGGGAACTGGAGCATCACCAATGTTGGATCCAATTTTTCAAAATCGAACTTTTTTTGGTTTAGTTCGATCTGACATTCCTAAATTTTGGTGCAAACCAAACTGTCTGAAGTTTTATTAAGTATTCTTTTGAAAAATTATTTTTGATGTGTTTATTTTTATAAAAAACTATGGATGTGGAAGATGATGGTGAATTGCCCACTCATAGTAATTTTCGGCCTAAACGACCAATTCGCGATATTTGTAGGCTTCAGCCCACATGAAAATGTAAAATACTGAAAAATAAAATACTACTTGCAGCCACATAAGAAATAAAAAAGAAAAATGCGATGAACGTGGATCGAACACTTGACCTTCAGATCTTCAGTCTAACGCTCTCCCAACTGAGCTATCCCCACAACGTTGATAATTTTGACATTTTACCATAATGTTAACTTGTATAAAGCTAGGGACATTAGCTCTTACTATTAATGAAGAAGATATGTACCCTCAAAAAAAAAAAAATTCATCCATCCATCAAAATTTTTATTGCTTTTGGTGACATGAATTTTAATAAATTGCAATAAATGTAAAGTCAGTGTAGATAATAAATTAGTATATTAATAGATAGTAGAAATAAAAGGTGGTTCATGTATGTTTTTTTTTATAAATAAATGATTAGATTGAAAGTAGTTGATGTTTTTAAAAATGAATTAAACATAAATTTTTGGTGGACGAAGAGAATAATAAAAAAATATATATATTATCTCGAAAAAGAAAGAAGATATCTGTAGATGTATATATCAACTAATAGGCAGAGTAAAATACTACCATCGGCAATGGACGCAAACATGGAGAAGGTAAGAAAAGGAAACAAAAGTAAAAAAAGAGAAATTGATATGGAAAGTAGGGAAGGAGAGAAGAAATAAAGTTGTATGTTATATAAGGGAAATTAAATGTGGAAATGATGAATAATGGAACCATCAAAGAACGGGAGCGGCCGTGAAGATTCCCAGAACCACCCAGCTGCATTTTCTTCTCCTTCATTATTGATACTCATTGTAGACAATTAAAAATTATTAGCAAATAAGATCGCACCACGTGTAAATTATAAATTAAATAATTAATTATATTTCTATTTTATTAATGGAATTTATTCCAAAATTAAATAGATATGTGATTAATATTTAATTTTATCGGCAAATAAGAGAACGACATGTGGCAAAGACACATCGAAAAGGAATAATCATCCAAAAGGTCCACAAGCTCAAGCCCAAGTTCAAATACATAGTTTAGTGGCCTAAAAGGCTCATAAGCCCACTATCCTAAATCTATAAATAGGAGTTGAAGGCTCTCATAAATGGGAGGTGAGGTGAAGTGAAGTGAAGAAATCGAAGATTTGAAGAGCTCAAGACACTCGAAGAATCATCTCAAGCATTCTCCGACATTCAAAGTCTTTCAGCATTGGCGTTCTTCGTGCAAATCACCACGTTCTTCGCCAAGATCATCCTCCAAATCAAATCAAAGATAGAGTTCAATTCGAAAACAAGGTGAAAGCCCTCCGCATTGGCGCTCAAACTTGAAGATCTTCAAATGTTCTTCAACATTTCAAATCAAATCCAACGTTCGATCTGAAAACAAGACTGAAGTCCTTCAGATCAATATCTTCAAATTCAAACTTCAAGTTCAAGGAGATCAAGGAATCACATCCCCTCCAAACAACTAGAAGAACATTCAAGATCGTTCAAGAATCCTCATCGAAGAGAAGAATCAGAGGATCAATAGAAGATCAAACTCACTCAAATATATCAAATTCAAATTCAATTGATTTTGTATATAATTTTGTATTTATAAAATTCAAATACAAAAATTTATGTTACAAATTTTGGCACGCCCGGTGGGATATCTCTACCTCTCATCTCTACTCTTCACCAAAATCTTGAACGATGTTCATCCAACAACATTCAACTAAGGTCGCTTCAAAAACTTCTTCAGAGAGCATTGACGTTATCATACGAAGCAAAGCCAAACAACTTCAAGAAGCTTCGAAGTCAGCCATCGCCAGGGAAAAAGAGCAACACATTGCCACTCTGAATGAAGAAAGTGTTAGCTCTGAAGGAAGCTTCACATCCCCTATCAAAAATTCTATCACAAGTTACCCACTTGAGGCACCTGTGATGATGACAAACACTTCCACCGTGGAAGAACAACTTGTAAATCTTACAAGGTTGGTCGAATCTTTGAGCATACACATCCAAGAGCAAGATGCCAAGATTGCAAAGCTTAGGGGAGAAAAGACAGAGTCAAGTCACATCAATGATAAAGAAAGTGAATGTGACGACGATGAAGAAGCATACGACAAGCAAGAAACTCATGATGAGAGAAAATCGTCTGGCAAACACATTCAAATCTCTTCTGATGGCTTCATCAAGGCGGACCAACTCAAGGAGTTCATCGAGGTGACCATGAAGAACAAATTTGATGGAAACTCCAAGTCATCATTGATTTACTCTAAGACGTATACCCAAAGGATCGACAACTTGAAAATGCCTCTTGGTTATCAATCACCTAAATTTCAACAATTTGATGGCAAAGGGAATCCAAGGCAACATGTAGCTCACTTTGTCGAGACATGCAACAATGCTGGAATATTTGGAGATCATCTGGTCAAGCAATTCGTTCGTTCACTCAAAGAAAATGCCTTCGACTAGTATACGAACTTGGAATCAAACTCACTTGACAGTTGGGAGCAGCTGGAGCACGAGTTCCTTAATCGCTTTTACAAAGCGCGTAAGAGCGATCGGCATGGTGGAGCTCACGAGCTCTCGTCAGTTCAAAGAAGAGCCACTGATCGACTACATCAACAGGTGGAGAAACCTATGCCTCAATTGCAAGGATCGGTTATCTGAATTATCTGCCATCGAAATGTGCATCCAAGGAATGCATTGGGGCTTGGATTACATCCTGCGAGGAATTCAGCCCAAGACGTTCGAAGAATTGGCCACCAGAGCTCATGATATGGAGCTAAGTATGGCAGCGAGTGGATTCAAAGGGCCTCCAATCCAAGAACCTCACAAGTTTAAAGAGAGACAAGAATTTAGAAAATGAACCAAGTCATTTGACAATGCTTCGAAAGAAGAATCAATGGCGACGAAAGCAACTCCTGTCAAGTTTCTAAGAAAATATGACAACAAAAATGACATGCAGAATTTTCCTCAAGACATGAGGCAAAGAAGGTTGACATTTAAGGAAATGCAACAAAAACAATACCCTTTCTTAGACTCTTACATCTCCGGGATCTTCGATGACCTGCTCAAAGAATGACTCATCGAGCTACCTGAAATGAAACGACTAAATGAGGCAGGACGGACTGATGATCCAAGATTGCAAATACCATCGATTGATCGGGCATCCAATACATGATTGCTTCATATTCAAAGAAAAGATCATGCGACTAGCTTAAGAAGGGAAGATATCACTCGAAGAGGAAAATGCTGCAACAAATGTTGTCACCCCTGAATCCGACGACATACTGGAAGGTATTGGGGCATTGTACGATACGAAAGACCAAGTAAGAGATCAATTCAAGTAAAATGTGATCGATGATGAAGGTGTCTTGGCAATCACATTCTCCAACGAGGATTTGCAGCTTGGGTCTGAGCCTCATAATAGGCCATTATTCGTGAGTTGCTTCACCCATAAGCAGAAAGTCAAGAGGATCCTCATCGATGGAGGATCGGTTGTTAATATCTTACCACTAAGAACATTGAAGCAACTGAAAATTCCAGTAGATGACTTATCCAGCAGTCGATTGATGATTCAAGGATTCAACCACGAACGACAAAGGGCCATTGGCACCATAAGGTTGAACTTGCTAATGGAAGGCATGAGTTCAACTGCATTGCTTCACGTGATTGATGCCAAGACGTCCTATAATATGCTTCTTGGTCGGCCATGGCTGCATGAAAATGGTGTCATCCCTTCTACGTTGCATCAATGCCTTAAGTATCATCAAGATGGGGTCGTGAGGACAGTGGCAGGTGATCAAAAGCCTTTTACAGAAGTTGAGTCATATTTTGTTAACGCCAAATTCTACATGACGAAGACAACAAAAGAAGTAGAAATTGAGCATAATAAAGAACTTGAAGTCATTCCGATTGTCAAGAATAAAACATCTCTCACCAAGATGGATTCGTTCGAGGAACTGACGATGCCTCTGAGCAAGATCGATGCTAAAAGACCAACTCATCCACCTCTTGAAGGGTTTGTTCGACCAAGGCAAAGTAATGTTACTGAACATGGAGAATCTTCAGACAACGAACTCACTAGGAATTTTGGTCCAAAGGCATATAAGCTCATCGTCAATGCTGGATATGATCCCCAGAGAAGCTCTACACTGAAACCCCACTCGAAGAAGAATGATGATGTGCTCCAAAACACCAAAGTGGGTTTGGAATTTGTGCCAAAAGCATCCGTTTGAATCACCATCAAAAGGGCGGCTTCATCTCACTACATCTCTAACAGCGCATACAAGTCGACCTTGAATGACAATGCAGAAGTTGGGGTAACAACTCAAAACTTGTTAAAATGCCACTATCCTTGAAGTGTAGCAGTGAAAGCATGTGCATATGTACACAGATCAAAAGAAAAACACAAAAAAATGAAGAAAATCAAAAGTCAAAAAATTGAGAAAGCAAGGAAATAAACAAAAAAGAAGCAAGAAAGTTCCATGACGCACGAGCCTAAACTGCACGCACTCCAGAAAAAATCAAACAAAGAACAAGATAGCTCCATGACGCACGAGCCTAAACTGCATGTTACTCCTGGCCCACATGAGTATAAACTGTGCACGGCACTTCCCTAAAACACAAGTTGATCATTTGAATTACGTTTTGACGTGATCCCTTTCAAAAGGGTACGTAGGCAGCTTAGATATCTTCTAAGTTCAGTCATGATATGTGTTTTTTTTCTCCTTCAAGTTGTAGGGTCAAAGTTCATCACAAATTCATACTTCAAGTTGGTTGATCAAAATTCAAGCTCAGACCATTAAAGAAAATGATACGAGCTCTTGGAAGAGACAGTATGGTGAAAATTACAAAGAAGCAAAACAGTCATGGGACAACAGCCAGAGATGATGGATTATTAACTACTTCATTGTCAACACATTTTAAGAATGACCTCAACTTCTGAGTCTGGTTCTACGCTTTGAAGATGACTCATGCTTGTTAACTCCAGCTCGATGTTGTCAATTTTACTTTGAATATGGCCCAGCTTCTTAAGTCTAGCTCGATGTTGCTAGGTCTACTTTGGGGATTGTTCCATCTTGTTGAACCCAACTCCATGTCATCAATTTCACTTTGAAGATTATCCCAGCTTGATGGTGTCAACACCATATCTCCAAACTCGATTCGAAGATGGCTTCAGCTTGATGAATTCAGCTTCTGGGCTTTTGGTTGAGAACACAACTTCAAGCTCCTCATCCACAGTTGCTTCTAGATCGTTGAGGTCGTGATGCCGATCTTCACTGACGCTTATGCTTCAATTCTCTTTGCGGATGCTGTACAACTTTTAGCTTTCTCTTTACGGGTGACACACAACTTCTAGCTTCCTCTACGAAGATGACGCATAGCTTCATTCTCCTCATCCACAGCCGCTTCTAGCTCGCTGAGGTCGTGATGCCAATCTCCACTGACGCTTAGGCTTCAACTCTCTTCACGGATGGTACACAACTTCTAGCTCCTCATTCACAGCCGCTATTAGCTCGCTGAAGTCGGGATGCCGATCTCCACCAACGCTTAGGCTTCAATTCTTCTCTTCGCGGATGCTGCACAACTTTTAGCTTTCTCTTCGTGGGTGGCGTACAACTTCTAGCTTCCTCTACGAAGACGACTCACAGCTTCTGGCTCTTCCTTCACAGATGACGCTCAGCTTCTAGCTTTCTCTTCGCAGATAGTGCACAGCTAGCTTCCTCTTCACAGATAGCGCACAGCTTTTAGCTTCCTCTTTACGAATGTTGCACAGCTTCTAGCTCATCTTCCATCGATGGCATACAACTTCTAGCTTCCCCTTCGTAGACGGCACACAACTTCTATCTCTTTTTCTGCAGTTGCTTTTAGCTCTCTGAGGCCGTGATGCCGAACGTCGTGCAAGTCGCTGTTTTTCGTGTCATCTACACAGAATGGGTGAAGTTCGTTGATAATGATGATGTCGTCTTCACTGTCGTGTTGTCGTGTCTGCTAAGATCAAGACCGCTTCTTCTGTAAAAATGAGGATGACATCTGCTCAAAAGTCAAAGTCTTGGAGTTGATCGAATTTGAAGTCTCTAGTTGATCAGTTTTTGAGCAAGAAGACTTGAAGCTGAATTACGTGAATTTTTGCAACCTGGAAGATAGTCTCAAGCACAAAATTAAGAAAACGATAAAAAATGCACGTGAGTCATTTTCGGAAAATGAAGTTGAGACAATTTCTTGTTCTCAAGCTACCTAAGATCCCAATTCAAGCTCCAAATAAATAATCACAAATATATATATATAGGGTTGGGTTCTCGTAGTACCCGGTCCCGAGATAGTATGTAGTACCCAATCTAGACCATACATTTTGAACACGTGGCCATACCACAAGCTGACACGTGGCAGCTCATTTTTTTTTCTTTTCTTTTTTAATTTTCGCAAGGGCAAAATAGGAAGAAACAAATCAGCCTTCTTCTCTCCTTGACGGCAGCGGACGACGCCGGAGACGACGATGGTGGCACCGGAGACGGACGACGTCGGCGGTGACGGCGGCAACACTGGCGAACAACAACAACAAGATACATAAACAACTACAAACAACAGATTTAGAAAGAAAGAAAAAGAAGAAAAAATTAATGGATTTTTAGAAAAAATAGAAGATGAATTTGATAGATGATTGAAGAATCGAGAAAGATGGTGGTTATGACGGTGGTTCACGGGCCAATTCACCGATAATCAGTGAAAGAGACGACGGAATTGTTAGAGAATGATGGATGGGAGATTTGGTGTCGAAAACCATAAAAATGCATTGAACAAAACATAAAAATGCATGTTCCCACGAAACAGAAACATGCATTTAACTTAGCGCATTCATGCATTGATCAAAACATGTCCATGCATTTAACAAAACATGTTCATGCATTTAACAAAACGTAAAAATGCAGGCCAACGGATGCACGAACGAGCGCCGGAGCGACGCACGAGCACGAGAAGACGTTAGGTGCGCCCGTGCGTGAAACGGCGCACTGGCGCGCCCGGGCGCTAGACGCGAGCTTCCAATCACATGCATTATTCTCTTCAACTGCATGTATTTTTTGTTCATTTGAATGCATTATCCAGTTCAACTAAATGCATTATTTGTTTTTCGCAATCATATAATAAATCAAATTACTAATCTACCCTTAATGTAGCAAAAATCAGCGAAATTAAGCTTAAAAAGTCCGAAAAAAATCTGAACCATATTGAGTACTACATACTATCTCAGGCCCGGGTACTATTTGATCCCTCCTCTCTCTCTCTCTCTATATATATATATATATATATTTAAAAAAAAGGGGCTCACAAAGGTCTTATTGTTTTGAAATTATACATGTGGGGCTAATACTAAAAAATCTCTATCCTAATTTCAGCCCAAAGTCATAGGCCAAAAAAAAAAAAAGCCCAGCCCATTTTTGTTTTATAAAAAAAGAGCCCAAATCATTAAGGCCCAAATGTAAACCCTCAACTCTCTCTCTCTACGGAGACACACCACACACACTCTCATTTCTCTCCTGATAAATGCGCATGTAAACAACATCTCGTCTCCTTTCTCGCCGCCGACTGACGGTCCAGACAACACCACCGTCGTGACTCCGCCGTCCCAACGAGCCACTACCTTATCTTAAAACCAGTAAACGTTGTGCGACCATCACCATTGATGCTTCAACGTCGAGGAAATAGCAGCAACACGCAAGCAGCGTCGCCACTTGCAGTACCTTCTTCTCCGGTGAAGCAGTCAGCGGCATTTGATGTCTTAGTCGTCAGTATGTCTTTCCTCACCCGACGACCAAAATCCCAGCGTCGATCTGCTTCTTCTCCTCTGGCGTGACGCCTCGCACGCCACCACCACCATTGTCACCTTATCCATCTTTCACCAGACAAAGAAGACACGATCACGCCACGGCCCGAAGACCACCACCACTCCGCTACTGTAGCGCTGTCATTAAGTGTCTCAACCGAACAGTAGCACCATCGTTAAGGCCACCTCCTCTATTCTCTCGGCTATGTCACGTCGCCATCGCCGTTAGATCCAGCGATGATACCGCAACCGCCATCCCCGCTTGCAACATTGCTCGCCAACACAGCCATCCATCTCCACCGTGCCACCTCTACCGCGCAACGCTCAATCGGACTTCGTCCTCAAGCTTCCCCCGCTTCCGCCATCTCATAGCATCCATCAGCTCTCCTTGGGAAAATTCATGGTGGTCGCCTACCACATAAATCTCATTTTTGGTGACCGCAAGGAATTCTGCGAGCTGTCGTCGATCTAGAACTCCAAGGAAAAGCGCAAGGACCACGGTACGTGCCCTCGGTCTCATCCTCCTCTGCAGCGAGGAGGTCACCTCCTTCACCAGCGAAAGACACCACCCGATGCCTGACGCCGACTCCGCCCCAATCTTCCGCCATGAAAAATGAGTAGCTTCGAGCTGTCGTCGTGCTTCCTTCTTTGGATCTCACGCGTGATGGGGATCCCAACAGAACTAGAACGCATCTGTAGAGTAAAGGAACAAGAAAGTATATTGGAGATAGGAAATTGATTTGTATTTCTTTCTCTCTGATTTTGGTTGCCCCAAAGGCTACATCAAGTCTCCTATTTATACAAATCATTTAGGCATACGAAGCAACAAAAATAAATGAAAATACATGCATTCACCTTCCTAGATACATGAATTTATAGATGCATTCATTTCTAGGTACATGATTCATATTCCATGCATGTAATCGATTGACTCATGAAATTCAATTTATAACTTTGCCAACAATGCCTCCCAGAATTGAATTTGCTTATGACTCCCAAAGCAAAGAAGATTTCTTGCAAAAGATGGTCCTCCAAGTGGTTTAGTGAAAATATCGCTAGTCTGCTCTTGGCTCGGACAATATTCGATATGGATTTCTCCATCATTAACGAGCTCCTTAAGAAATGAAAGCGAAGTCGGATGTGCTTCGTCCTTCCATGTAAAATAGATCTTTTGATACGGATATAGCGAGCTATTATCACACAAAAAAGTTATCGGACCAGTCGCTTAAGTTCAAACTTTCAAGAATACCTCTCATCCACATAGATTGACATCCGGTTGAAGTTCGCAATGTACGCTACGTGGTAGATGAGCAACAATCGGTCGCTTTTGGAACTCCAAGAGATTGCTCCACTCCAAGATTAAAAACATAGCCGAGGTACTTCGAGAATCATCGACGCTTCCGCCAAGATCGCTATCGGAATATCCAACAAGTTTGATATGAACTTGAGCTTCATAGAAAATGCCATGATCCATTGTTCCTTTAACATATCTCAAAATTCTTTTGCCGCCTCCCAATGATTAGAGTAAGGCTTCTCCATGAACATGCTAATCAAACTTCTGACAAAAATACAATATCGGGTCTTGTAGAGTCAAATACATCAAATTTCCAACCAAACTTCAAACATGGTGGTGTTCATAAGTTTTCCTTCTCCATTCTTGCCGAGCTTCAATCCAAGAATGTCTGAGGAGTAGACACTAGATTTGAATTCTCCATATTGAATTTCTTCAAAATTTCTGCAAGATATTTTCCTTGAGAAATGAAAATTCTCACGCCATTTGCGAACATTGATCCCAAGAAAATGATGCAACTCTTCTAAATCATCATCTCAAACTCTTTCATCATAGAGCTTTTAAAATCATCAACATCTCCATATCTTTTCCGGTGAAGGTAAGATCATCAACATAAAGAATTACCACCATAAATCCCCTTTATCATTTCTTTTTGATATAAAGTATGTGCTCATAAGGACATCTTTCAAAACCAAATTTAATGAAATAATCATTGATTCGATCATACCATGCACGAGGTGATTGTCTTAGCCCGTATAACACCTTCTCGAGTTTGCACACTTTATGTTCTTCGCCCTTTTGACAAAACCCGGATACCGCTCAAGGTAGATTTCTTCTTGCGATAACCATTTAAAAAGTCGATTTTACATCCATTTGAAACAACTTCCATCCATTTTGAGCAAAGAAGTGATATAATCAAACGAATGGTATCAAGTCTAGAAACAGGAGCAAATACCTCATTAAAGTCTTCTCCTTCCTTTCGTTTATACCCCTTTGCAATCAAGTCTAGAAATGCGCCTTGTATTTGTTAACTGAACCATCCGGGTTGGTCTTTATTTTGAACACCCATTTGACACCTATCAGAGATTTATTCGGCGGCAAGGTTGTAAGCTCGTGTACCATTTCTTTCGATAGAATTGATCTCCTCATGCATAGCTTGAATCCACTTTTCTTCTTCCGAAGCTTCTTCAAATGAGATCGATCTTCGCAAAGAAAGAATGCAAAAAATAATTGATTTGTTGCATCCATCTCTTCTGTTTCATCATAAATTTCCCTCAAACTTCTTATTTTTCTTGCCAACGGTGATGGTGAATTTTCAGGAGAGTTATTTCTTTCACCATCTCCGCTTTGAGGTGCTTCATTCTGCTCGGCACCAACCTCACTCTCTTCGAACTCAAGGATTTGAGAATTTGATGTTCCTGAAAAATCATAACAAGATTTTTCACAAACGAACATCTCATCGATTATGATTTTCTTTGTTGCCGGATTGTAAAGCTTGTAAGCTTTACTTCTTTCACTGTAACCAACGAACACACATTTTCAGATTTATCATCAAGTTTGGTTCTCAAAGGATCTAGAATATGCACATAAGCAAGAGAACCGAATGTCTTCAAGTGACTAACACTCGAACTTCTTACCAAACCATTGCTCGTTTGGGGTGGAATTTTGCAGGCTTTTGTTGCCGATCTATTAATTAAATAGACAAAGACAAGACACGCCTTGACCCAAAATTCGAGACGGCATATTCTTTTCTTCAAAGAAGATCGAACCATGTCCATTATCGCCCGGTTTTCCGTTCTGCGATGCCATTTTGTTGTGATACCTTGTCGCCAATTCATGTCTAATACCTTGACTTCTACAAAATTCCTCAAATAAGTTAGATAAGTATTCTCCACCACGATCACTTCTCAAATTTTTATTCGACATCCTGAAAACTTTTCACCGAGTTTGAATTCCTCAAGTAAGAAAGAGCTTCGATTTTCTTTCAAGAGATAGACCCCAAACCTTTCTCGTATAATCATCAATGAATGTCAAGAAATATCGATTATCTCGAAAGATGGGATCGAAATGGCCCACAAATATCGGTGTGAACGAGCTCCAATGGCGAGTTCGACTTCCAATTTGATTTTGATGGGAATGAGCCTCGATGTTGTTTTCCCAATTGGCATTCTTCACAAACCTCATTAATGACTTCCATCCAGGGTAATCCTCGCACGATATTCTTACTTGATAGCTCCTTCAAACTTTGGAAGTTTAGATGGCCAATCATCATGCCACGGCTTGAAAATTTCTTCTTTAGCGCACAAGAAACAAGTAGCGTTAAGAACATCCAGTTTGATAGGAAACAAGTTTTTCGATGCCATTACAATTTTTGCTACAAGTGTGTCTTGCTTTTCATAATGCAAAGGTTGTCAAGAAATGAATATCAAAACCTTTTTTCATTAAGTGCCCAACACTTAACAAATTACTTTGCAATCTCGTACATAAAATACCTCGGACATCTTCTCGACTTTTCCATTCTTGGTATTGAAGGCAATCTCTCCAACACCTGAATTTTGTAGGTTTTTGCATCTCCAATTATAACTCGCCCACCGTTAGCTTCTACAAGAGAAGAAAACAAGCTCTTGTTGCCAGTTATATGTCGGCTGGCTCCACTATCCAAGTACCAAATATTGCAAAATTTCCGTCGGAAGCAATCAACAAAGTTTTAGAATTTTCGGTTTCATTCTCATGCACAAAACCAACTTCACGCCTTTTTTCGGGATACTTAATCCAACAATCATTTATCTTGTGCCCCGATTTATAACAATGATGACATTCAATATAAGGCTTTTTACCTTTATAAGTACCACATCCTCTTCCTTGAGAATGATTAGAAGGTCCATGCTTCTCATCGTTTTTTGCTTCTCCGGATTCTTTGGCTGATGATTCCTGATTGTTACCAGGTTTTGCACCACTTCCCTGTCCGCGTCCATGGTTACCGCCACGACCTCCCATGAAGGTGAATTGAGATTTTAAAGCTTGATCCTGCGCAGAACTTTGAGGATTTCTCAAAAGAATCCTTGCTTCATGAGCTTCTAGCCTTCCTTGTAAGCTTTCCAAGGCTATTGAGGAAATATCTTGCGATTCTTCAATAGCAACTACCACATGATCAAATTTAGGTGGTAGGCTACTGAAGCACTTTTTTCAACGATCCTTCGAGTTTCCATCACTTCATCATTTGACGCCATTTGATTTACAAGAGTGGTGATTCTTGTAAAATATTCGGAGATTTTCTCATTGTTGTTCGTCTCCAACTTTCAAATTCCGCCATAACGATTGCAAGCGCATCTTCTCGACCGCTCCCGGTCAGAATAAGTTGACTCAAGAATTTTCCATGCTTCTTGAGCACTTTTTGCTTTTGAGATCCTCTCATAAACATGGATCTCAATCGCTTGATAGATTTGGAAAAGAGCTTTTCTATCTTTTGTCTCGTCTTTTCAATAGATTTTGTTGAGCTTGAGACAATTGAGATTCATCTTCGGTGGATTTATGCCTTCTTCGACGACACTCCATAGGTCTTGAGATTCAAGACATAGCTTCATTAGATTGCTCCAATAATCAAATTTTTCTCCATTGAAACGAGGCATGGAGGGAACCATGTTGTTGGACATTTTTTACAACAATGGCTCTGATACCAATTTGTAGAGTAAAGGAACAAGAAAGTATATTGGAGATAGGAAATTGATTTGTATTTCTTTCTCTCTGATTTTGGTTGCCCCAAAGGCTACATCAAGTCTCCTATTTATACAAATCATTTAGGCATACGAAGCAACAAAAAATAAATGAAAATACATGCATTCACCTTCCTAGATACATGAATTTATAGATGCATTCATTTCTAGGTACATGATGTTGGAATAAGTAAATAAACTTGATTTGAATGGATATTTTGTAAGAATACTCTAGAATTCAAAAGAAAAGAAAAGAAAATAGAAGAGAATTCTAGAGCTAGAAGAAAGAAATTAGTAGAATATTCTAGTTAGAAATTAGTTCACCACTAATGTCGGCTATAGCATAGTGACCGACATTAACATCTATAAATATGTATTCTATGGTCCTACCCATAGTAGCAAAGTGGAATTGAAAAGAAAAATCCTATTATGATTGTTCCTACACTCTACTACTAGTTAGCTATCATTTGCTTTCTCTCTCCAAAACACACGTCCACACACACACTACTTTCATTCACACACATTTCTCCTCCAATAAAGTTTAATTTTTCACCATATTTTTTCTATTTCCAACAAAGTGGTATCGAGCTACAAGGTTCTACCGTGGTTATGGCGAATTTACAATCGTTTCAAGTCCCCATGCTCAACAAGAGCAACTTCGATAGTTGGAGTATCAAGATGAAGGCACTTTTGGGAGCCCACGACGATGGGAGATCGTGGAAAGCGGTTATGAGGAGTCATGGAAGATGAGGCGACGCTATCCCAACAACAAAGGGATAGGTTACGAGATGCGAGAAAGATGGATAAGAAAGCTCTCTATCTCATTTATCAATACTGGGACGACGATTTTGAAAGAATTTCAAGTGCAAGCACCGCCAAACAAGCATGGGAGAAACTTCAAATTTCTGTAAAGGAGCCGAGCAAGTAAAGAATGTACGCCCAAACCTTAAGAGGTGAATTGAATCCTTGCATATGAAAGAGTCGAGTCGATTTGGATTATTTTATAAGAGTCTTGGCGGTGTCAAATCAAATGAAAAGAAATGGTGAAAAATTAGAAGATGTAAGAATTATGGAGAAAATTTTACCGTTAACTTCAAAGTTTGAGCATATAGTGGTAACTATCAAGAAACAAAAATTTGGAGGAAATGAGTATTGATCATTTGTTGGGGTCACAAAGCATATGAGGAAAAGCAAAAGAAAAAGCAAGATATTGCAGAGCAGCTTCTGAAAATGCAAGTAAGCCCTAAAGATAATGACGAAGGATCGAGCAACACCCGTGGACAATTCGGAAGAGGACGTGGCCAAAGTCATGATCGAGGCAGAGGCCGTGGACATGGACGTGGACGAGGAGGTTTCGTCAACAATAATGGTAGAAATATGCCTAGTGGTCGAGGAAGGAGCAACCCACAATCGAGGTACAACAAATCTTCAATCAAGTGTTATAATTGTAATAAGTTTGGACATTATGCTTCCGAGTGCAGAGGAGCAAAATAAGTTTTGAAGAAAATGCCAATTTTGCGAAAATATTGTCAAAGAAATGCCGGTGCTTCGGCATATAAAGGAGAGGATGGAAGACAAGATAACACTTGGTACTCGACACGGGCGCGAGCAATCACATGTCGGAAAAGACAAATGTTCGTGAGAGTGGATGAATCGGTAAGTGGAAATGTTTCATTTGGTGATGAATCAAAAGTCCCCGTAAAAGAAAAGGAAAAATTTTAATCCATCTAAAGAATGGAGATCATGAATACATCTCAAATGTTTATTATGTGCCCAATATGAAAAATAATATATTAAGTTTGGGACAACTCTTAGAGAAAGGTTATGATATTCACATGAAGGATTATAACCTTTCAATAAGAGATGGCAAAAATAATCTTATAGCCAAGGTGCCGATGTCGAAGAATAGAATGTTTCTATTAAATATTCAAAATGACATGGCAAAATGTCTCAAGACTTGTTATAAAGATTCATCTTGGCTATGGCATCTTCGATATGGGCACTTAAACTTTGGTGGCCTAGAGTTGCTATCAAAGAAAGAGATGGTGAGGATCGCCATCCATCGACATCCGCACCAACTCTATGAAGGATGTTTGCTTGGGAAGCAAATAAAGCCGTTCCCAAAGGAGTCCAATTCAAGAGCTCGAAGTCGTTGGAATTAATTCACGCAGACGCAAAGCGGCCAATCAAGCCAAGCTCTCGGTAAAAATAATTATTTTCTACTTTTCATTGATGATTTTTCAAGAAAGACGTGGATATATTTCTCAAGCGTAAATCGAAGTATTTGAAGCTTTCAAGAAGTTTAAAGCTATCGTCGAAAGGGAGGCGGACGAAAAATCAAGGCGTTGAGGACCGACCGAGGAAGAGAGTTCACATCTAAGGAGTTTTAGAATTTCGCTAAGCAAACGGAATTCGAGGCCTCTTACAAGCATCAAGATCTCCTCAAGAAATGGAGTGGCGTAAAGAAAAAGCAGTAACAATCATGGAGATGGCAAGAAGCATGCTAAAGACGAAGAATCGCCTAATGAATTTCGGGGCGTAAGTATGCATGCGGTATACTTATCAAATAGAGCCCAACAAGGGTGTATGGGAAAGACTCACAAGAAGCCCGGAGTCGAAAAAGCTCGAATCTCCCACCTCAAGGTGTTTGGCAGCAAAGCTTATGTGCACGCAGCACGAGAGGAGAAAGAAGCTCGATGATAAAAGTGAAACGCTCATCTTTATCGGCACGACTCTAACTCTAAAGGTTATAAATTATATAACCCAAACACCAAGAAAACAAAGAATAAGTCGAGATGTGGAGTTCGATGAAGAAGGAGTATGGGATTTCGACTCCAACAGTGAATTTACCTTCGCTCCACAAATCGAAGACCACAAGATGATCGAGCAAGTTGAAGAAGCCCAGCAAGACCCAGTGACTCCACCTACTTCGCCTGCGCCAAATGCTGCAAATTCACCACCATCGTCTCCGGATGAAAGAGCAGCATCGCGAGAAAGAAGCTTACAAGAGATCTACGACAACACCGAAGGTTAGAAGATCTCACCTTATTCTGCCTATTCACGATCGTGAGCACGTTAGTTTGAAGAAGTGAACAACATAAAGTATGGCGAGACGCAATGAATGAAGAAATAAGAGCCATAGAGAAAAATGACACATGGGAGCTCACAACACCGCTAAAAGGACATAAGGCATTTGGAGTCAAATGGGTGTACAAGGCGAAGAAGAATTCCAAAGGCGAGATTGAAAGATATAAAGCAAGCGTTTGTCGCAAAAGGATATAGCCAAAGAGCTGGAATCGACTATGATGAGGTATTTGCTCCAGTCGCTCGCCTTGAAACTATTAGACTAATCATTTCTCTTGCAGCCCAACATAGTTGGAAGATTTATCAGATGGATGTCAAGTCGGCCTTCTTGAACGGTATTATTAACAAAGAAGTCTACATCAAGCAACCAATGGGTTATGAGGTGAAAGGGCAAGAAGACAAAGTCTTAAAGTTAAAGAAAGCCCTATACGGATTGAAGCAAGCACCAAGGGCATGGAACAATGTAATTGATAAGTATCACGAGGAGAACGGTTTTACCAAATGCCCACACGAGCATGCACTCTATGTCAAACACAAAGATGGTGATATTCTAATTGTGTGTTTGTATGTAGATGATATGATTTTTAAAGGAAATAATCAAAAGATGTTCGAGGAATTTAAGAAGGCCATGACTAAAGAGTTCGAGATGACCGTATCGATTGATGGCATACTACCCGGTGTGGAAGTAAAAGTACTCAAAGAAGGAATCTTCATCACGCAAGAAAATTATACAAAGGAAATCCTCAAGAAGTTCAAGATGGAGGATTGAAAGCAATCAACACACCGTGGAGTGTGGAATCAAATTATCCAAGGACGATGGAGTGAAAAGGTGGACCCGACATTATTCAAGAGTTTGGTTGGAAGTCTTCGTACTTAATTTGCACAAGGCCGGACATACTTTATGCCACTGGGCTCGTGTAAGTCGCTATATGGAGAATCCAACCACTATACATCCAAGTCACCAAAAGAATTCTTGGTATCTCAAAGGTACGATCAACTATGGCTTGTTCTATTCAAGTACTAATCAATATAAGCTTGTCGGCACAAAGTGATGATGATTGTGCTTTGGAGATAATGATGATCGGAAAAGCACAAGTGGCTTCGTATTTTCATGGGAGATACCGTTTACTTGGATGTCAAGAAACAAGCCCATAGTTACTCTATCAACATGTGAAGTGAATATGTGGGCGCAACATCCAAAGGTTTGTCATGCAACTGCTAAGAAGCTTCTTTGGAAGAGCTCGATGGCCTCAAAAGGAGCCAACGACAATATCGTGGATAATAAATCGACGATCGCGCTAACAAAGAATCCAAGATTCCACAATCGAAGCAAGCATATCGACACTCGCCCATTACATCGTAGAATGCATCACAAAGAATGAAGTTCAGTGGAGTACACGAAGACACAAGATCAAATTGTCGATATCTTTACTAAGCCACTCAAGTTCGAAGATTTCAACAAGTTCAGAATTTTGCTCGGAATGACAAATCAAGTTTAAGGGGAAGTGTTGGAATAAGTAAATAAACTTGATTTGAATGGATATTTTGTAAGAATACTCTAGAATTCAAAAGAAAAGAAAAGAAAATAGAAGAGAATTCTAGAGCTAGAAGAAAGAAATTAGTAGAATATTCTAGTTAGAAATTAGTTCACCACTAATGCTCGGCTATAGCATAGTGACCGACATTAACATCTATAAATATGTATTCTATGGTCCTACCCATAGTAGCAGTGGAATTGAAAAGAAAAAATCCTATTATGATTGTTCCTACACTCCCTACTACTAGTTAGCTATCATTTGCTTTCTCTCTCCAAAAACACACGTCCACACACACACTACTTTCATTCACACACATTTCCTCCTCCAATAAAGTTTAATTTTTCACCATATTTCCTTTCTATTTCCAACACATGATTCATATTCCATGCATGTAACTGACTTTTGACTCATGAAATTCAATTTATAACTTTGCCAACAGCATCTTCTCTTCACGAAAACACCATCTCCGACGACGTAGCCTCCGTGCGCCTTCATCCAACGAAGTCTCCACCATAACACCTTCATCCGCAGCTTTGGCTCGTGCCATCTTCGTCCGACGGTGGTGCAGCCGCTTCAAAGATCTTTCTCGCCACGCTCGAGCTCAGATCGGCATCTCCTCGCTCGCAAACAATGTCGCCACGCCGAGACACCATCGTTGTCGTGCTTGTTGTCTCCGTCTGCAGCAACGCCGCCATACCTTCGCGCCATCATTATCGCCGTGTGGCCGCGTTCGAGCTCACATCGGCATCTCCTCGCTCGCAGCAACGCCGCCACGCCTTCACAAAGATCGCCAAATACTGACCGCCACCGTTATCTCTCGCCACCGCCAATGCCACCACCTTCAATAATTAGTCGTGAACATACTTCGACACTCTCTCGAAAAAGAATAAAGTTGAGCAATCTTGTTCCCGCTTGGTATAACAATCACGAATGAGGATATAACCCTACAACAAAATGGTGCTTGGTGGGAAAGTGGAAATTTACGGTAGGAAAGATTGCTCCAGAATAAGGAAAATAAGGTTAAAAAAATTAGGAGATGAAGTGGTATACAGCTGCGGGTGAGTTACAGTTACAAACTAGAAAGAAGTCTTATTTATGGGGGAAAACATCTCACCAAAACCCTAGTTGTAGGGTCTGCATGAGCTTGCACAATGAAGACAAAAACAAATCATGAAAATGAGATGCTCCAGTTGTTATCTGCATATGTCACGAAACTGCAAACTTTTTTTCGCATCTTGTTATCTGCAGACTGCAGCCTCAACAAACTTTGTGGGTATCAAACAAATCCCATTAAATGAAAAGAAGGACAAGGCTTCTTGCAACTCCAACAAACTGCACGTGTGTACCTCCATTCTATAACCATCTTACAGATTAAGTTGTGCAGTTTTTTTTAAAAGGATCGCTATTGCTGGTAGAATTGATAAACAAGAAGTCAAAAGTGGAGTTAAGCTCCAAAGTGTATTAATTCTGAACCTAAACATAGAACAAACCATTCATTTGGGCTACTGGGAAGATAAATAGAGTTGCGCCCAAAAGAATAATTGTAAACCAGGAATGGATGGATTATGGGTTGATAAATCATGCAAAGGCCCAAATTCTCGACACTTCTCAAATACGGACCAATTAGTTGATTTGTGATGTTTGAACTATATTGATATCACGCAACAATTGTTGTCTTTGGACTGAAAGTGAATTATTAATTGTGGCCACCAATTTAAAATAGCCCAACAATTGAAATTGAGTACTGAAGCCTAAATTCCAAATCTTCAACAAATTCAAATCAAGTCCAAGAATTCCTAAATACGAGTATAAACTGTTATCAAGTTCAAGAACTCCTAAATATGAGTATAAACTGTTTACAAATTCAAATCAAGTTCAAGAATTCATAAATATGAGTATAAACTGTTTACAAATTCAAATCAAGTTCAAGAACTCCTAAATACGAGTATAAATTATTTACAAATTCAAATCAAGTTCAAGAACTCCTAAATACGAGTATAAACTGTTTATAAATTCAAGATCAAATTTAAAGTCAAGAACTCCTCGACAAGAGTTTAATCTATCTAAATGAATTTCGAGACTCGTCCATTTCCAAGACAACTCGTCCATGAACAGATCTCGGTGGGGCAATTTGTAGATAATTAAAAATTGTTAGCAAATAAGATCGCGCCACGTGTAAATTATAAATTAAATAATTAATTATATTTCTATTTTATTAATGGAATTTATTCCAAAATTAAATAGATATATGATTAATATTTAATTTTATCGGAAAATAAGAGAACGATACGTGGCAACGGCGACATCGAAAATGAATAATCATCCAAAAGGTCCATAAGCTCAAGCCCAAGATCAAATACATAGTTTGGTAGCCTAAAATGCCCATAAGCCCAAGCACGTTGTTTGTTCGCCCATAAGCCCACTATCCTAAATCTATAAATAGGGTTGAAGGCTCTCATAAATAGGAGGTGAGGTGAAGTGAAGTGAAGAAATCAAGATTTGAAGAGCTCAAGACACTCAAGAATCATCTCACAAGCATTCTCCGACATTCAAAGTCTTCTTCAAGCATTCAGGCGCTCTTCGCAAATCACTAAGTTCTTCGTCAAGATCATCCTCCAAATCAAATCAAAGATAAAGTTCAATTTGAAACAGGTGAAAGTCCTCCGTGATGGCGCTCAAACTTGAAGATCTTCAAATGTTCTTCAACATTTCAAATCAAATCCAACGTTCGATCTGAAAACAAGACTGAAATCCTTCAGATCAACATCTTCAAATTCAAACTTCAAGTTCAAGGAGATCAAGGAATCACATCCCCTCCAAACAACTCGAAGAACATTCAAGATCGTTCAAGAATTCACATCGAAAAGAAGAATCAGAGGATCAATAGAAGATCAAACTCATTCAAATATATCAAATTCAAATTCAATTTATTTTGTATACAATTTTGTATTTATAAAATTCAAATACAAAAATTTGTGTTACACTCATCTTCACACCACCACGGCACCACCGCCGCCAATTATCACTCTTGGTGCTCCGCCGCCCTCTAGCTTCTCATCAGCGTCCCTTGAAACAGCTCCACCACCAATAGAGTCAATGATGCCATTTTAATTTTATTTTCTCTCTAATTAATTCAAGTGTCTATATATAAGTCACTATTCGATGCATGTTTCATGAGACTTTTCATGATTGAACTTTGAATGAGTCATCTATTTGTATTTATAGGCACCATTTTTTCATGACAACCTTCACCACCATGTGGACTGTCGACGGAACATATGATATATTATTTGTAATTATTATAACGTTTCAATATATAAATATCATTTTTTAAAGATATGGTGCATGAAGGGCAATTTTGAGAAGTGATAGAAATAGTTGTGTGGGTGAGGATGAGGATGAGGATGAGGATGAGGATGAGGAGTGAGGAGGTGTAACATATGGCTGGTATTATTTGTTAAAATGTGACTTGAGGTAGGAAACTCACTACCTAAGCTCTCGACATGTCCTCTCGATTAGTGCTCGCGAGAAGCAATAGTGATGCGTAACTTTGCAAAATCCCGTATATGCTTGCGCTCGCGAGTTGTGCTCGCGATGCACACTCGCGAGGCATGAATATTACAGCAGTTATATGCAGAAGACGTTTTTTTGTTTCAAGTGTTCTTCTTCAATTCCTTTACTGTTCTTCACGCAATTAATTTCTCCCAAATCTGTAATCTGTACTTCTCATCTCCGATTAATATAATCTGCTCTCCGATTACGCGTGAATGTAGCCAACACAACGCGTTGGTGAACCACGTATATCTTCGTGTTGATTTTACGCTTTACAAATCTGTTTTCGCTTATCTTTTGATCTACAATCCTATTCCGACTTTACAATTGGTATCGAGCTTTCCGTGTTGCTGTCCGCTACTGTTAGATTTCATTTTCCGTTCAAAAGATGTTTGCGCTTAACGTAAAAGTCGATAAGTTCACCGGAGAAATAGTTTTGGTCTACGGCGGATCAAAATGTTCGTTGCTCAAACAACAAAGTTTGTGGGCTCCGTTGTCCGATAAACCGAGAGGAGAAGTTGATGATGTCGAGTGGGATGCTACGGAGGAAAAGGTGACTCGACTATCATGTCGGTTCCGTCCGATGACGTGCTCATCGGTTGCCGATCGAAAACAACCATCGGTCTCGGAAGAAGTTGGAAAGCTTGTACATGACAAAGTCTTTAACCAACAAGTTGCTTCAAGCAACGTCGTCATTCGTCTGCGTGCGAGGAAGGTACATCTCACGGATCATCTTGATACATTGAATAAGATTTTGTTAGACTTGCGAAATATTGATGTTAAAGTTGATGATGAAGATCGCTTTAATTTTGTTGGTATCATTGTCGCTTCATATGATAATTTTGTTGAGTCGTTTATTACGGGAAAGATAATTTGTCTCTAGAAGAGGTTCGTCCGCTCTTCACAGAGAGAAGACCGATCAACAGTATCCGTTCGAGTTCTATTACGTAAAATCGTGCATCCGGGTTGAATGTTACGGGTAAAGGATATAAGAAGTTTGGCAAGAAAAGAAGTCGAACTATAAAATTTCGTAAGTCCTAAATTCGATGACATTTGCAACTCTTGTAAGAACTAGGACATTGGAAAAATGATTGTCCTAAGAAGAAGAAGCATCACCGGGAGAAAGTGACGGTACGCCGTAGTCTCAGAGCTATGGTGAGAATGATGGGAGTTCAAGAAGATCTTGCTCTAGTTGCTGATGAACTATCACATCACAATGGTGTGTGGGTTCTAGATTCCGGGGCATCCTACCATATTTGTCCTAGCAGGAGTGTTTCTCGACTTATGAGCAGATAGATGGTGGCAATGTTACTATGGTCAAGCAGTCTTTGCCCGCAAAGTTGTTGGAATTGGCTCAATCAGTACCAGGACACATGATGGGGTTTTATGCACCTTGAACGACGTCCGACATGTTCCATGAGATGACAAAGAATCTGATATCTCTTAGTCTACTTGATAGCAAGGGTTTCGGTTCAAGGGAAGGTGAGTCATGAATATTTATCAAGGTTCAAAGGTGGTTCTCACGGGCTTGAAGCGTGGAACCTTATATTTTTGAGAGGTTACACGTGACGGTTACATTTCTATTGCATCATCTGAGGTTCAGGCTAAGGATATGACCCGACTGTGGCATATGAGGCTTGGGCATATGGGAGAGAAAGGATGCAAATTGCAGCCGAGCGGGATTTTCTATCTGGGCATCAAGTGCAGAATCTTGAATTCGTGAACATTGTGTCTTTGGGAAGCTCCACCGTACCAAATTTCCAAATAAGGGTGTTCATTAGACCAAGGGGATTCTTGATTACATCCATATGGATTGTTGGGGTCCATCTCGAGTTGAATCTATTGGAGGCAGCAGATACTTTGTATCTATGATTGATGATTACTCAAGAATGACTTGGGTGATTATGATGAAACATAAGAGTGAAGCTTTCAAGCGGTTCAAGCAGTGGAAGGCCTTGGTAGAGAATCAGACCGGAAAGAAAATCAAGAGACTCCGAACTGATAATGGTTTGGAATTCTGTTCAGCTGAGTTCAACGAGTTCTGCATGGATGAGGGCATTGCTCGTCATCACACCATCAGAGATACACCGCAGCAGAATGGTGTGGCAGAACGTATGAAGCGAACCATGTTGGAAGAGCGAGATGCATGCTCTAATCTTTGGTTTAGCAAGAAGGTTTTGGGCGGAGGTCGAAGCACGCGTGCTATCGATCAACCGTGGTCCTCACACTGGCATTGACTGCAAGACACTGTAGGGAAAACGTATGTTAACCCTCGCCCCGAGGATCCATCTTGGGTGTTTAATTCACCATACATTGATTATAAACCTAGCATGCGTCTATATAATTAAATGCAACACGTTGGGGTTTTCACGTGTTTACCTTTGGATCTGTCGAGGTGGATCGAACGGGATGAACGGATAGAACGGATCGAACGGTCGAGACTCGTGCTTTGACCTTCTGGACTGTATCCCGGATACCCAAACTCCAACGTCGAGTGAGGACGAGCTATGGAGAATACTACAAGAAATCACCCTCAACCCTAGGCTAATTTTCGAGATTCACTCTTATGAGGTGACCGAAAATTTGCTCTCAATTATTAAGTGTGTTTAGACTTTATCTCATACCTTATATTTATAATGCACTACCTTAATCCTATATGGAATGTTACCATAATCCTTTATGGAATATTACCATAATCCTATATGGAATATTACCATACTCCTAGGATTATTTCCATACTCTTAGGATTATTTCCATACTCTCAAGATTATTACCATAATCTTATATGGAAAGGATCTATGCATATACCATAAATATAATTATATCCTTGTGGGATAAAGAGAATAAAATCTTTCCTTTGAGAGCGTTAGGGGCGCCGATTTCTTCCAAAGAGCTACGAACTGGATGGGCCGACCTGTGGATCAAATGCAAGGAATAAAGATGGGCCTCAAATAAATTAATTATCTTATGTTCGGCCCGTAACATAAATTAATTTATAAACATTCGATCATTCCACTAGAGAAAGAATGTTGACTTACCCTTTATTACCGGGTTGAGTCGGGCTTGCACTTAGACATTACGAATCCCGTATTTAAGATATCGAACGTCCATTAATCATTTATAGCAATCATCGCTTAAAACGATTAATAACTTCATTTCCTTAAGTAGTACCACTCAACCTTATTATTGTACTTGAGCTAACTCAACTGCGGGGTTTAGTACAATAAACCTTTGAGCTCCTTAAGGGACGCCATCATCCTTAACGGATACGGTGACTGACTGAGATAACTAGCGTGACATACAAGATCGCCACCACCCAAGATGCGGAGAATCTTGGGTTAGAACATATAACCCTCACCCATAACAAGTCAAAGTGATGGACAACAACTCATACTCACCTAATACCTTATCGAGGTTTAGATCATCGTAAGTCACCGAGATCTTGGTTCTTCACGACGGTCGGAAAGAAGAACTCATCTCATCGTGATCCTTCAATACGCCGTAGACGCATCAAAGATAGACAAGCAACTAAGTCAAGTCACTTCTCATCTATCTGCAGCCTAAACCGACAACTCGCCCTTAAGTCGCCTCACCGTGAAACTTTTATATCTCATTAAGCTTGACCAATCATATGGACTTACGTGATCTTCTACACACCGTATGATCTAACTTATATATGAGATAAGGGACACGATATATGCAATCAAGTATTCAA
Source organism: Salvia rosmarinus (assembly GCA_036937905.1). Lineage (NCBI taxonomy): Eukaryota > Viridiplantae > Streptophyta > Magnoliopsida > Lamiales > Lamiaceae > Salvia > Salvia rosmarinus. The sequence continues at coordinate 52,868 of JAODLM010000866.1, forward strand.
ATCGATAGGAGATTGTAATAGTGGTAACAGTGAAACATTGTATACAAGCTCAACCAAACCGCTTTCAAGATACAACCAACAATCTCCCACTTATACTAAAGCAAACTTTTAGTATACAATGTGTCTTTCTACTAGCTATTACAAACAACCATCACTTTGCTTCTCCCACTTATACAAAAGTTTCCTTTCTAAGTGGGTGCCATCAGCTTAATCCAAGTCCTCTAACGTGTCCATCGTAGACTTTTTGCGGCGGCTCTTCGTGAATGGATGCGCTAGATTTTCCGTCAGATCAATCTTTTCAATCAGACGCCACTCGCCTAACGATTTCTCGTATGACATGGTACTTTCTCTATGTGTTTAGTCGCGCTTGTGGGTCCGTGGTTCCTTCGAGTTTGCCATCGCACCGAAAGTTATCACAAGAAACTATGATACTCTTGGGCAAACCAGGTACCACATCTAGATCCACGAGGTAGTTCTTGAACCATACAGCCTCCTTAGAAGCCTCCGGCGGCTACATATTCGGCTTCCATGGTAGAGTCCGCATGCATCGCCGCTTTGCACTCCGCCAGATACGGCTCCACCTCCCAAGGTAAACACATAGCCCGAGGTCGACTTTTTCTCATCACGGTCGACTTGGAAACCGAGTCTCATAACCCAAAGGCATTAGACTATCTCGCATGGTAAACTAGCCTATAATCTCGAGTCCTTTCGTGTACTTGAGTATATGCTTTATCGCTGATCCAATGAGCTTGTCCAGGTTAGATCGATATCTAGCTACTATGCCTACCGTGATAGCGATGATATCGGGCCTCGTGCATAGATTACAGTACATGAGACTTCCACGCGGAAGCGTAAGGAACTTGTCTCATTCCTCTATCTCCTTTGCAGTCATAGGTGACTGCGTTTTAGATAAAGGAACGCCATGTCTGAAAGGTAGCAATCCTTTCTTGGCGGTCTGCATACTAAAACGAGTAATCACAGTATCAATGTAAGACGCCTGAGATAAGCTCAACATTTTCTTCTTGCGATCTCGGTAAACCTTGATCCCAAGAATGTACAATTGCATCTCCTAAGTCTTTCATTTGAAACTGATCGGATAGCCAACTCTTTACGTCTGATAACAGCTTCACGTTGTTGCCAACTAGAAGGATGTCATCTACATAAAGTGCAAGAAATACCACATCACCGTTAACATCTAACCGATACACACAACTCTCGCTAGGCAACTGGGTAAATCCATAGGACTTTACTACCTCGTCAAAGCGTAAGTTCCATGATCGGAGGTTCGCTTAAGTCCATAAATGGACTTAAGCTTCCATACTAGATGCTCTTCACCTTTACCACATAACCTTCAAAGTTGCTGCATATAGATGTCTCTACCTTCCTCAAGGTAACCGTTTAGAAAAGCGGTTTTAACATCCATTTGCCAAACCTCTAGGTTCAAGTGGGCTGCTATGGCCAGAAGAATTCTGATGGACTTGAGCATTGCTACAGGTGAAAAGGTCTCATCGAAATCGATGCCCTCAATCTGAGTGTACCCTTTCGCCACAAGCCTGGCTTTAAAAGCCGAAACCTCTCCATCTAATCTCTCTTCTCTCAGATATCCACTTACTACCTACGGCTTCCTTGCCATCCGGTAGAGGTGTCTTTCATATACATCCATAGCCGTTATGGACTCCATTTCTAAGTCCATAGCGGTGTGCCATGATCTTGCATCAATATCTTGTATCGCCTCCTTGTATGTCCATGGGTCGATTATTGCATGTTGCCCTCTGGGACCAAATCCGAAGATTCACCCACGAACATAAATCGCTCGGGTTGACGAACAACCCTCCCACTACGACGAGGTTCTACAGGCACAATGGCAACGGTGGGTGCAGATACTTGTGGTTCTCTAACTTGCACAACTTGTGTAGGTACCACTTATGCGGTCGGTATCTCGGTGGAACTCGACCCACTTCAATTTCTTGAAGTATCCGGTGTCGATCCTCCCACTAGACTCGACATCTCGCACCTTTCGCCTAATCGGTGGTGGAATACGATCATCTTCTAATTCTTGAAGAATGATTTCAACTTTGGACTTATGATTTTTCATGTAGTCCTCTTCTAAGAATCGAGCATTAGTGCTAATAATGACCTTCTGATCCTTAGGACTATAGAATAAACCACCTTTCGTTCCTCTAGGATAGCCAATAAATGCGACGCTTGCGGCCGATCTAGCCTCCAACTTGTCGCCTTCTTGTTCAAAGACATGTGCCGGATCGCCCATATCCTTATGTGGCTTAAACCGGCTTCGCCCAAACCACAACTCGAAGGGGTCTTTTCGACCGACTCGACGGTACTAGATTTAGCAAGTATGCCGTCTCAAGGCATATCCCGTAACGAAATAGGCATTGTAGCATAACTCATCATAGATCTAACCATTTCCAAAAGAGTCCTATTTCTTCGCCCGACACACCATTTTTTGTGGTGTGCCCGGTGAATCTTGTTGGGATGTAATCCCACATTTCACTAGGTAGTCCATAAACTCGTTACTGAGGTATTCGCCACCGCGATCAGACCGCAGTGACTTGATACTCTTACCTAGCTTCGTCTCCACTTCCGCCTTAAACTCTTTGAATTTCTCAAAGCATTTCGACTTGTGAAGCGGTATATGTATCCGCACTTGAGTAATCGCCAATGAAAGTGACAAAATACTCGTACCCTCCACGAGCTTGTGTGGACATAGGTCCACACAGGTCAGAATGGACTAACTCCAACATTTCTTTGGCTCTATAACCCTTCGCTTTGAAGGGTCTGGTCGACATCTTACCTTCTATACAGGATTCGCAGACTGGGAACGGAGTAACCGTGAGATCACCCAACGCTCCATTCTTAGCCAGTCTTTGGATCCTATTTAGATTGATGTGACCTAATCTAAGATGCCGAGAGAAAAGTAGAGTCATCTTTTGAAGAAAACTTTCTCTTTTAGGGTTTGATGAAGATGCAACATAGTTATAGGTATTATGTTTTGCGTAAATAGTATAAAGCGAATTATATAAAGTGCCAACACGAGATAACTTCGTCATTTCTTATGATAGAAACACCACTATCAAAAATAACGAGAATATCCATGAGTAAATAATTTCAAAGCGAAACAAGGTTCGTAGAAAATCCGCACATATAAAACGCGTCTTTCAAAACTAAAACTGTTGTCCCAAAACATAAAGAACATCTCCAACGGCAACGACTTCGACTTTCGCCGCGTTGCCCATGGAGATCGTTATCTCGCCATCAAACGACTCCTTGTCCGCAGGAAACCCCGCAAGGTGTAACAAACATGATCGATTATACCAGTATCTACTACCCAAGAATGGGTAGAACAAGTCGCTAAACATGTTTCACATTAAAGCAAACGGCATACCTGAGCCTCGAGCATAGGGCACTTGGCCTTCCAATGCCCGCCTTACCGCACTTGAAGCACTTGCCCTTCTCCTTCGCTTCTTCTGCCTCCGTGGCAACCATGTTCTTGCCCCATTACTCCCACTATTTCCTCGCCTTTACCACCTTTGGCACCCCTTTTCTATTTCCATTTTGCAACGAAAATTTTGGGCCCTTAGATGTGCTAGCAAGAGCATGTGCTCCTTTTCCCATAACTCCTTCCGCAAAGAACGAGATCATTAAGCAACCGACTAAGTGTAAACTCGGTCTTGCTCATGATCGCATTCACGCCAAAGTTCTCAAAAGACTTCAAAGGTATTGAGGATGATATCGACCTTGGCTTCGGCCGTCAATACCTCCTCCCAACCGATCAAGACTATCCATGAGACGAGTCATGGGAGACATGTTCATGGACCGAACTTCCTTCTTCCATCTTACACGCCAAGATTTCTCTCATTGTGTGGAAGCGATCGTCCGATCCGATCGCCCAAACTTACTCTCGAGACTTGACCAAATATCGATCGCGTCGCCATCGATCGATGTTGCACCGCAAGCCTTTGGACATCGTAGTCATCATATAGCATTTAGCCATATTGTTCGACTTATTCCAAAGTCCGCCGACTCTCGCTCATTAGTCGATGCGTCAGTAAGGGCATCGGGTTTAGGAGTAGTGAGAACAAACATGTGTTCTTCAGCGATAAGAACATATTCCATGTTTCGTTTCCACTCGATAAAATTTGGACCGGATAACGGATTTTGTGCGAGCATATTGATAATCGGCGTAAGAGACATATACGAAACGATAATGTAAACACATAAGCATACGATCGCAAATAATTCGTAACAATAATATTGTAACCTTTTGATAAAACAATATTAATTGAAACCTCCAATCGCCCAAGGAATCCCACATGCAAGCCACGCGTGTGGACGTTTACATGAACCCCCACTGCACTAAAATATACCTTTTAGTCGTTTAATTTCAATCCATGTCAACTTATCCTTATGACAAATGAAATTAATGATTGGACCTTACTGACCACATCACTATCACAAGAAGGACTTGGCGGGAAGTTGTACTTGAGGTGATGTCTAAGCATCGACCACAATTTTAATAAATAGAAGATGAATTCTTAGAATTGGTATACTCACTCCGGACCATACCGCCCAATTCAAATTCTTTTGTTATCTCATTTTATATCTATCACTAGAGAACTTATGAAAATCGCACATGTAAGCCCACGCGTGTGGACGTTTACACATGAAACTCCCACTTCTCAATAGATTTAAAATGTTTTATTTAGAAATCTCATCTAACAAACTTATGATAAGCAAGCAAGCAAGCAGCGCGTGTGGATCGTTTACTCACAAGCATCGCCTCACTTTGTTTAGAGATCAAAAAGTGGAGGTCTTGACATTTTAATTTGAAAAATTAATTTGTCGGGTTGCTTGCTTAGTCTTTTTTATTCAAAAGGTTTGTCCATGCAGATCACGTAATCCTAGCATGCTTTTCTATAGAACTCAACATGTAAAACATGCTCGCAGAATTCTAAAATATGCTTGATAAACGCGATAAACCTAGCATGCTTACTATGCGCATCCAATTACGTAAAACACTTAAAGGTTTGTCAACGTAATTTAAACATACATAGCATGCTACTGCATAATTTAAACATCCACGACATGCATATGAACGATAAAAATAAAATAAAACGCTCATCGCGCTCAATCGTGAAACCCGCACATTTAAATCTAATCTATTACATAGATTTACAAAGTACGTAATTTAAACTTTGAAAGCGGGCCTCGCGTGCCCGCACGGACCGGATTCAACAATTTGGGCCTCGCGTGCGGGCACGGGCCGGAAAATCTGAAAACGGTGCGGGCCGTGGTCGGCCCAATAGAGTCTTGGTCAGCGCTAGGGCAAAGCCCCGCGCCCGCCTGCACCGCCCGCCGCCGCGCTGCCTCGCTGGGCTTCCTCGCGGTCGCTAAGGCGACCGCGACCATCGAGCACGCTGCGCGGACTTCCCGAGCGCCGAACGTCGCCGAGACGCGCCGCCAGCCGCCAAACTTCGCGATCGCGAAGTTCCGCCGCTGGCGCGGGTCGCCGCGCAACGCGCCGCCGCCGCCGCTAGCTCGCCGCCGCTGCCCGGCCGCACCTCGCGATCGCCGATCGCTCGCGTGGCGCCAGGATCTCGCGCGAACGCACGCCCCGCCGCCGCGCCCTCGCGATCGCCCTAGCGACCGCGAGGCTCGATCGCGAGATACCTCCCGAACATCGCCGAGACCGCTTTTTCCCGTCGCCGCGTTCTTCGCTCTTTCGCTTCGTTCTTCTTTTACGTATAAGATTTACATAATAAAATCTAATCTAACCACGGATTTTCTCGTGGTGTAAAACAAAACCAACAAAACAAACGAGCCACGATGAACGACAAACCACAATTATAATAACGCACGTAATAATCAAACGTGAATTAATCCAACAGAGCCAAGATTCGATCCCGTGCTCGATACCAGTGTAGGAAAACGTATGTTAACCCTCGCCCGAGGATCCATCTTGGGTGTTTAATTCACCATACATTGATTATAAACCTAGCATGCGTCTATATAATTAAATGCAACACGCTGGGGTTTTCACGTGTTTACCTTTGGATCCGCCGAGGTGGATCGAACGGGATGAACGGATAGAACGGATCGAACGGTCGAGACTCGTGCTGACCTTCCGGACCGTATCCCGGATACCCAAACTCCAACGCCGAGTGAGGACGAGCTATGGAGAATACTACAAGAAATCACCTCAACCCTAGGCTAATTTTCGAGATTCACTCTTATGAGGTGACGAAAATTTGCTCTCAATTATTAAGTGTGTTTAGACTTTATCTCATACCTTATATTTATAATGCACTACCTTAATCCTATATGGAATGTTACCATAATCCTTTATGGAATATTACCATAATCCTATATGGAATATTACCATACTCCTAGGATTATTTCCATACTCTTAGATTATTTCCATACTCTCAAGATTATTACCATAATCTTATATGGAAAGGATCTATGCATATACCATAAATATAATTATATCCTTATGGGATAAAGAGAATAAAATCTTTCCTTTGAGAGCAGCGATGGGCGCCGATTTCTTCCAAGAGCTACGGCTTTGGATGGGCCACCAGAGGATCAAATGCAAGGAATAAAGATGGGCCTCAAATAAATTAATTATCTTATGTTCAGCCCGAATATAAATTAATTTATAAACATTCGATCATTCCACTAGAGAAAGAATGTCGACTTACCCCTTTATTACCGGGTTGAGTCGGGCTTGCACTTAGACATTACGAATCCCGTATTTAAGATATCGAACGTCCATTAATCATTTATAGCAATCAATCGCTTAAAACGATTAATAACTTCATTTCCTTAAGTAGTACCACTCAACCTTATTATTGTACTTGAGCTAACTCAACTGCGGGGTTTAGTACAATAAACCTTTGAGCTCCTTAAGGGACGCCATCATCCTTAACGGATACGGTGACTGACATGATAACTAGCGTGACATACAAGATCGCCACCACCCAAGATGCGGAGAATCTTGGGTTAGAACATATAACCTCACCCATAACAAGTCAAAGTGATGGACAACAACTCATACTCACCTAATACCTTATCGAGGTTTAGATCATCGTAAGTCACCGAGATCTTGGTTCTTCACGACGGTCGAAAGAAGAACTCATCTCACTCGTGATCCTTCAATACGCCGAGACGCATCAAAGATAGACAAGCAACTAAGTCAAGTCACTTTCATCTATACTGCAGCCTCAAACCGACAACTCGTCCTTAAGTCGCCTCATTTGTGAAACTTTTATATCTCATTAAGCTTGACCAATCATACGGACTTTCGTGATCTTCTACACACCGTATGATCTAACTTATATATGAGATAAGGGACACGATATATGCAATCAAGTATTCAAATCGGATAGGAGATTGTAATAGTGGTAACAGGAAACATTGTATACAAGCTCAACCAAACCGCTTTCAAGATACAAATCCAATGACACCATATGAGGTATGGTGCGGGAAATCTACTGATTATACTATGTTAAAAGCTTTTGGTTCTACTGTATTATCATGTAAATGAGGGAAATTAGAACCACGTGCTAAGAAGGGTATATTTGTGGGGAGGGCACGGGATGGAGTTAAAGGTTATAGAATTTGGTCATCTTTCGAGAGTCGAGTCATAATCGAGTCGAAATGTTGTATTTGATGAAAATTCTATGCTTAACCCCACCGCTGCTTCTTGTTGTAGAAAATTGTAGTAGTGTTGATAAACAGGTGGAGCTACAAGTTACTCCTGATGTGAGTAAATTACAACTCCAAGGTGGAGATGATCATCAACATACTACCACTACAGAGAGCAGTAGTTCAGATGCCCATTCAGATGCTGAAACTAGCTCAGACGTCCATCCGGATGCTCGACAAACGAGCATAGCTGTTCACAGGGCCAGGAGAACTGGCGTGAAACCTCATTCGAGGTATCGGTTTGAGGATATGGTGACTTATGCCTTACAAGTCGCTGATGAGGTGGAAGAGGACGAACCATCTCCAAACGAGCCATCCACATATAAAGAAGCTGTTTCGGGTAGTGAGTCCGCTAAATGGCTCGCTGCAATGGGAGAAGAAATGGAATCATTGGCCAAGAATATGACTTGGGAGCTGGTCAAAAGGCCTAAGGGGAGAAGAATTGTCACTTGCAAATGGATTTTCAAGAAGAAAGAGGGTACCACACCTGCTGAGGGTATCCGATACAAGGCTCGACTAGTTGCAAGAGGGTTCACACAGAAGGAGGGGGTTGACTATAGTGAGATATTTTCACCAGTGGTCAGACATACTTCCATCAGGGTGTTACTAGCAATGGTGGCACATCAGAATCTGGAACTTGAGCAACTGGATGTGAAGACAGCCTTTCTACATGGAATTCTGGAAGATGATATTTATATGACTCAGCCAGAGGGATTTCATATTCCGGGAAAGGAAGACTATGTTTGCAAGTTGAAGAAGTCCTTATATGGACTAAGCGGTCTCAAGCGTTGGTACAAGAGGTTTGTGACTATATGCTCCAAATGGGTTACAACAGAGTCCGTATGATTGTTGTGTTTATCATAGCAAAGTCGATGATGGTTCCATGATCTATCCGGTTACGACGTGGATGATATGCTCGTAGTCGCTAAGTCCAAATCGATATACAAAAGTCAAGGACTTACTCGGTCTTTGAATTTGACATGAATGATCCGGTGCAACTAAGAAAATTTCGGTATGGAAATCTATAGGGAAAGGGAGCGAGAGGAAGCTTTTCTTGTCACATAAGAGCTACATTCGTAAGATATTATCAAGATTTGGCATGTCTACCGCCAAGCCTATTGATACTGAAAAGAAATATTCATTTATCCTCCGAATATGCACCAAAATCGTAAAGTGAAAAGGACTACATGTCTCGAGTCCCGTACTCTAATGCAGTAGGGAGTTTGATGTACGCCATGGTCTGTACTAGACCGGATCTTGCACATGCTGTTAGTGTTGTCAGCAGGTTCATGAGTCAACCTCGAAATGAACATTGGCAGGCTGTGAAGAGTATCTTCCAGCACCGAGAGGTACATCCGATGTCGGTCTCATCTATGAAGGTAATGCTCATCAGATCGCGGATCGGCTATTCGATTCTAATTATGCCGGTGATGTGGATGCGTGGAGGTCTATGACCGTTATGTTTTCACTTTGGGGTTCTTATTAGTTGGAAAGAAACTTTGCAGTCGCAGATTACTTTGTCAACCATCAAGCAGAGTATATGGCATCGATGTGTCGCCAAGGAGGAATCGGCTAAAAGGGTTAGTCATTGATCCGGGTCTACATCATGATCAGCTATCGCTCGTGATAGCTTGAGTGCTATCTGCTTAGCTAAGGATCAGTCCATCACGAGAGGACCAAGCATATCGACGTGAGGTATCATTTTTGAGAGAAGAAAAGAGAATCCGGGTGACGGGTGGAGTCGGCGATAATCCTGGCGATATGTTCACCAAGTCGGTTCCTCATAGCAAGTTTCGATCATTGTTTGACTTGCTAAACGTCACAATCTATTAGTTGCCCAACGAGGGCAATCGAGCGTAAGGAGAAGTCCGCTATCTAGCATTGTAATGATACGCTTGGAAAGAGATTTGAGAAGTCCGTCATCCGACATTGTAATGATGCGTTTGAAGGGAGAATTCAAGTCAATGTGGAGATTGTTAAAATGTGACTTGAGGTAGGAAACTCACTACCTAAGCTCTCGACATGTCCTCTCGATTAGTGCTCGCGAGAAGCAATAGCGATGCGTAACTTTGCAAAATCCCATATATGTCAAGGCCCTTGTCATGAGTTGTGCTCGCGATGCACACTCGCGAGGCGTGAAGATTACAGCAGTTATATGCAGAAGACGTTTTTTGTTTCAAGTGTTCTTCTTCAATTCCTTTACTGTTCTTCACGCAATTAATTTCTCCAAAATCTGTAATCTGTACTTCTCATCTCCGATTAATATAACTGCTCTCCTGCTCGCCGTGGATGTAGCCAACACGGCGTTGGTGAACCACGATATCTTCGTGTTGATTTTACGCTTTACAAACTGTTTTCGCTTATCTTTTGATCTACAATCCTATTCCGACTTTACATTATTGGTTAATTTGCAAGTAAAATTAAGGCAAAATATTAGACGCAGAGAGACAGACGCTACCAAGGCTTTTACCTCTCCTTCCATTTCCATGCAAGACAAGGATACCAAGTTGCAGATTGAGAGAAAAACAAAGACATGGCGATGGCCGGCCGGCTCTCTCTCTCTTCGCCTCCGGCTTTTCCTCGCCCTTTGATCGACGGGCCGCATTCAAGAGTCAATCTTGTTGTTCACCAAAATGGAGCCATTCACATCGCCCTCTTCACATCGTAGACAATTAAAATTGTTAGCAAATTATATCAAGGCCATGTGTAAATCACTTAATTAAATAATTAATTATATTTCTATTTTATTAATGGAATTTATTCCAAAATTAAATAGATATGTGATTAATATTTAATTTTAGTGGTACAAAGGCCCATAAGCCCAAGCCCAAGTTCAAACTCATGGTTTGGTGGCCCATAAGCCAAAGCCCAAGCTCAATCCCATGGTTTGGTGGCCCATAAGCCCAAGCTCAAGCCCATGGTTTAGACCTTGGTGGCCCAAAGGTCCATAAGCCCAAGCCCATGGTTTAGACCTTGGTGGCCCAAAGGTCCATAAGCCCAAGCATGGCTTGATGGCCCAAAAGGCCCATAGGCCCATAAGCCCACTAAGCCACTAGCCTACACCTATAAATAGAGGTGTTGGGGCTTCATAAGGGAGGAGGAGAATTGAAGAGGTGAAGTGAAGTGAAGTGAAGAAGAGCTCAAGACACTCGAAGAATCCTCTGCAAAGCATTCTCCGATATTCAAAGTCTTCTTCAACATTCAAGGCGTTCTTCATGCAAATCACCACGTTCTTCGCCAAGATCATCCTCCAAATCAAATCATTCCAAACTTGAAGATCTTCAAACGTTCTTCAACATATCAACCCAAACCGACAATGATCCGAAAACAAGGCCAAGGTCCTTCAGACACATCGTCAAATTCAACCTTCAAGTTCAGGAGATCAGGAACGACATCCCTCCAAACAACTTGAAGAAAATTCAAGATCGCTCAAGAAATCCATATCAAGAGAAGAATCAGAGGATAACTAGAAGATCGAATCCACTCAAACATACCAAATCCAAATTCAAATTAATTTTGTATACAATTTTGTATTTATAAATTTAAATACAAAATTTGTGTTACAAATTTTAGCACGACGGTGGGACTTCTACCTCTCATCTCTACTCTTCACCAAAATCTTGAACGATGTTCACCCAAAACATGCAACCAAGGTCACTCAAAAGCTTTTTAGAAAGCATCACAAGATCACACTAAGCAAAGCCAAACAACTTCAAGAAGCTTCAAGTCGCCTTTGCCGGAAGAAAGGAGCAACGATCGCCACCTCGAATGAAGAAGGTGTTGGCTCGAAGGAAGCTTCACTTCCCTATTGCAAGATCCATCACAAGTTACCCATTTGAGGCGCGCGTGATGATGACGAACACCTCCACTATGGAAGAACGGTTGTCAAATCTTACAAGACTGGTTGAATCTCTAAACAAACACATCCAAGAGCAAGATGCTCAGATTGCAAAACTCAGAGGGGAAAAGGTGGAATCAAGCCGCATCCATGACGAGGAGAATGAACACAACGATGATGATGAAGAAGAAAACGATGAGCAAGAAACTCATGATGAGAGAAAATCGTCTGGCAAACACATTCAAATCTCTTCCGACGGTTTCATCAAAGGCACTAACTCAAGGAGTTCATTGAAATAACAATGAAGAACAGGTTCGACGGAAATTCTAAATCATCCTTGATTTACTCCAAGCCTTATACTCAAAGAATCGACAACTTGAGAATGCCACATGGTTATCAACCACCCAAATTCCAACAATTTGACGGCAAAGGTAATCCAAGACAACATGTAGCTCACTGTCGAAACATGCAACAATGCCGAACATTTGGAGATCGCTTGGTCAAGCGATTGCTCGCTCGCTCAAAGGAAATGCCTTCGATTGGTATATGGACTTGAATCGAACTCACTGACAGTTGGGAACAGTTGGAGCATGAGTTCCTCAACCGCTTACAAACACCGTAAGAACAAGGAGCATGGTGGAACTCACGAGTTCTCGCCAATTCAAAGAAGAACCAAGTGATCGACTATATCAATAGGTGGAGAAACTTGTGTCTAAATTGTAAGGATCGATTGTCTGAATCATCTGCCATCGAGATGTGCATTCAAGGGATGCATTGGGGCTTGCAATATATCCTGCGAGGAATCCAGCCTAGAACGTTCGAAGAGTTGGCAACAAGAGCTCATGATATGGAGCTAAGTATGGCAGCAAGTGGAATTGATGGACCTCCGATCCAAGAACCTCGCAGGTTCAAAGAAAAACAAGAATTTAGAAGGGGGATAAAACCATTTGAGAAAACACCAAAGAAAGAATCAATGGCGGTAAAGGCAACATCCATCAAGTTTATAAAGAAGGATGCTGGTAAAGAGAACAATCAAAGTACGCCTGTGAAACGGGGCGTAGAAGGTCGACCTTCAAAGAGATGCAACAAAAGCAATACCCTTTTCTCGATTCTCGATGTCTCCGAATCTTCGACGACCGCCGTAGAAAGACTCATCGAATCGCTCGAGATGAAGCGCCCAACGAGGCGAGGCGAATCGATGATCCAGTACCGCAAGTACCATAGATTGGTTGGACACCCCATACATGATCGCTTCATATTCAAGGATAGAATCATGCGCTGGCTCGAGAAGAAAAATATCTCTCGAGGAAGACAAGGCCGACGTAAATGTTCTCACCGCCGATATCGGTGACATAATAGAAGGTGTAGCGACTCTATACGACATGGATGATCATGCGAGGACACAAGTTGAGTCGAATGTTATTGAAGATGAAGACGCTCGGGCAATTACATTTTCCAACGAAGACCCGCAACTTGGATCTGCGTGTCATAATAGACCATTGTTCGTAAGTTGCTTCACCATGAACAAAAATCAATAGGGTTCTCATCGATGGAGGATCGGCATCAACATCTTGTCTTTAAGAACGTTGAAGCAACTAGGAATCCAGAAGATGAGCTAGCTAGTACCGGTTGATGATTCAAGGATTCAACCATGAAGGACAAAGAGCCCTCGCACCGTAAGGTGAATTTATTAATGGGTGACATGAGATCATCTCGTGTCGCTTCATGTAATCGACGCCAAGACATCTTACAATATGCTTGGTCGTCCATGGCTACATGAAAATGGCGCCATCCTTCTACATCGCATCAATGCTTCAAGTATCGCAAGATGGTGTTGTGAGGACAAGATGGTGGCGATCGTAAACCATTCACGAAGCCGAGTCATACTTTGTCGACGCCAAGTATTACATGGTAAAACAAGCCCTACAAAAATGAAGGCGAGAAACGATATGAAGAACCCGAGTCCACCAAAAGGGAAAGAAAGAAGCATATTCCCCAAGATAGAAGGATTCACCATGCCTTTAACAAAATCGACGCCAAGAGGCCGCCTCAACCACTGGAGGATTTGTTCGACTAAAGCGAAGCAGCCCACGTAACATGGAGAATTCTCGAGTAATGAAATTACTAAACACTTTGGGCCCAGGCATACAAGCTCTCTCGTCACTGGATACAATCCTCATGAAAACACCATGTCAAAGCTTCCTTTGAAAAGAATGACCACACGCCCAAAACCTTAAAAGTGATTGGGATTCACCACTCAAACCCCATTCGCATCGCCATCAAGAGGGCTACCACCAATTATGCATGTGAAGAGGAATCAAGAATCCTCCATCGAGAGAAGACTCAAAGGGTATCCGCCTTTAAAAGAATAAATAAGAAGGAAGTCTAGCAGTATCCGCCGTAAGACTTGGCAAACGCTATGGGTTGAGGCAAAATGTAAGGAAAATCGGTAATACACCATCGATGACTCAAAACCGAGAAGTTTGATTCCTTCGCATGAAGAGGTGCACCACATTGCTTGTGACTGTGGGAAAGAATTGAAGGCTAAGAAAAGGACTGTCGTCTTTACACATGTAGCTGAAGATGAAGAAGATAGAGAAAGTGTAGGTTCATCTCACTACGCTACTAATAATGAAAACAGAAATGAGCAAGTCGCCACATCAAATCACATCACTTTATGTGAGGAAGTGGCCATTGAAGAAGAAGACGCTGAAATAGCTCCCCAACAATTCGAGGAATGAGTCAAATCTACTGTTGATGAACTGAAAGAAATCAACTTGGGCTCTGTTGATGATCCGCGACCTACTTATATCAGTGCATTGTTGACCGTTAATGAAGAACGCTTATATATCGAACTACTCAAAGAGTTCAAAGATATATTCGCGTGGTCGTACAAGGAAATGCCAGGATTGAGCCCACAAATAGCTGTGCATCGTCTAGCTGTCAAAAGAGAGGCGCGACCTGTCAAGCAGGCTCAACGTCGATTTCGACCAGAGTTGGTCCCTTTGATCGAAGCTGAAGTGAACAAGCTCATTAACGCTGATTCATTCGAAGTCACATACCCAACATGGATTTCAAGCATTGTCCAAAGAGAAAGAAAATGGACAAATTCGTGTATGTGTTGACTTGAGACTTGAATGAAGCATGCCCCAAAGATGACTTCCCACTTCCTATCGCCGAACTAATGATCGACGCTACAACAGGCATGAAGCATTATCCTTCATGGATGGATCATCAGGCTATAACCAAATCCGCATGTCACCGAATGATGAAGAACTAACGGCATTCCGCACGCCTAAGGGTATATATTGCTACAAGGTGATGCCATTCGGATTGAAAAATGCCGCGCTACTTACCGTAGAGCAATGCGTAAGATATTCACGACATGCTTCACGTAAACATTGAGTGTTATATGGATGACCGGTGGTGAAAACCAAAAGGCGAAAGGATCATCTCGCAAGATTTAAGGATGATCTTTGAACGGTTGAGAGAGCACCAATTGAAAATGAATCCACTAAATGTGCATTCGGGTCAAGTCCGGAAAATTTCTTGGGTTCATCGTCCGCCATCGTGGAATAGAAATCGAGCAGCAAAGATCGACGCCATATTGAAGATGCCCGAGCCCTAACATCCACGACTCAAGAGTTTGCAAGTAAAGTTAGCCTACTGCGAAGGTTCATTTCAAACCTAGTCGAAGATGTCAACCGCTCAGCAGGATCATGAAGAAAGGTGTACCATTTGAATGGGATGAATCGCAAAGAATGCTTTCGAAAGCATCAAGTCTTATTTGATGAGATCTCCGCCTTAGCAGACCCGTGGCGTGCCGCCTTGATCTTGTATATTGCAGCTCAAGAACGCTCCATGGGGGCATTACTATGCAGAAAATGAAAATGGGAAAGAGAATGCGTTATATTATTTAAGCAGAACAATGACGCCAAATGAATTGAAGTATTCCCCAATTGAGAAGTTGTGCTTGGCTTTGATATTTTCCATCCAAAAGTTGAAGCACTACTTTCAAGCTCATACAGTACGACTAATCTCAAAAGCAAACCCTTTGAAATTCGTGATGTCAAGGCCTGTCCTGTCAGATAGACTCGCGCGTTGGTATCTCCAATTACAACAGTTTGAGATTACTTATGTTCCTCAGAAAGCCGTCAAGGGGCAGGCACTGGCTGATTTTCTGGCAGACCATCCGATCCCTGCTGAGTGGGAACTGAGTGATGATCTTCCAGATGAAGACGCACTTCAAATAGAGATATCGTCTCCTTGGGTAATGTTCTTTGATGGGGCATCTCATAGAGAAGGAGCGGTACCGCATTGTGTTCAGACGCTCGAAAGGGAAGTCTTGCCATACTCTTTTACTTTAACCGAGAATTGCTCAAACAATGTAGCGTAATATCAAGCGCTTATCCTCGGTTTAGATGGCGATGGATACAAAAAGGCTACACCTAAAATTTTACGGAGATTCCAAGTCGGTGGTAAACCAAATACTGGATCATATGAGGTCAAGAAACCCGAATTGCTTCCATACGCCAAGTATGCCCAAAGGATCATCGGATGGTGGGGACGCCGAGCTTGAACATGTCCCAAGAAGTGAAAACAAGCAAGCGGATGCACGGCAAACCTTGCATCTACGATAGCCATGTCCGAAGGAGAAATACATATACCGATATGTCAAAGTTGGGTAGCTACCGATTTTGAAAATGAAGATGGCAGAGGTAACGAAAGCAATGTCGTCAAGTCTTCGAAATTGAAAAGAAGATTGGCGCCAATTGATGGTCGACTATCCAAACATGATAAGTTGCCAAACGACCCGCGTCAAGAATCGACATCCGTCGGCGTTACTCGCTTCATACTCTTCAAAGATGTACTTTACGACGATCTTTGAAGGAGTCTTCTAAGATGTTTGGGCAATGAAGAAGTCGCTAAGGCTATGGAAGAAGCACACTGGTGTGTGTGGCGCCCATCAATCAGATCAAGCTACACTTTCAATCAAAAGGACGGGCTACATCGCCAACGATGGTGAAAGATTGTATGGATTATGCGCAGAGATGCCAAGCTTGTCAATTCCATGCAAACATCATTCATCAACCTCCGAGCCACTTCACCCCACGATCGCTTCATGGCCATTCGATGCTTGGGGCATGGATGTCGTAGACCTTCGACGAAATCATCGGGAGGCATCTATATATCTTGTCAAGAACGGATTACTTTTAAATGGGTCAAGCTTTGCCCTTAAGAGAAGTAAAAGGAAACTGCTGTCGATTTCATCAAAGCCTACATCATCTATCGTCATGGGATCCTCGCTACATCATCACCGACAACGGAACGCCTTTCAAAGAATACATTGATAAATAAACTTTCGAAAAGTTCGGATTCAAACAAAGGAAATCATCAATGTATAATGCACCGCCAATGGTTTAGTCAAGCTTTCAACAAAACCTTATGCAACTTGTCAAGAAGGTAGTGTCCAAATCAAAACGTGATCGGCACGAGCGGATTGGAGAAGACTATGGGCATACCGAACCACTCACGTAACCCCTACACAAGCAACTCCTTACTCTCTAGTGTATGGTGTAGAAGTCATTATTCTCTCGAACAACAAATTCCATCACGAGAATCGCTATCCAAGAAGGATTAATCAAGAAGAGAACGCCTGTCTGCGCCTCAAGAACTAGAAGCTCTAGACGAGAAGAGACTAGAAGCCCAACAAAGACTGAATGCTACCAAGCTCGCTCTCGCGGCTTACAACAAAAAAGTACGCGCTCGCTCTTTTCAAGTTGGAGATCTCGTGCTTGTCGTGAGAAGGCCAATTGTTACCACACATCGTGTTGGTAACAAGTTCATATCAAGATGGGACGCCCATACGTCATCAAGGAAGTCTACACCAACGGGCATACAAGCGATTTCGTAAGACAATGTAAGGATCGGCCTATCAATGGAAAGTTTCAAGCGCTACCATCCCCGAAATGTAGCAAGGAAGACATGTATATATGTACATAGACAAAAAAAACACAAAAAAACATGAAGAAAAGCAAAAAGTCAAAAAATTGAGAAAGCAAGAAAACCAACAAAAAAGAGCAAGCATGCTCCATGACGCACGAGCCTAAACTGCACGTCACTATGAAGAAAATCAACAAAAATCAAGACAGCTCCATGAAGCACGAGCCTAAACTGCATGTCACACAAAAAAAAATCAACAAAAAAGAGCAAGACAGCTCCATGACGCACGAGCCTAAACTGCATGTTACTCCTGGCCCGCATGAGTATAAACTGTGCACGGCACTCCCCTAAAACACAAGTTGATCTTTGAACTACGCTTTGACTCGATCCATTTCAAATGGTACGTAGGCAATTTTAGATATCTTCTAAGTTCACCATGATATGTGTTTTCTCCTTCAAGTTGCGTGGTCAAAGTTCGTCATTAATTTGTATTTCAAGTTCAAAATATTAAAGAAAAATGATACGAACTCGAAGAAGACAAGATGGTGAAAATTGTAAAGAAGCAAAACAGTCATGGGGCAACAACCAGAGATGATAGCCCGGGTCTACACTTTGAAGATAACTCATGCTTGTTAACTCCAGCTCGGTGTTTTCAATTTTGCTTTGAATATATGTCAGCTTCTTAAGTCTAGCTCGATGTTGCTAGTTCTGCTTCGAAGATGGCTCTACCTTGTCGAGTCCAACTCCACGCCACCAGTATTGCTTTGAGGATGGCTTCAGCTTGATAATCCCAACAACATATCGCTGACTTCGATTCAGAGATGGCGTCAGCTTGATGAATCCAGCCTGCTTTCAGTTGAGAACATTGCTTCTAGCTAGCTGAGGTCGTGATGCCGATCTCCACTGACGCTTCGGCTTCAACTTTGCGGATGACGCACAACTTCTAGCTTCCTCTTCGCGAATGGTACACAACTTCTAGCTTCATCTTCGCAGGACGCTTCACAGCTTCTAGCTTCCTCTTCGCGGATGCTGCAGCTTCTAGCTTCATCTCCTTCGATGGTACACAACTTCAATTCCCTTCGTAGCAGCCACCTCTCCGCATCACCACTTTGCCCTTCTCTCGCCGCCTCGAACTCGACGCCGCCGCCGCCGCCAACCTTCATTCGCAGCCGGTGCCGAGCAAGGTTCGGCACTTATCGCCGTCGACACACCGCGTCTGCCCCGACATGACTCACTTCGCGTCGCCATCCCGAAGATCTGCACCGCCGCATGTAGCTCCTGGATTGCCGTTGCCTTCGCGCCACATGCCTCGTCGTCGAGGATGAACGCAGCCTTATCGTCGAGGTTGAACGCAGCCCGTGCCTTATCGTCGAAGATGAACGCAGCCCGTCGTCGAGGATGAACGCAGCCTTATCTTCGAGGTTGAATGCAGCCCGTACCTTATCGTCGAGGATGAACGCAGCCTTATCGTCGAGGTTGAACGCAGCCCGTCGTCGAGGATGAACACAGCCTTATCGTCGAGGTTGAACGCAGCCCGTCGTCGAGGATGAACGCAGCCTTATCGTCGAGGTTGAACGCAGCCCGTGCCTTATCGTCGAGGATGAACGCAGCCTTATCGCCGAGGTTGAACGCAGCCTGCACCTTATCGCCGAGGATGAACGCAGCCTTATCGCTGAGGTTTAATGCAGCCCGTGCCTTCTCGTCGAGGATGAACGCAGCCTTATCGTCGAGGTTGAACGCAGCCCGTCGTCGAGGATGAACACAGCCTTATCGTCGAGGTTGAATGCAGCCCGTCGTCGAGGATGAACGCAGTCTTATCGTCGAGGTTGAACGTAGCCCGTGCCTTATCGTCGAGGATGAACGCAGCCCTATCGTCGAGGTTGAACGCAGCCCGTGCCTTATCATCGAGGATGAACGCAGCCTTATCGTCGAGGTTGAACGCAGCCCGTGCCTTGTCATCGAGGATGAACGCAGTCTTATCGTCGAGGTTGAACGCAGCCTTATCGTCGAGGATGAACGCAGCCTTATCGTCGAGGTTGAACGCAGCCCGTGCCTTGTCGTCGAGGTTGAACGCAGCCCGTGCCTTGTCGTCGAGGATGAACACAGCCTTATCGTCGAGGTTGAACGCAACCCGTGCCTTGTCGTCGAGGATGAACACAGCCTTATCGTCGAGGTTGAACGCAGCCTTATCGTCGAGGTTGAACGCAGCCTCATCGTCGAGAATGAACGCAGCCTTATCGTCGAGTTTGAACGTAACCCGTGCCTTGTCGTCGAGGATGAACGAGCCCGCCGCCGAGGTTGAAAATAGCCCATGCCTCCAGCAGCCCGGGTCCGCAGATGCCTGCCACCGCACGCCTCGCCCACGATCGAAGTCGCCGCCGCCTCCAAAACCGTCGCCTGTTGTGTGATATCATTATCATCTCCTCCGCTCACGCCGCCGCACTATGGTCCCGTCTCCTCCGCCGAGCGCCAAACATACACAGCAGCAAACAAAATTTAAAAAAAAAAAAACAAAAAAAAAAACAAAAACAAGGTTTTGTTTACCTTGAAGCTGCTCCAGTTGACGCATGTCCTTCTGCTCCAGCCATCATCACCCACCGCTCTGCGCGCTCAGCCACCAGAAACATCAAAGGCAGCACCGTGCAGCGTCTTAAACTCCCTCTTGCTCTTTCAAATTCCGATGGAAGCTTCGCCAATAAGTCGCCGCTGACTGACGTATTGTCGACAATATCGATGCAGCCATCTGCCATCGTCTCGACGTCGATGTCATCAGGGCTCTGTCACCTACAGCAAGAGCCGCAGCCTGCTTCTTCTTTTCCAGCAAGAGCCGCAGCCATAGACACCTCCGTCCTCTCTTCTCTCACGTCAACGACACAGCCGCTTCTTCACACCGTCGTTGTCGCTCGACCACTTCTAGCTCGCGTCTCGCAAACAGCAACAGCAGCAGGTCCACGGCCGCCGCATCAGGAGAGCAGCCCCAGCCAGCCGTCCTCTTCAACGCCGTGGTCCTGTCACGCCGCGTCGTATCCAGATCCGACGAACACTGCCAAAGCTTCTCTGTAGGTTCACGGGCCGCCGTCGCATTGTCGCCATGGAACATGCAAGCCGTGCAGCCGCGACCGCCATCTCCACCGTGGACTTCAATTCCACCCAAGTTGTACCCGCAGCAACCAACGGTGTCCAGACGGCCTCTGTAGCGTCGTCTCCCGGAGGACGTCCTGTGGCGATGATGATGCCAATGTGCGTCGCCGTTGCCGATTGCATGTGCCCACGTCTATCTCGTCGTCGCTCAACCAGTGCATGCCACCACCTCTCTCTCGGTCCGATAGCAGCCGACAGCAGTTGTCGTCACCACACAAACACCATTTATGTTGCATTATAATTCAGAGATATAAAGCATAGCAGACGAGACTATCTTCAGAAAAAATGAGAGAAGATGCTGGGGAAACTGAAAGAAAAGAAAAGCAAGGCATGCTTTGTGACTGGTGGGAGGAATGTCGACAGCTACGAGGGAGTATCTCTATTTATAGACTCTAGACTCCACTCAAACCTAGCTGCAGTTGTATGTATTTGCATAGAGGAAGTAAAGACAAAAAAAACTGAAGCTGTTAGCCGTGCTGTAACAAACTCTGCAAGCTCTCAACAACTCTGCACCCTCAACAATTTTATTTAATGCAGCAGAGAACATCCTGGCAGATCGTTGTTCAAAGTTTTGTCTTCACCCTCAACAAACTCTGCAGCTTAACAAATTAAAAAAAAAAAAAAAAAAAAAGAAAATGCTCTGCAACTTAAACAAATATCTCTGCAGGCTAACAACTTCAGAAAAAGCAATTTTCTCAGTTAATAGTTGCGGTTGTGTTCCCTACAAAGCTACAAAGTCATTTAACGCAACAGGTACTTATGTTGTGCTTAGTGGCACAATCTTGGCCAAAATCAAATGTGGGCTTTGGGTTGCCAAATAAAGTGGGCCGTCGAATGTGTTTCAAATGGGCCATACCTTGTATTGAAGTAAAAAAAAAAAAAAATTGACTGCTCTAAATAAAAAAAAACGTGGCAGTATGCAATTTCGATCCAAGTTTGAGCCTAATAATTTATGTTGGTAATGGACCCTTGAAATAAAATATAGTCCAATTCCTTCCTTTTGGGCATTCTTGGGCCATTTTTATGTAATTGGGCTACCAAATTAAAAGTAAGTATATAGATCCAATTTTGGGGTCAAGAGTGAAGTCCAAATCCAAAATTCAAATTCAAGAACTCCTAAATACGAGTATAAACTGTTTACAAATTCAAATTCAAATTCAAATTGAAGAACTCCTAAATACGAGTATAAACTGTTTACAAATTCAAATCAAGTCAAGAACTCCTAAATACGAGTATAAACTGTTTACAAATTCAAATCCAAGTCGAAGAACTCCTAAATACGAGTATAAACTGTTTACAAATTCAAATTCAAGTCGAAGAACTCCTAAATACGAGTATAAACTATTTACATATTCAATTCAAGAACTCCTCGACAAGAGTTTAAACTATCTAGTGAATTTCGAGACTCGCCCATTTCCAAGACAACTCGTCCATGAACAAGTCTCGATGGGGCAATTTGTAGACAATTAAAATTGTTAGCAAATTATATTGCGCCATGTGTAAATCATTTAATTAAATAATTAATTATATTTCTATTTTATTAATGGAATTTATTCCAAAATTAAATAGATATGTGATTAATATTTAATTTTAGTGGTACAAAGGCCCATAAGCCCAAGCCCAAGTTCAAACTCATGGTTTGGTGGCCCATAAGCCAAAGCCCAAGCTCAATCCCATGGTTTGGTGGCCCATAAGCCCAAGCTCAAGCCCATGGTTTAGACCTTGGTGGCCCAAAGGTCCATAAGCCCAAGCCCATGGTTTAGACCTTGGTGGCCCAAAGGTCCATAAGCCCAAGCATGGCTTGATGGCCCAAAAGGCCCATAGGCCCATAAGCCCACTAAGCCACTAGCCTACACCTATAAATAGAGGTGTTGGGGCTTCATAAGGGAGGAGGAGAATTGAAGAGGTGAAGTGAAGTGAAGTGAAGAAGCTGAAGACACTCAAGAATCCTCTCGCAGCATTCTCCGATATTCAAAGTCTTCAACATTCGCGTTTCTTCGTGCAAATCACCACGCTCTTCGCCAAGATCATCCTCCAAATCAAATCATTCCAAACTTGAAGATCTTCAAACGTTCTTCAACATATCAACCCAAATCCGACAGTCGATCTGAAAACAAGGCCAAGGTCCTTCAGATTAACATCGTCAAATTCAACCTTCAAGTTCAAGGAGATCAAGGAACGACATCCCCTCCAAACAACTTGAAGAAAATTCGAAGATCGTTCAAGAAATCCATATCGAAGAGAAGAATCAGAGGATAACTAGAAGATCGAATCCACTCAAACATACCAAATCCAAATTCAAATTAATTTTGTATACAATTTTGTATTTATAAAATTTAAATACAGAAATTTGTGTTACACACACCAGCATATGGGTAACAAAATATCCTTTTTCAATGTAAATATACATATATATCGTGATTTAATTAATTAATTTGTTAATATTTGTTAGGTGCCTCCTTTACTTGGGGTGTTTTACTGCAGCGTGGGGCTATTGCAGATAATCCTAGACGAGAAGCTCTCTCCTCAACCTCCAGAGGGCAGCGCTCATAAAGTAGCCGCTTCCTTAATGTAAGTACTCCACCTATATTATATTTTAAAAATTAAAATACATCCATTTATGAATAGCGACTTAATTAATTAATTAATTAATTAAATGGATGTTATATATAATATATGCTTATAAATTTCAGAGCATTGGTTGTGATGAAAGAATTGAGTGCTGAAATGTACAAAGGTGGAGTGGCGGACAACATCGAAGCCTACATATTATTTACGGGGGCTCAATTTATATGGCCGTTGTTAGATAAGACGATCCTCGGATTTGCTCTTGCTTCTCTTGTTGGTATTGCTTGCCCGCTCGTTGAGATTCCTATCATCAAGTAAATGAGATGAGTTATTCGATTTTTTTTTTTTAAAGAATCGTGTTGACCTTCAATTTGAATTTTTTTTTAACGTTTTATGTGGTTTTTTTGTTATTTCAGATTATGGCATTTGTGGTACTATCCTGGAGCAAATGTTGAGATTTTCGGGGAGGTATACATATATATTGTGTTCATATATTATAAATCGGAATTGAATTAGTTGAAGCATAATGAATTTGAGGTGGCTCATTTTAATTAATGAATGGATGGCGCAGGGGATAATAAGTTAGACCATGGTTTGCTACTTTGTGTATACGCCCGTCTTGATGAGTCTAGCCCGTTGGATCAAAACTCTACTTGCTTCAAAACAAAGATTATCTAGGCTCTCTTTATTTGTTTATCGTCTTCATTCACGAGCATATATATTGTAATAAGATATGGTTCTCATGTAACGCTCGTATGTATGTATTAATCGATACTTTTCTTAAATACAAACGATATTTTTTCAATATAAACGATACTTTCAATTACAACGTAAAAACAACGATATTTGTTGTCGTCCGTATGGTGCGGACGGATGTACATGAGTTTTTGTGTTGTAATAGATGTTATGAGATGCAATATTTTCTTTGAATGTATATATGTTCTTTAAATATGTTCATTGAGGTTTATTGCAATGAAGAATTGTGTGGAAATTTAATCATAAATGCAAGCTTTTCACGTCCAAAGATATTTCAGATATCTCGTGTGATTTTTTTAAAATTGTGTTTGTGACTTTTACTATGAGGTACGAAATTAAACAAATTATGAAAATTGAATCAATTTACTTGCGATAATTACTTGCGCACTCAAATAAATAGGACAAAAACTTGGGTGAGCTCCGCCTCACCGTGAGCTCGCCCTTGTTTTTGTTAAAATGATTATATATTAATTATGGTGAGTAAGGATAATTTGATTTTATTAATGTATAATTAAATTTATTAATTTTTAATTATAATTTTTAATTTAAAATTAGAATTTATTAATTCATAATTATGATTTATTAATTCATAGTGAGGTTTATTAATTCATAATTAGGGTTTATTAATTCACAAGTAGGGTTTATTAATTCAAAGATAGGGTTTATTAATTCACAATTAGGGTTTATTATTCAAAATTAGGGTTTATTATTTTCAATTAGGGTTTATTAATTCAAAATTAGGGTTTATTAATTCCAAATAGGGTTTATTAATTCAAAATTAGGGTTTATTATTCAAAATTAGGGTTTATTAAATTCAAATAGGGTTTATTAATTCAAAATTAGGGTTTAATTCACAATTATGGTTTATTAATTCAAAATTAAGGTTTATTATTCAAAATTAGGATTTATTAATTAATGATTAGAGTTTATTAATTTATAATTACAGTTTATTAATTCAAAATTAAGATATATTAATTTAACATTATTATTTATTAATTTACAATTAAAATGTATTAAACTAATTAATTTTAATTAGAATTAATTTAATTAATTAATTACAATTAATTAAATGATTAAGATTAAATAATTAATTAGGGGGGTCTCACTGTGTGCGCGCGCACAGGAGACCGCCCCAATAAATAGGGTGAAAAAGTAATGCTAAAAAAGGGTGGATCAAGATAATATATGGATCTATTATTCAAATTATTTTATTTTGAAGCATCTCAATACTTTAATGATTTGTAAATATAGCATATCTGATCTTGAATTGACAATTCAAGATTAAACTGACAATTGACAATTGACAATTGAAGATTAAACTCAAAATGAGACATTGGACCTCAAGCCCAAACTTGATTGAATAGTAACATATGAAATTTAACTTATCTAAAACATGTGTAAACGAAAGTAGATCATGTCAAAGGACAAAGTGTTGCTTTTTAATACCAACAGCGACTTTGCAATATCACATTAAACAAAACAAAAAAGAGGTAAATTCCACGTGTCATGTAGATGATATCATAATTCAAATATATATTCATATTTTATGGAGCTAATTATTCGTGCAACTAGCTAGGTTCCTTCATTGACTTGCGTGCTGCTCTCACTCTCCGCCGTCACTCTTTCACCGCTAATCAATCTTTCACATCTACTCTATATTTCCTAGTATTATCGCCAGCATGTAATTCACTCATTTAATAAAGTTTTCTTCTTATTATTATGAATGTCGATGTGTGTTTGATGTAAATGGGTATGGAGTTTGGCTGCGCTCGGAATAGTTGGACCTAGAAAGTAGTTACTGAATGTGAATCACTATATCTATCTTTTATGGTGCTGCCTTTTCTATTGCTATGGTTGTTTGTTCTCATTAAATCGAGACAAGTCAGTTGCTTTGGATGACTTCTACATGATATTTCTTCAAGACGTGTGTGTTTTGTGTAAAAGTTGCAAACTTTGATGTATTGGTTGAAGATGAGGATGTGGGTGAATATGTATATACTTTCTTGAAAGATATTGCACACCACATTATATCATTTTGTTGGATATATGCAGCTACTGTAAAGTGCAATGGCTTCCAATGGTGTGGATGGAAATGTGCAGGAAAGAAATTGAACAAAGTAGTTTTGGCCTAAAGTGGAGGTTTGGATACCTCTGTTATTGTTCCTTGGCTTAGGTCTCTCTCTCTCTCTCTCTCTCCCCCCTCCTTAATTGGAAGTTGTTTGTGTTTGCTTTTCAAATGATTTAGGGTACATGTTCTTTGTTTGCCTTGCCATCTTTGTTGTAGAATGGACATCATCTTGTTTCGTAATCAAAACCCTGTTCTGGTCCTCACATTTGAGTATTTGAAAGTGTTTGAGTTGAGATGCAACCCCATTGTCCGAATCATATGTATTCACTTCTAAGTCGGTTATACTTGTTTCCCAAACCCTTATGGACTACGAGATGCAAAGGTGGAATGGATTGGTCTACCTTTATATATTGCTCTGTTCAATTAAATGTTTGTATGCTCTATTATTGGTTGATTATCCTCCATTGTCTAATCATCTATTTTTGCCTCTAGTATAGCAAGTTTAAGGCTGTTTAGACTAAGAATGACTAATCGCAAGGAAAAGTTCTTTTCATATCATAATATAATATTTACAGATAAAAACATGCATTGCATAACTCGGAGCTAAGTTTATCATGAAATATGTTTCCTCCAATGCATTATACCATATTGTTCGTAATTTAATGTTTGCCTATTGCAGGGAGAACTATGGCTGTGAGGTTGTTTGCTTCACTGCAGATGTTGGCCAAGTATGTCAAATCTATTCAAACAAACTGCACCAATTCATATAATATTGAGTACCTTTATAATTCAATTGAGAAATAATTTGATTGAGGCATCAAATGTTGTAACTAATAGTTTGTTGTTGTCTGTCCTACCTATGAGCTTGATAATCTGATATTCCTTAGGGGTTACAAGAATTGGAAGGTCTGGAACAAAAGGCCAGGGCTAGCGGAGCGTGTCAACTAGTGGTGAAGGATCTGAAGGAAGAATTCGTCAAAGATTTTATCTTCCCATGCTTGCGAGCTGGTGCTATCTATGAGAGGAAGTACTTGCTTGGGACTTCAATGGCTCGTCCAGTTATTGCAAAGGTGCAGTATGAAGATCAAAGTCTTCATGGATGAATTTCAGTTTTTGAATTCTTCCTTTGGTCTCAGAAGTTTTGTCACTGAGTTTCAAAATACTGATGTTTCATCCTCGTGAAGTTTATCTTTCATAAGATGTGGTCTATTCCTTCAACTTTTCTTTCTTAAAAGATTTAGCTTAAAATTTTAGGAAATTGTTTTAGTCAGTGAAGAATGTGTTGAAAACACAGGCAATGGTTGATGTTGCCAAAGAGGTAGGAGCTGATGCTGTCGCTCATGGATGTACGGGGAAAGGAAACGATCAAGTATGATTGCTATTTTTCGAGACAGTCAATTCCCAATTTATTTGTGCACTTTCGTTTTAGCCTTCTTTCCGCATTGCAGGTCCGCTTTGAGCTCACTTTCTTTGCTCTGAATCCAGAGCTCACCGTCGTTGTTCCTTGGAGGGAATGGGAAATAACTGGAAGGGAAGATGCAATCGAATATGCTAAAAAGTATAATGTGCCTGTTCCTGTCACTAAGAAATCAATCTACAGCAGAGACAGGAATCTCTGGCATCTCAGTCATGAGGTACTTTTCTACAAAATTCTACTGTTTTACTTCTCTAACTCGTATAGGTTTAGTTTTTTGTGGTTATCAGATTTAGTTCACATATCGTACATATGGACTTTATAGACTGATGAGCTAGTATTAGTTTTACTCTGAGCTCAAGCTATCCCTTTTCCTTATTGTTAATGCAATTATCATATCAATTTAAGCACCAAAGAGACATTTCTATAAAGTCTGCTTTTCACATGATTACATTTGTGTTGTTTGAACCTTCTACACATTTTCTCTGGCTAGTAAGAATTTTTTGTTTTACCAAATGTTAACAAGCTTGTAATAACTAAACTTAAAGGGAGACATTTTGGAGGACCCAGCAAATGAGCCGAAGGAGGACATGTACATGATGTCTGTTGACCCGAAAGATGCACCCGATTAACCAGAGTAAGCCCACTTTAACCTGTGAACTCCAGTTTGCACGTTCTTCATTTTGGGGATATATATTTATCATTGGAAGTTTCCATGTAGATATGTGAAAATTGGTGTAGTTGAGGGTCTCCCAGTCTCTGTAAAGGAAAGGAGCTCTCTCCTGCTTCTCTGCTCACATTGCTCAATGAGATTGGCGGAAGCACGGATTGGCCGTGTGGATATGGTTGAGAATCGCCTCGCTGGTATGAAGAGCCGTGGCGTGTACGAAACTCCAGGTGGGACTATCCTCTTCACTGCGGCACAAGAGCTCGAGTCTCTAACGCTTGACCGCGAAACCATCCAAACCAAGGACTTCCTCGCATTGAAGTATGCCGAGTTGGTATACGCTGGTCGGTGGTTCGATCCGCTCCGTGAATCCATAGACGCGTTCATGAAGGAAGTCACGAAGACCACTACCGGATCCGTGACTCTCAAACTCTACAAAGGCTCTGTTACGGTGACAGGCAGAGAAAGCCCTAACAGTCTCTACAGGCAAGATATCTCCTCGTTCGAGAGCGGGAGCATCTACAATCAAGCAGACGCCGCCGGCTTTATCCGCCTCTACGGACTGCCTATGCGCGTCCGTGCTATGCTCGAGAAAGGTCTCTAAGATGTAGGTAACCTACATATATAAACACAAATCTGACTCCGTTTAACTTATTTTCCCTTAACAGCATGCTTGTTAAACACATCTCTTGGATTGGTATTTCAAGTTTCTTTGAGTTTTTTTATTAGTTTTTATGTGCTTGCAACATTTCTAGCCTCCAAAACTGCATTTCTTTAATAAATAGAAGAAAAGTGAATTACTACATAGATGATGCTATAGCTAACCATCTTGAAGCAATTTGTGAGCAATGATGTAAGATGTGTAGGCATCGGCACACGCTTGCTCGACCAGCTCGGTGTCGAGAATTCTTGATTCCTAGTCTCCTTTGATGCTACCATAGTCTCTGCATTTCCTCGTAGAGAATCCAACAATGCCATAAGCTAGAGCTCTCATACTAGGTCTACCTTTATAGCTCGCAGGAAACCATTTCTCAGCCAGATAATGTATGTCGACCATACGGCTCACACAGACTCCGTACTCTTCTAGAAGTTTCAGTGGGTTCTTAATGTTGATGCCAACAAATGTAGTTTTGGAGTCACTGAGGAAATCCCTCATAGATTGAGGAATGAAATCCATGTGTAGGAGTTGAAGAACGAGGCATTTCGTTTGGAAGCATAGCTGCAACAGTGCAGTTTTTCCAAATAAGAAAGACTAAATAGTGACTAACGCGAGTTTATTTTCTCTTTGAATCAAGAAACAATGTTATATGCAAATTCACTCTGCAATAAAGTTATATTGTAGTTTTTCCAAATATTAACTATTATTATATTCTGCTCAACTTGAGTTACAGCTCATGGTCATAAGTATAAAATACCATTGGGAGCACTACTTCTAGTTCTGACTATTTATCCTCATAAATTAGGATATCTTCATCGCAATAAAAAATGCAAATGCATGAGTCTACTACATGTTTATTGTATACTCTCATTTACCAAATGTTTTATATCAAGAAATGGTTAATAATGTAATCAGCTCTAATGATCTACTAGAAAGACTCTTTCAATGACCTAGTATAAATTATTTGCATTCGCACGTGTAAAGAATGACTCTAAAATAAATATTAATAAGTGCATTTGACAATTCACTTTGTTTATGAGTGGGATTAAAATATTTATTGATGTATAATGAAAGGTTTTGCCATGTATATTATAAGTCTGTACGTTAGTGAGACAAAGTGTGGGTAATTGGGATATGTATGAGTCCATGTGGTGAAATTTTAACCGAAGCAGAATTGTAAGGCTAGTGTTCCTTTTTATTATAATATCTACTATACTTCTTAATTACAATAAGTAATTAAACATAAACATACTATTATATTGTTAGATCATCTTTGATCAATATCAACTTTCACGTGTGATTTAGATTAGCTTTTTAGGTTTTTCATAATAGACTATTAGATCACTTATTTACAAGTGCACTTTTCTATATTTTTTTTTTGTCATTTTTTATTTCTCTAATTACAAAAATTATTTTATATATAGAATTTTACAAAATGTACACAACTTTTAGAAAAAGTATAGCTAAAAATATCATATATGCATAAATAATCTAAGCTAGTTATTTACTTTATACCAACCAAAACTAAAAAAAAAATTACAATAACCAACAAAAAAAAACTAAATAAATTTGAGATTCTAGAGATTCAATAATGAGTGAGATTCTTAATATGAAAATATAAGTGAGAACGTAATGTAGAGTTGAAAAATAAAAATATGATCTTAGTAAAGAAATTTGAATGTTAGAATAAGTATCCTTTATCATCGGGCTATACTACAACTTGATTTTAACTTTGTTTTTATTTGTATCTTAAAAAATTGCTTGGAAGAACAACGTATGTATGTAATAAGACAAAAAGCAGTGAGGGATATAATTGAAAGTTTCTCAATCTTCTTTTGAATTATATTTATAGATTTCACTAGTTTTATTTTGTTCTACTTGACTTAGCATCAATTTTGCGCTTAACTAATAAATTTCTCATTAGAAATAATTACTACAAAAATGGTGTTAATTTTCTATTTAAAAAAACACCATGTAATGTGTGGAACCCTCGCTTCATGGAACACAAATTTTTTTGGGGTGTTTACCAAATAAAACTAAATACAATGGGTGAATTTGAACTTAAGATTCTTTAACTTCAGATATTGACTATTGTACCACTAAACTAGTACATAAAATAAGATTCTTTAGCTTCAGATATTTTCTAACTGCAATAGAACAAACAAGCATGTGTATTAGACACATTGTATCTTTCTCCTAAATGTTGTTTATTATGCAAATGATCCTCAAATCAGTCTTAATTTAACTTTTCTACAATCAATATTTCTATGTTAGATAACGTAGTATTGGACTCTCGTTGAACCATTCTCTTAAAGTGAATTAATAATTATAAATACTTAAAAAGTTTTTTATTCCAAAAACTGGCATCCGATTTTCCACATGATTATAATATAAAATCTTAAAGTAAATTGATATCTAGATCATCCCTTGCAAGTTAGCGTTATTCTCATGTAGGAGACAGGTGAGGGGCCGTGGCTGCAGAAAACGAAGCAACAACATGAGGTCTCATGTAGGAGACAGGAGGTACATTGGCCCAAAACAACAACGTCTCTTCCATATGCTTTTGTTTTAAGGCCCTCAACATTTAAATGTATGGTGCAATATTCTATTTTAATTAAATTTTAATTGTGATCAATAAATTTTAATGGAAGATTGATGAATCCTAATTTGATTTAATTCTGATATACGTACTGTACATCTAAATACACATTTTTACCTTTTTTTTAAAAAAAAATTGTGCTTTTATATATGCTTGTTTTGTTCAATGTAAGTCAGACTTCATGAAGACTTTAGTACAAATATTGTTTGCAGTGTGTAGGGATGACAATGGATCGGATCTTACTAGGTCCAGATCCAGATCCAAATTTTTTTGTTTGAGTCCGAATCCGGTCCAGATCTATTGAGTCCAAAACAATTAGATCCAAATCCAAATCCATAAGATCCATGGGTCCCGAATCCACATATTTTCTCTTCCACTCTTCCTTTACCATCGGTGCTAGAAGCAATTTTTGAGGAGACATAAATATGGATTTTCATTCTCTTTGTGCAAATTCACCTTTAAGAAGCCAAAATGCTAAAAAAAAGATACTCATTGTTGACGGCCTGTTCAACCTAAAAGTGTACTAGGTTCTCGTAATCGGACGAGATCGATTGTAGCTCGGTAGGTTGACCCTAGTCGTATTCTCAAGGAAGGCTAAACAGGGCTTTATTAACGTAGTGAACAAAAGCAATAAATCTATACTAATGAAAGCAACTAAATTACCTAGACAAAAATCGCACTCAAAGATGAAGGATTTGAAACTAAGCAAATTAACCCTAAACATGATGATGCAAAATCAAGGTTTCAAGATTAATCTTTTAAACGAAGGATTAATGAAAACGACAATATATGAATTCACCAAGAACATAAATAAATTGTAAGGAAAGAAAATACCGAATCAAAGAGATAACGGAGGACTTGGTAACGGCAGGAAAGATCAACAACAATCCAAAGCGATGTTCGCCAACTTACAATCCAATTACATGAAAGATACTAGAGTTTAATGCTAACCAAAACCGAGAAGAAGGTCTAAAATCACGAAAAGTCTAATCTCCACTAACACCGCCCTAAAACCTAAAAAGATGTGCTTTTAAAGATGTCTCGCACCGAAGCGCCCGGTGCAGCCTGTGCTACCGGTGCATCGAGTTCTCGAGCGCCCATCGAAAGGCGCGCTTGAAGCGCGCCGTGCATGCCTCTCGAGCGCCCATCGTAGGGGCGGCGCTGAAGCACGCCGTGCACGCTCGCCCTCGAATATCACCACAACGTGCCAAGACGCACCATTTTCACTCACTTTCATGACGAAGATCCTTCTCGAGTTTCCTTAAGAAAACACAAAAGAAGAGAAATAAGCTTCACAAAGCACGAAACACAACAGAGACGGAAAAGAAATCACGAAGAGAAACGAAAAAGCAAACACAAAGGAACCAAACAACGCCTCCACACTAAAACCATTGCTCGCCCTCGAGCAAAACACTGATATTCTACGAAGAATGTGTAATGTCCTCCCAAGGTGACAAAGAGCGCCACATCGATTAAATCATGTACTCAAGTCATTAACCAAAAGATAAGTCCTCGCCATTGCGATATGCATGTATACGAGGAAAAGCAATAAATCAAACCCAACTCTCCACTAGGGACGAGTCAACTAGAATGGTACCTCTCATCGGCTAGCCCACAACAATGCATCGCAAGATGTGATATTGCGACATTCGTCATTAGGAATTTGACCTCGATGAAACGAGTACCCTAATGTGGTTTCCCATGCTCATTCCTCCTTTTTGAGGAAGAGGAGCAGAGTCCCGCCATCCAGCTCAACATCAAAATAGGATCGATTATTCATTTATCACTTTTTTTTAAGAGCCAAGCTCAAAGAGGAAGCACTTGAGATACCACAATGTTGACACTATCCCTAGCTTTAGCCGGACAATGATAGACACAGTTCCAAAATATACATACACATCGCAATTTCAACAACAAGGCTTTTGAGAATAATAACGTGCATACACGAAATTCGACGCTAGGCAATCAGATTAACACAAGGGACTAACAACACACCAAACAAGAATAATCAAGCATCAAGGCAACGAGTAAAGCAATCCAAAAAGATACACCAAGCCCAAACAAAATCAAAAACTAACCCAGCCAACGCACCCCCCACACTAAAATAGGGCACTGTCCTCAGTGCTAAAGATGCAAAAATAAAGAGAGAGAGAACAGTACTGCCCTGTTTGTGGTGCGGTCATTCATCATTGGGTAGAGGTGGAGGTGGAGGACGTGTATTGGCGGTCCTCCATGCGTCCCAACTCCCTTGGAGGGAAGCAAAACGAAGATCCTGATCATTCATGCGCTGGAAAACATCGCTTGAGATTCACGAAGATCAGTGACTTCGTCTTCGGCCACATGTTTGGAGGGATTGGAAGAGTAGACGACCATGTTGGTACGTGGGCGACGGAGACTCATGGTGACCACCGATGTAGTGGTGCTGTGTATATCACGAGGGA
The DNA here is from genome assembly GCA_036937905.1 of Salvia rosmarinus. NCBI lineage: Eukaryota > Viridiplantae > Streptophyta > Magnoliopsida > Lamiales > Lamiaceae > Salvia > Salvia rosmarinus. Next base: position 86,686 of record JAODLM010000866.1, read on the forward strand.
GGTGCGCAGAGCAGAGGCGGCGCTGGGTGGTGTGCGCGCTGGGAGGAGTGCGCGCTGAGAGGAGAGGTGGTGGCTAGGAGCGCGCGCTGAGGGAGGGGAGGCGGTGGCGCATTGGGAGCGCGGCGGAGGTGGAGGCGCGCTGGGCGTGCACGGAGGGAAATGCGGCGGAGGTGAGCTGGGCAAAGGCGGCGGCGCGCTGAATTGGGGAGAAAGAAAGTGGGAGTGAAACCCTCCCCATCAATTTTAGGATTTATACTTGCACCGGAGCGCGCCGGTGCAGCATGCGCGCCGGTGCAAGGTACTCTCAAGCGCGCCAGTTGATGGGCGCGCAAGGTGCGTTCCTGTGAGTCGAGCGCGCTGAGGTGAAGCGCGCGTTAAGCGCGCCGGTGCTTGTGTTCTTCGAGCCGCCGAAAGCGCGCAGGCGCGCCCGGCAACCTCGCGATTTTTTTTTTTTATATATATATTAAAAAGAGAGACACCTGCAAGACAAAAGGTAAGGAAAACGGGGAAGAAACGAAGGGGAAGAAATGAGGAAATGAATAAAACCAGCGCGTGGGTTGCCTCCCACGGCGTTTGTTTAACGTCGTTAGCTCGACAAATAACAAGGTCACGGAGAGGAGGATCTTCAACGGGATGGACTCATAGGAATGATTAATAAGATCCCTCAAAATATGGTTTCACCCGTGGCCATTTACTAAGAACGACTCGCCTCCCTCTTCTCTAGTAAGTTCCACTGACCCGTACGGTTTCACTTCCTTGATGATGAATGGCCCGCTCCAACGAGACTTGAGCTTCCCGAGAAATAGTTTCAATCGGGAATTAAAGAGTAAAACTTTCATACCGGGTTTGAGTTCTTTGTGGACAATACGACGGTCATGAAGTCTCTTCACTTTATCCTTGTAAATTTTGGCGTTGTCATACGCCTCATTCCTCAGTTCCTCCAGCTCAGACATTTGGAGAAGCCGATGCTCAGAAGCTTTGTCAAGGTCGAGGTTGGTGGCTTTGATAGCCCAATATGCCTTATGCTCAATCTCCACTGTAAATGGTAAGCTTTCCCAACACCGCACGATAGGGCTCATCCTAGAATGCCTTTGTAAGAGACGGTATGCCCATAACGCATCATTCAATTTGTGGACCAATCCTTGCGTGATGGTTGCACCGCTTTTCCGTAATTCCCTCGATTTATCGGTTACTTGTCTCTACTTGCCCGACGCTTGAGGATGATATGGGTGGTAATTTTGTGTGTTATACCATTCTTCTTCATCGCCTCGAATAACTTGTTGCAAAAATGTTTTCCCCATCACCGATGATAGCTCGAGGAAAACCAAATCGACACAATATGTTATCCCGCACAAACTTGAGTACAACATGAGAATCACACGCCCTAGTGGGGATAGCCTCGACCCACTTAGAAACGTAATCGATGAAGTAAAATATATTCATACCCCATCGATGTCGGAAAAGGTCCCATAAAATCAATTCCCCACACATCAAAAATTTCACAACAAGTACATTATTGAGCGGCATTTCATTCCTACGCCCAATTGAGCCTACCTTTGGCACCTATCACAAGATTGATAAAAGGAGGCGATCTTTAAACAAAGTAGGCGTAACAAACCAGATTGGAGTACTTTGTGGGCGCCTTTTGTCCACAAAATGTCCACCGCAAAGAGCCCGATGACACATCTCCAAGACCTTGATGTGCTCCTCGCCGGTACACATCGCCTAATCACATCATCCTTTCCCGCCTTGAAAAGGTAAGGATCTTCCCAAAAGTATTGCTCGCACATGTAGAGAAAACGCTGCTCTTGGGAAGTAAGATCAGCCTCAATTCTCCACAAGCCAAATAATTCACAATATCAAGAAACCAAGGTACGAGGAGGCGCTATATGCATGCTCAAAAGGAAAAGATCGGTATGACGTTGGGGTCTAAGGTGAGGGGATGATCTAGACGAGACAGATGGCCAAGAATGTAATTCTCACTACCTTTCCTATCTCGGATTTCAATGTCGAATTTCGCAACAAGAGCACCCAACGAATAAGTCCGGCTTGCCTCGAGGTTTGGTCAACAACAACGAAAGTCGCACCGTGAATTATTACCTAGAACCAATGATATAAGCACAAAATTTGTCAAGAGCAACAATCACACTAGCATCTCTTTTCAAGAGTGGTGTAATTAACTTCAGCCGGATTAAGAGTTAAACTAGCATAGTAAATCACACGTAGCATTTTATTCACACGTTGTCCCAAGACTGCACCCACAACAGAGTTAGAGGCATCACACATAATCTCAAAAGGGAGAGACCAATTTGGACCAATAACAACAGGTGCAGTACTCAGTTTATTCTTCAGGGTATTAAAAGCGGATAAGCACTCAAGGTCAAAGTAGAAAGGGGTGTCTTGAGCAAGCAAACGACAAAGGGGTTGACTGATTTTGGAAAAATCTTTAATGAAGCGTCGGTAAAACCCGGCGTGTCCTAGGAAACTCCTGATTCCCTTAACATCACTCGGTTGGGGTAATTTTTCAATTACCTCCACCTTGCCCTATCAACCTCTATCCCACATCCGCACACAATATGTCCCAAAACAATCCCATCGCGAACCATAAAATGACTTTTCTCCCAACTAAGGTGAGATTACCTCCTCACAACGACTAAGCACACGCTCAATTTTCATTAAGCGCCATGGAAAGATGAACCAAATGGAGAAATCATCCATGAAAATCTCTACAAAATCACCAATCATGTCTGAAAAAATGGACATCATACATCTCTGAAAGGTACCTAGTGCGTTGCAGAGTCCGAATGGCATTCTTCAACGCAGACGTCCCGGCGGACTTGTGAAAGTTAGCCTGGCTTGGTCTTTCGATCTATCGCAACTGGTAGTATCCTCGATAAACCATCAAGAAAGCAATAAAATTGCTACTGTGAGAGTCGATCCAACATCTGATCGATGAATGGAAGAGGAAAATGGTCCTTCTTGGTTGATGCATTCAACTTCCTATAGTCGATGCACATCCTCCACCCAGTGACGGGTCTAGTAGGCACCAACTCTTTCTTCTCATTGAGGACTACTGTAATTCCTCCTTTCTTTGGCACGACATGAACATGACTCACCCACTCACTATCGGCAATTGGGTAGATAATCCTTCGGCCAGCAGCTTGTAAATCTCTTTCTTCACTACCTCCATGAGTACCGGGTTAAGTCTTCTCTGCCCATCTCTTTAGGTCAGATCCCTCTTCCGTAGATTTTATGCATGCAAGTGGCAGGACTGATCCCTCTGATGTCTGCCAAACTCCATCCAAAAGCAAGCTTGTGTTTCTTGAGGACGGCGACTAGTTTAGCTTGCTGGGAATCCGTGAGCTCTGCAGAGATGATCACGGGTTTCTGTTCTTTGCCCTCTAGAAAAACATACTTCAAGTTCTCGTGAGCTCCTTCAATTCTATCTTTCATTCACCCCTTTGTGCCGCTCTTCCTCTCCTCGATCGGTCTCGCAAAATCGGCTTCCAACCCGAGCTGCTCCTCAAGGTCCACGACCCTCATAAATTTCTTCGACATCATGATCCCGCACAAAAGAGATCTCGCCAAAACATCAATAGTATCAACATAAGAACAATTATCTATTATGCGTTCAGATGGCATAGCCTTCATATGTGCACAGAGAAAGACATCGATTCACCTAGGATGGACATCTTATGTTTCCATTCTTTACATCAATCAAAGTGTTAGTTGTTTCCATAAAGGGCCTACCTAATAACAGAGTGTGTTCTCTACCATTCTCATGCACATCTCCTATCTCAAGTACAACAAAATCACAGGCACAATCAACCCACCCACACGCACTAGAATATCCTCTACTATGCCCTTAGGGTAACGCACAGGACGATCAGCCAGTTGTAGACACATACGAGTGGGTTTTAAATCTCCTAATTCCAATTGCTTGAAGATAGAATAGGGCATTAAATTAATTCCTGCTCCTAAATCCAACATACCTGAGGCCTCTTTTCCATTACCCAAAGCAATATTGATAACAAAACTACCGGATCTCGTTGTTTGGGTGGAAGAGGTTGTCGCATTATGGAATTTGCTACCTCGGAGACCATGACAGTTCGTTGTCAACAAATTTCCTTCTTTCGACGCTAGTTCTTGAAGAACTCGACATAAGCAGAACATTTCGATCACATCCAAAAGAGGCAAATTTACATTTACCTAGACAACATCTTGTAAGTCGAAATTGTTGATCCTGCTTTTTGCTTCTCAAACGACTCGGAAAGGTACTGGGGCTTGTAAGGATTTGTAGTTTTGTGCAACTTAACCTCCGGGTCACCTTTCCTCCTCAACCCTCTTCTCTTTTCCACAACAGTGGATCCACAATCTCATAGTGGATTTTGCACTTTGTTGTCACAGCCTTCCCACTACGCAAAGACCGCCACAGCTTGAGCTTGATGGGGCTGTTGTGGTTGACTCGGAATCTTCCCCGTCTGCTGCTGTTGTTGCATCCGACTTACAGTATCGGACACTTGCCCAACAGATCCTTCGAGACGATGAATGGTTGCGTCCTGAGCCTCCCTGGCCAGCTTGCTCTCTTGCATAAAGGTACTCATGCTATCCTCAAAAGATGACCTTTGTGATTGTGCAGCTTGTCGTGGAAACTGTTGTTGCGGCTGTTGATACTGCTGCTGCGGAGGATAGTATGGTCCGCCGACATCGATTTCGACATCGTTGATTTTGGTAGTACGGTCACCGAGGTCGATAGACTTGTTGTTGCCGACATCGAGAATACCGTTGTTGGTGCCGAGGCGCCGACATCGCATATTCGATTAGATCCCCGCCTTGATTCTGCTCTTCCATCCCTCGTAGGCGATTTCTCCCAAATGATTGTTGCTGGACAGGAGGTCGGAATGAGAATCCTTGTGCAACATAAACTTCATCTCCTCCTTCATAACCGATCTCTGCCATTCTATAGCAATTGTCGGGACAATGGCCTGCTTCACCACAGATATCACAGTGTACTAGGTTCTCGTAATCGGACGAGATCGATTGTAGCTCGGTAGGTTGACCCTAGTCGTATTCTCAAGGAAGGCTAAACAGGGCTTTATTAACGTAGTGAACAAAACCAATAAATCTATACTAATGAAAGCAACTAAATTACCTAGACAAAAATCAGTACCAAAGATGAAGGATTTGAAACTAAGCAAATTAACCCTAAACATGATGATGCAAAAATCAAGGTTTCAAGATTAATCTTTTTAAACGAAGGATTAATGAAAAACGACAATATGAATTCACCAAGAACATAAATAAATTGCAAGGAAAGAAAATACCGAATCAAAGAGATAACGGAGGACTTGGTAACGGCAGGGAAAGATCAACAACAATCCAAAGCGATGTTCGTCAACTTACAATCCAATTACATAAAAGATACTAGAGTTTAATGCTAACCAAAACCGAGAAGAAGGTCTAAAAATCGCCGAAAAGTCTAATCTCCACTAACAACCGCCCTAAAACCTAAAAGACAGTGCTTTAAATGATGTCTCGCACCGAATGCGCCGGCACCACTACGGGCATCGAGTTCTCGAGCTACTCGTAGAAAGTGCGCTTGAAGCACGCCATGCATGCCTCTCGAGCGCCCATCGGCGGCGCTGAAGCGTGCATGCTCTCTCGAGCGCCCATCGGGGACGCGCTTGAAGCGCCGCCGCACGCCTCGCCCTGAATATCACCACAACGTGCCAAGACGCACCATTTTCACTCACTTTCCATGACGAAGATCCTTCTCGAGTTTCCTTAAGAAAACACAAAAGAAGAGAAATAAGCTCCACAAAGCACGAAAACACAACAGACGGAAAAGAAATCACGAAGAGAAACGAGAAAAGCAAACACAACGGAACCAAACACGGCCCACAAAGACCTAATAAATCGCTTAATCGAAATCCAATTGTAAAACTTTCAAGTCAAGGCTCAAGATTCAATTAAGTTTTGATGAATATAATCAACAAATCTTCACTCATTTGTTTTCAAACAAGTTCACAAATCATAGTTTTGAATTATCGAAATCACTTAAGATTCATAATGTTTCTATACACAAACCTAACAAATGATGCCACCTAAAATATACTTCCATTTTTCACAAGAAGGTTGAGCTCACTTGTAATATCTCATAAAATCTCTTCCATAACTAAAAAATAATAGCAAAATCAATACAACAATGTACAAAGAAACAACAAACAAAAATGAGCCAACAAGAAATATGAGAAATGGGATGATGTTCGGCAAGGGAAAGCGAAGCGCTATGTTGCTCGGAGGTAAGATGGCAGCGCCGCGATGGTGGTGAGTCGCCAGAAATATGAGAGTTAGGATGATAAATGAAATTAATTATTTAGAAATCGGGGTGTGAAATGAGGCTATGAGGCAACTCGCAGAGGTTTGGGAGTGCGAATTAGAAAGGAGTTCCAAAATGTAGGTTTAGTGTTAATAAAATTAAAAAACTAAATATATATTATATTATTGCGGGTCCGTGGGTTGGGCCGGATCTGGATCGGATCCGGATCTCAAAAACTGAAGTCTTGATCCAGATCTGAAATTTTTAGTAAAGAATCCAGATCCGATCCAGATCCGCCAGGTCCAAAATTTTGATGGTCCAGGTCCTTAAAAATGGATTTGGATCCACGGATCTAGACCAGATCCAAGATCCATTGCCATCCCTACTAGTGTGACATATTCTATGTGATGATAAAGTGGCAATCTTGAATGGATCCAAAGGAACATGTACACTAATATGAGTCGACATCTCTTAGTTCAAAAATAAATTTCAATGTAAATCTGAATTTGAAATTATGATCTTATTGTTATTAAACTGTCCTTATATGATATGATAATCACAACTTAAATGTAGAAAGGTTTCAGCAACGCATAACAAATATTTCATCTGTTCATTTAAAATGTCTCACTTTCCTTTTTAGGATGTCCCATTACAAATGTCTAATTTTATTTTAGTAAATAATTATCTTTTCAAAATGTATGGGTTATACCCACTTTTTATCACTTTAGTTACTTTATACATCTATCATAAATACTCGTATCCAAAAAAATGAGACACTTTGGAGGGAGTAGAAAACATACAAAAACAACTTTTTCTTCAATGTTCATTGATCGTCACTCTATCTCGAATCGAAGCTTGATAAATCTAGTGTATGTAAATATACGAGATTTAAGAAAAGCAGTAAAGAACACAAGAGTTTTTACGTGGTTCGATCAAGAATGAGATCTACGTCCACGGAGGTGATGATCCTCGATACTTTCACTATAAACCGATTACAATGCGTGTATCTAAAAGCGCTCTAGTATTCAATAAGTTACAACCCTTTACCGCCGACCTAACCTCTATTTATACATGATTGTGGATCTTAGTGATCCTTTATTGGCGGGATCACGATCCTTCCATAACTGACCACGATCTTGGCCATAACTAACCACGATCTCTGCCTTTGACTTCGTCTTGATTAGGGTTTAGAGGTCGGGCTTTAGGCTTAACCGTGGATCACATCGTCGTCAGCCCCATTGTTTGGGCTCGCCAAGGCCCGAGCGGTTGGGCCATATCCCATCATAGCCCCTCCAAATAGTCGAGTAACAACTATGCCGAGGTGAGGTGAAGATCGATTTTACCGGGCCGTTGATGCTCTACCGAGGTTGTTGTCGGAAGGTCCGCTTTTTACGTTAGGGCTAGATCCGACGATCTAGGTTCGAATTGAGTTGGACGGTTCGTCGGCACGGGGCGCACCGCTTGTCGAGGACCGAATCGAGTCGCCCGTCATCGACAGAGATATCCCGCAGGAGAATGCCGAGGTCCGACCTGGATAGGGATATCCGGCTGGGTAATACCGAGGTACGAGCTGAATAAAGATCCTTCTGGGTGACACCGAAGTCCGACCTGGACGGTGGCATCTGTTAGGAGATTCCGAGGTTCGACCTGGTGTTGTGTGTCGGTCTAGAGGATACCGAGGTCCGACCTGGGTCATCCGGACTGAGGTGTGATGATTACACGATTAGACCGGCGTGTCTGTCCATCCTAGAATACGTCATACATGCCAGGAGGTTGATGGGCGCCTGAAAACGTGCGCGCGTGTCTATTCCACATCGAATCATGATTAGCCACGTGTTGAAGTTGAAACGGCGGATTTTGGGCGCCCATTTGTACTATAAATAGGCAAGAATGGGGAAACTATTCATTTTCTTCTCCCCATCGTTCCAGAGCAAAAGAAAACAGACCAGATTTTCAGAGTTCTCATAAATCCATTCCCAATTCATCGAAGAAGCAATAACCCATCACTAAAAAGTAAGTATGACTTCTCCTTCCATATCTGGTTCTGCTCGTTCTGCTTCCTCCCATGATAGCGAGGTAGAGATTAGGGATTACATGTGCCATAATTTTGCGGGTAAATCTTTAGGCATTAGCGCTAGGGTCCCGTCGATATCTCCTGCTTGGGATGGTTATAAGGTCAGGGACGTTAGATCGTCTCTGACCGTTTTCGACATAATTGGTGTAGGGAGGGATTGCCATCTGCCGGCGGAGGCTTGGTGGTGCCTGCCGCAAAAGGACGATAGAGCTATGGCCCCCGGAGGGTTTTATGACAGTGTATGTAGACGCCCTGAAGGTTGGACTTAGGTTCCCCTTGGCCCCCATCTTCTTAAGCATTCAGGAATACTTTCAAATCCCAATATGTCAGTTGACCCCGAACTCTATTAGGTCGGTAGTGGGGCTAGCTTTCGCTTGTTATGGTCTTAGTGAGAAGCTCTCCTTCGAGGTCTTGATGCGTTTTTTTAGCGTCAAGAATTCAGGAGGTGTGTATTACCTGTCTCCTCGCCAAACCTTCAAGGTAGCTGCCTCCTCCAAGGTGTCCCATTGGCAAAATAGATTTTTCTTTTTGCGGGCTGATGGGCATCCGAGCTACGAGTGGGGCCTGGGCAAAATGAAGAACGTGAAGGTGAAGGCCCTGGGGGCCATAGAGGACCAACTTAACGTATTCGGTGAAATAACTTGTAATTTCACCGAGGACGACCTAATTGATGTCGAGCTGAGCATACATAGGTCAGAGGCATCAGGATCGGATCGATCGCGAGGGCATTCCCATACTTATATTCCTCTTATGTCCGATCTCGCCGTGCTAACACGATTGTCTTCTGTTGAACAGTGAAGCTGGTGCCGCAAAAGAAGGGCTCATCCTCACCGAGCAAGCCGCCTCCGAAGAAGAAGACGAGGCGGGCTGAATCTACCAAGCCCCCGAAGAAGGTTGACGATCTCAGTCAACTGATTACGGGACCTTTATCGGGGTCGAGTCCGGCATCGGAGAAACAGACTCATCCCCGCATCGCGCATGAGGCGCCGGACTCACTCGGTCGCATTCTCCCCAAGGTATAAAACCTTCCATACTTGGTTTTATCCGCCCGTGATGTGTACTAACTTGTATTGTTTTTCGATAAACGCGCATTTTACACGCTTATAGTTGATATTTGAAGATGAGTTTAGCTCGCTTAATGTGCGTTTACGTATCGATTCCTAATGTTTTATCTATTTTTAGAAGACAACGCTCTCGGGTGTTCTTTTGGTGTCAGGTAGGTCATATGTTGAAAATCAAGCAAGGAACGACGCACGAGCCAAAACACACAATCCGCGTGTTTTTAGCGACCACCTAGCGGTCGCCAGGCCGCCGCTAGGAAACACGCCACGAGAACCAGAAGACCGCGATCATGGAACGCGCCATGAGCGGCTTTAGCGCGAAAGCCATCGACGATTTCTAGCGACCGTATCGGATTTCCTAGCGACCGCCAGTGTGGTCGCGAACCAACCAAGCGGGCGCAAGAGGCGATCGCGGGCGAGAAGCCACAGCGAGGATTACCGCGACCACACCTAGCGATCGCGAAGGGTGGTCGCGAGACGGCGCGTATGAAAATTAGGTTTGGGGTGTGCTCATATATGGCAACACCCCTCGCGCCCAACTTCACACCCACGCTTCCGCAGCCTCTTTTATCGCTTACATCGGCCGTAGTTTTAGCTTTAGGTTCCATATAGTTTCATTCTAGATTTATTTTACGTATTGTTCTCCGTTAGTTTACGCTTTGTTTACGATCCTAACGCTTCGTCCGGACGATTTCGCAAATTTCCGTTTTCACCGAGGTTGATTCGCTCAACGTGTTCATCCAACGCTACATCACGGGTTTTATATATTTAATTTCGCCTTTATGATTAATTCGTATTTCATTTCGCTTATGATGTCCGGCTAATTTTTCGCTCTAATCCTAGTGGTTTGCATGATTCGATCCTATATGTTGTGATTCCTGCTATCGCTATTTACCGTCCATGCATTGATTCATGATTTGATTGTGCTTATTTATATGTGTTGGTTTCGATCAATCTCGATGCATATTTAGTTGTCGGTTAATTACGTAATTGTGTTAATTGTCAATCGATATCGAATGCATGATACGAATGAGCCTCGAGTCGAGCTGAGATAGGATATTCGTAGGAAGCATATTCTTTGTGATCCGCTTGAGTTACTTGTTTTCACCTGAGACGAATGCAGAATAGGAAAACTAGTAATCTCTACCGCCTTTTGTCGTAATAGAAATTGTCGGTTATCTATGTGATCTTCCATTTTGTCCGATTAAAATTGGTTAATAAGAATGGATAAACATACGCTAGGATTGGATTAATGCAGCCCTAGGTTAGTCGCCTTTCTCTGCTTTCAAACATCCGAGTGTTTATTGCTTTAATTTACTTCGCTTTGTTACCCTTTGCTTGATTGAGTCCGAAGCCCCAAAACGCCTTTAAACCATATTTGTTACTTGATAATGATGAAGTCTTGTTGAGTTAGCTTCAGATTGTGTTACAATCCCTCGTGGATACGATACTTCGCCATTCTATAATTACACTTTTTACGGTGAAAAGGAGCGATCAAATTTTGGCGCCGCTGTCGGGAATGTTAAGATCATATAGGAATAACTTGTCAATTTGGAATTATTAATTCAAGTCAGACTTTTAATTTTTATTTTTATTCCTCGCTAACTGATTTCTTCTTTTCTCCAGTAGTTTATGTTCACAAGGTCCCGAGGACCTCCGAACTACTCTTTGATCCGGAAATCGAAAATTCACAAAGGAGGCGAGGCGGCAAGAAGAAAGGAAGCAATGGCAAATCGTAATAACGGGCGTTCCTCCCAAGCAGCCGCATCGCCTGCTAGCGGATTTCACAGAGATGCAGCTACCATTGGCGACTATGGGACTCGTTGTCCTCAAGCCCAGAGGCGGCAAGGCCGCTGAATTACATGTATGCACCTCCTACCGAGCAATTTCAAGGAGGCGGACGGGGCCCGTAAGTAAATGCTAACAATTTCGAGTCAAGCCGGCCCTAATCAAGATGGTTCAAGGGAACGCTTGAGAGGAGTCACAGAGGATCCGAATGCCCATCTCGAGACCTATCTCGACATTTGTGACACCATCAAATGTAATGGGGTGCCACAAGACACAATCCGGATGCGTATGTTCGATTCTCGCCCGCGAAATCAAGCCAAGGACCGTTCAAGACCTTAGATCGACGGCATCAACAGTTGGGCGATTCGTGAGAAATTCCTTCAAGTACTTTCCTCCAGCCCAAGGCACGTAAGATCATAGCCGAGATTTCCACTTCTCCCGCTTAGAGATGAATCGTTGTTCGAGTCGTGGGAAAGATTCAGGGCCTATTGAGAAGGTGCCCACAAAGATGGATTTTCGAGAGAGCAGCAGATCACCCGCTTTACAATGTACGACACCTCACACGAGGAGTATTGTTGACGCATCACGGAGGTTGCTTTTGAACAGACGTAGACGAGGCCACCAAGATCATAGAAGAGATGGCGGCAACAGCTATCAATGGTCGATGAGAGAACACCGGTGGTGAAGGCTGCAATGCTTGAAAGTGACTCAGCACGACAATATTATGGAGCGCTTCACCTTGTTAAAAGCCAATTTGAGAAAGAAAGGAAAGGAAAAGGCGCGGCTCGATAAATGCCGCAGAGTCGAGATGATCGAGGCCGAGGACGGAACTACATCAATCGTAGGAACAACCGTCTGGGGAATCCGCGACAATCCGAACAATGTAAATCACCCAAATTTCTCGTGACGCCAACCCCAATAATTTTCAGCAGCCCGCTGTGTTTCTCGCCTCGTAACGGCGTGATTCAAGAGACGAAGTTTAGTCTAGAGGATATGATGCAGCAGCTTGGTTGCGAGCAACTAACAATTGGCAACGAATCGAATTGCTTATAAGCAACACCGGCGAAGATCAATCATTTGGAGTCCACCGTGACGGGCATGGAAAGCACATGAAGACGATGGAGAATCAAATAAGTCGATAGCCGCACTGTGAACGGGCAAGACAAGTCGGGCCAATTTCCGAGTAATACGGAGGTAAACCCCAAAATCACCGTAATGCCATTCATTTGAGGAGGGACGAGCTTATCAAAGTCACGAGGAGACGAACGGGCAAACGGGCAAAGAGAGAGAATCGCGATCGAGCTCATGATCACGAGCCCGGCCATGGAGGAAAAGGCAATGAATTGCGAATGCTCAGCGGGCGCAATAAGTCAAAACGCGCTCACGACATGTCATCCCGAGATTTAGCGAAGCGACCTAGCGGTCGCGAGTCATTCAAGAGGCCGCGAGAAATCGACAGAAGCTTCAGACGCGCACCTAGCGCCGAGAAAGGCCAGCCAAGGTCCGCCAAGACGAAAGAAGACATCGTTCATATACCTAGCGATCAGACACGCGGTCGCGAGTCGATCACAAGAGCCAACTTTGAAGAGATTTCCGACGACGCGCCTCCAATTCCGCTTTCCAAGCCGCTTAGCCGCTTCCAAGCACGACGAAGTTGACTAGATTCATGGAGATGTTTCAAAAGGCATATTAATATTCCTTTACTTGATGCACTTGAGATATGCCGGGTTATGTGAAGTTTTGAAGGATGCCGTTGCGATAAGAAGAAGCTTGGAAAATTCGAGACGATAACTGCATCTCAAGAGTGCGATCTTTGTCATCATCGCAAAGAAGCACGCTGCAGCAGAAAGATCCGGGCAGCTTCACCATCGCATGTGTCATCGGAGGACAGACATTCTCCAAGGTTCTGTGTGATTTGGGGGCAAGCATCAATCTGATGCCGTTGTCCATTTTTAACCGATTGGAGATTGGGGAGATCAAGCCGACCACCATAGCTCTTCAGATGGCAGACACCTCGGTGACTTATCCGAAGGGGATAGTGGAAGACGTGCTCGTGAAAGTTCGAGATTTCATCTTCCCAGCTGATTTCGTTGTTCTCGACATGCCAGAGGATGGGAATACACCTCTTATTCTCGAGCGACCATTCCTAGCTACCGGCAGAGCATTGATAGATGTGCAAGATGGAGATCTCACCTTCGAAGTCAACGGCGAAGAGATGAAAATCTCTATATATGACGCTATGAAAAGCGGCGACGAGAAGACCATGGAAGATTGTCGAGTTATAGAGCAGTTGTCGCCCACTCACTTTCAATCAGTTGATCCGGTGGAGTTTTGTATGCAGAACTCGATTTTCTCATCCGCAGACCTTGATGAGGCGTGTGGACGAGATTTTAGAGTACCTGAGTCCATCGATGAAGTCAAGGCCTCCCCGAGGAGTCGATTGCCTTATTTGGATGTGAGGAAGCCGATTGGAGGAGAAGGCCGTGGTGAAGAAGGAAGAGACTACATCAAGATGGAATTGAAAGAGTTGCCGACCACCGCAGATGCCTTTAGGCGATGATGAGACATGCCGGTGATAATATCTTCGGCTTTGACTGATGAGGAGACACAGAAACTGATGGCCGTGCTGAAGCAGTACAAGTCTGCGATTGGGTGGACGATTTCTGATATCAAGGGGGTCAGCCCCTCGATTTGCATGCACCGGATCCTGTTGGAGAATGAATACAAGCCAAAGGTGCAACCTCAACGCCGATTGAATCCGGCAATGCAAGAGGTCGTCAGAAAAGAAGTGTTGAAGCTCTTAGACGCAGGCATGATCTATGCCATATCCGACAGCGAGTGGGTTAGCCCTACTCAAGTGGTATCCAAGAAAGGGGTATCACGGTGATCGAGATTTAGACGAACGAGCTTGTGGCAACAAGACTCGTAACGAGTGATGGCGAGTTTGCATCGACTATCGTGCTCGAACACACCACGAGGAAAGACCATTTTCCCCGCCTTTATTGATCGGATGTTGGACGACTAGCGGGTATGAGTTCTACTGCTTTCGATGGATATTCGGGTACAATCAGTTGCCATCGCTCGAAGATCGGCGCACAAGACGGCGCTCACTTGTCCGTATGGAGTTTTCGCCTATAGGCGAATGCCGCTTGATTGTGCAATGCTCCCGCCACGCTCCAATGGTGCATGATGTCCATTTTCCATGGGTTGATCGAGAATATTATGGAAGTCTTTATGGACGACTTTTCCGTGTTTGGCTCTTCGTTCGACCATTGTCTCCATAACTTGTCACAAGTGCTGCAAAGATGTGAGGAGACGAATCTTGTTCTCAATTGGGAGAAGTGCCATTTCATGGTGAAGGAAGGTATCGTGCTTGGTCACAAAGTCTCGGCCAAGGGTTTGGAAGTGGATCGAGCAAAGATTGTCGCTATCGAGAAACCGCCTCGCCTACAAATGTCAAATCGCTGAGGAGTTTTCTCGGTCACGCGGGTTTTATAGACAGTTCATCAAGGATTTCTCGGCGATCATGAAGCCATTGTGTGGATTGCTCGAGAAAGATATGAGTTCGTGTTCACGAAGGAGTGTTTGAGGCGCTCGAGAAATTGAAGTTAGCCCCGATCTCGACTCCGCTTTGATCTCACCCGATTGAGTCAACCATTCGAGTGATGTGTGATGCGAGCGATTGGGCGCTGGTGCCGTTTTGGGGCGTAAACGAGACAAGCTTTTCCGAGTCATCTATTATGCAAGTAAGACTCGACTCGCTCAAATGAATTACACCACCACGAGAAGGAATTACTTGTCGTGGTCTATGCTTTCGATAAGTTTAGACCTTATTTGGTGGCACCCACACCATCGCACACACCGACCATGCCGCCATTCGCCATCCTGCTCGCCAAGAAAGATTCGAAGCCGAGATTGGTGAGATGGATCCTCCTTCTTCAAGAGTTCGACATGGAGATCAAAGATAGAAAGGGCTGCGAAAATGTGGTAGCCGACCACTTGTCGAGATTGGAGAAGCCAGTCGAAGGAGAGGATAGGAAGATTGGCATAAAGGAAAACTTCCTGCACGAGCACATCTTGGCGCCATCGATCACACACCATGGTACGCTGATTTTGTCAATTACTTGGTGATTGGAGTTTTACCTCCATCGTGCAAAGGTCATTTGAAAAAGAAGTTTCTCCATGATGTTAAGTTCTATTATTGGGACGATCCTCATCTCTACCGCCGATGTGCCGATGGTTTGATACGTCGCTGCGTTCCCCAAGGAGAATGGGAGAACATAATCCACGAGTGCCATAGTTCGCTGATGGAGGCCATTTTGCAAAAAGTAAAGACAATGGCAAAGATTTGCCATGATGGTTTCTTTTCGCCTTCGATCTTCAAAGATTGCCAATCATTTATCAAGAGTTGTGATCGTTGTCAAAGAGTGGGAATGTCACTAAGAAAGACGAGATGCCACGAAAACCATCATGGAGGTGGAACTATTCGACGATGGGGATCGACTTCATGGGTCCGCTCTCAATGTCTTGTGGTTACACATATATTCTTCTTGGTCGTGGAGTACGCCTCCGCTGGGTAGAGGCGATCCGACCGTCACGAACGACTCCAAGGTTGTAATCAAGTTCCTTCACAAGAACATTCGACTCGATTTGAGTCCCGAGGCGTTGATCGCTGATGGGATCGCACTTCAATAATAAGTGGCTAGCAACGTTCTAGCCAAATATGGCGTGAAGCATCGAGTCACCTCCCCTACCATCCACAATCAAACGGCAAGCCGAGCTCGCCAACCGAGAGATCAAGCGATTCTAGAGAAATCGGTTGTTCAATGCAAAGATTGGGCAAGCGGTTGGACGATGCTCTTTGGGCTTACCGGATGCAGCACAAAGCTCCCATCTGCTATCTCCATATCAAATGGTATTTGGTAAATCCCGCCATTTACCGGTTGAATTGGAGCACAAAGCATATTGGGCGACAAGGAGAATCAACACGGATTTCAAGGATGCCGGTATGATGAGTAAGTGACCAACCGTTGGAGCTCGACGAGTGGAGGAATGAAGCTTTCGAGAATTCTCGGATATACTGAGGAAAGAGTTTTAAATTTCACGACCTCCACATTCGTCCAAAGGATTTGCGCGGTAATGAAGTCTTACTTTACAATGCTCGACTCGCCTATTCCCGGAAAGCTAAAGTCAAGATGGTCGGGTCAGATCATCGTATCGCGTGCGCTTGCAATGGAAGTTACGAGCCCCAGACTCGGGGCAACATCTTTAAAGTGAACGGCCAAGACTCAAATCCTACTTCAAGTCACACTTTGACCGAGAAGTCAAGGTGACCCAACTAAACGAGCCATGATACGAGGTACCGCCGAGCTAGCGACGATAATTCTAAGCATCGTTGGGAGGTAACCCAACAGCTTTACCGCTTTTGTTTTGTTGTTTTCGCTTTTGTTTTTGGTTGTGTTTCTTTGTTTGTGTCGTGTTTCGTTGTTTTGTTAGATCCCAAAGTTTAATAGCTTTTTAAAAAAAAAAAAAAAAAAAAAAAAAAGTGTTAGCGACCACCCTAGCGACCGCGAGGTCGCGCGTGTGGTCGCGAGAATTGGGCGTAACGTTGTTTCTCGAGCGATCGAGTCATGGCCAAGCTCGCGATCGCGAGCTCGACCATGAGATCCGTCGCGACCCACGCCCCGACCGCGCCCGCCGCGACCCGCTTTTACCCTATTTTTCCCCAAAATTGTAACCCACACACACACACACGTTTTTGCACCAAAGAGCAAGCCCTCTCCTCTTAAGCACACAAACACCTATTCCCCAATTTTCTTGCAATTCTCCATCAAATCCACCCAAGGTATGCTATATTTGTTTAATTCTTCATGGGTTTACATTTATTGAGCATGATTAGGAAGGATTTGTTCCATTTATCCTCTTGAGGTGGGTTTAATTAACTTTGAGAGACTAGGTTTATTTTGCTAGATTTGTGTGGTGTTTGAGCATGATTTGTCCAATGATAGGTTTATTCACGCTTATTCACGATATTATTATATCGAATGTGCCTACATTGTTGATTTGGGTTTATAACTTGTGAAAATAGCTTTGAAACCGTTGTCGGTACGCCAAGACAATGGCTCTTAGCGCGGCGTCGGCTGTTCTAGCCTACGCCTGGCGCCCGTCGAGCGGTCACGACGGTGCTTCATGATCACCCTAGCGACCGCTAGGTCGCGAAGGGTGATCGCTAGTTTTCGCCCAGAACGTCCAATTTTGAAATTTTTTGGCTGTGTGTGTGTTTTTCCCATGGTGTGTTATCTTGCAAGATCATATGATAATACGGGGAAATAATTTGATTAAGTTGAAGTTTGGGGATCTATATTGAGCATTTTGGGTCGACGTTATTTTGATTGTTTCATTCATACACCTGCTAACTTTGAAATTCTTTTTAGGTACAAATATGCCGCGCAGACTCACGGTCACAAGAGAAAAGGCAAGAGCATTGTCTCCACTTCCCAAGACGAGGCACAAGATGATTTCCACAACGAGCATCATGAGGAAAGCATCACGACGAGCCACGCATGGCACCACCGATGAATTCGATCCCAAAATTTTGGGGTCCGACCGCCAAGTGACTCGTCGAGAAGCCGTTGGGATAGATTGTGAGACTACGGCATAGGCATTCACGCTTCATGTGCCTCACCACGTGTCAAGAGATGGATATCACCAATGATGTGGACGTGGTTGTCGAGAGGTCCGGTTGTATTCGATTATCACACCAATTATCTCACATACCGGATCGACACTCAATTTTGTCGACTCTCCATGTTCACAAGACAAACGGCATGCCGGACTACATCATGTTTCACCGACAACGAGCACCGCCAACTCTCCGTAGACGAACTCAATGGAATCATCAATGGAGATCCGAAGGAAATTACATAGGGACGCCGAGTACACAGCCCAAAGCGTATGGCCAAAGTTCATGGACGCGGACTCGAGCACACCCATATTATGATGCCTCGAGATCAAAGGCTAGCTCGATTCGAATCCGCGGTCCGTTACTTCCACCTGCCTTACATTCACCTTGCATGGCCGCTCGAACGCCCGCACGCGCCTCTCACAAGATATGAGCATTCGATTGGGGCCGTGTTCAACCGTAAGATGCATGCGGCATGTTCTTAGCTCAAGACTTCCATATGCATCCACGCTTTGGGTAATTCGAAGATATGTATAGGGGATTCTACCCCATTGCCGATTTTTTGGGATTACGATTCGAGAGAGTCCGATCTCTCACGACATCTTCTCGACAAGGCGTGCCTATATCGTCGAGCGTTCTCAAGAGGCACCTCGACGATACTTGTGGTGTTATATGATCAAACGCCAATCAATCTTCCGCCGCCCAATCCCGAGCTCACAAGCATAAGCCGATACTTTACCCGGATGCAACCGGAATATGAGCGGAGCTGCACATTATGCATGGACGCAGCGTGAACGCGCAAGGCGAGGTCGGGGCGAACAACCGCATGAGCAAGCCGAGCAAGCCGAGCAAGCCGAGCTCAAGTTGCTCTCGAGACAAAGCGGCATATTGCACCCGCCACCCGTTCGAGGCGACCCCGGGATTTATGATCGATTAGATCACATAGATGGTCGTCTCAACCATATTGACGGGAACTTGACATCGATTATGGAGCAGCAGCAAGCCATCTACACCCAACAACAAGCACATCTCGAGCAACAACGAAAGATGATGGAGATGATGCAGGAATGGAATCAGTGGCGTGGATTTTATCCGCCACCGGAGTAGCGGCTTTGAGGTAAGTTTTCTCCCAACTACTTTTTTCGCAAACCTTATTGTTTCCACATGTTCACAATAAGTTTGGGGAGTAGACGAGTTTAGTTGGTTGAGAATCCCGTTATGTTTTCTATGCTTTATGGTTTAGTTGTTATTCTTTGGGGTCTTTTGTCGCTTGTTGTTGGTTTTGTTTTGTTTTCGTTTTTCGTGTCCGTCGATCAACGAGTTAAGTGAAGTATGTTAATCCATGTGGCCAATGACGATAGAAATTTTTGGTGAAATTTGATGATAGTGCGCATGATATGTTAGAAAATGACGCATGAATGACGTGAGATGGCTTAGGCTTGTTGTTTTTCACCATTTGCTTATCCTGTGAGACTTGAGCTTCACTGTATACATATCTTGATACAGTTTCTATTAATTGTGTGATATCGTGCATGTGATTGTCTTCTAGAACTTGCCGTGTTTCTGTGTCGAGATTGCAATATGTGTTTCGAATTTGGAAAGGATAAAAGGTCATCGTTGTTAACCACTTATCACCCAAACACTAACCCGATGATATATACCATTTGTCGCCTTCTTTGAGCCTTTATTAGACTTTTTCTTTCGATTAACCGGATGATAGGAGGTGAGGATGGATATGGGAATCAAAATGGGTGAAATTTTGATGTAGTGATGATGAGAAAAGTTTCGTTTAGAAAAACACATCTGTGGTGAAGAATTGTACCTTTGTTGTATAAGATAAACCCTATAAGCTCTAGAAAAGAAAAGAAAAAGAAAAATGTAAGTTCACTATGAGTGTTGAGCATGAAGGGTCTTTAATCAAAGTATAGGTACCTTCTCGTGGCATTAAAACGCTGATTTAGCACGTTGAAAGAAGAGGAAAATGGACAAAGTCCATATGTGTCGTAATAGTATAAATGGGGTGCTTGGAATATTCTCGAGTCACTTAGCCATATTTTATCCTACCTTAACCAATGTGCCTACATTACAACCTATGAAAAGACCTCTTTGATCCTAATTTGAACACAATGACGTGGTGGAGATATTAGAAAACGGCAAGCCTATGGTAAGATGTTGCATTGCATTGATCGTTGAGTGTATACACGCCCTACATTTCTTTATGAGTTGAGTGTATCCTATATTTTACACACATGCCGCTGTGAGGGTTGAATTAAATAAGTTTTGCCGCCAATTGTTGTTTGTGTTGAGTTGGCTAACGCCGTCATGTGCACTAATGTTTTGAGCGTTGATATGTTTCGAGGCCCAGAATGGTTGTCATCTTTGCTACGCCGCTGATCTTTCGCTGTGACTTTTCTGTTTTGGTTTTTGTTTGAGGACAAACAATGATTTAAGTTTGGGGTTTGATAAACGCGATTTTACACGCTTATAGTTGATATTTGAAGATGAGTTTAGCTCGCTTAATGTGCCACGTATCGATTCCTAATGTTTTATCTATTTTTAGAAGATAACGCCTGGGTGTTCTTTTGGTGTTGTGTAGGTCTATATGTTGAAAATCGAAGCAAGGAACGACGCACGAGCCAAAACACACATCTGGCGTGTTTCTAGCGACCAGCCTAGCGGTCGCCAGCCGGCCGCTAGGAAACACGCCAGAACCCAAGATACCGCGATCATGATAATGTGCCCCATGAAGCGAAGCCCAGCGCCGAAAGCCATCGGACGATTTCTCGCGACCACTGAGTATGGATAGCGACCGCTAGTCGGTCGCGAACCAACCAAGCGGCGCAAGAGGCGATCGCAGGCGAGAGAGAGTCTTGCGAGATTACCTCGTGACCACACCTAGCGATCGCGAAGGGTGGTCGCGAGACGGCGCGCGCGTAGGAAAATTAGGGTTTGGGTGTGCCTATATATATGGCAACACCCCGCGCCCAAGTTCACACCCACGATTCCGCAGCCTCTTTTCTCAGTTTTTTCATAAGTTTTTCAGTGTTTTAACTTTAGCTTCCATATAGTTTCATTCTAGAGTTGTTTTACTGGATTGTTCTTCGTTAGTTTACGCTTTGTTTACGATCCGAATGTTTCGTCCCGACGATCTCTATAATTTTCCGCTCACCGAGGTTGGGATTCAAGCCCAACGTGTTCATCCAACGCCACATCACGGGTTTTATATATCTAATTTCCGCCTTTATGGTTAAATCGTATTTCATTCCGCTTATTATGTCCGGCTAGTTTTTCGCTCTAATCCTAGGGTTTGCATGATTCGATCCTATATGTTGTGATTCTCGTTATCGTTATTTACCGTCCATGCATCGATTCATGATTCGATTGTGCTTATTTATATGTGTTGGTTTCGATCAATCTCGATGCATATTTAGTTGTCGGTTAATTACGTAATTGTGTTAATTGTCAATCGATATCGAATGCATGATACGAATGAGCCTCGAGTCGAGCCGAGATAGGATATTCGTAGGAAACATATTCTTTGTGATCCGCTTGGAGTTACTTGTTTTCACCCAGAGGCGAACAAATAATAGGGAAAACTAGTAATCTATACCGCTTTTGTCGTAATGAAATTGTCGGTTATATATGTGATCTTCCATTTTGTCGGATTAAAATTGGTTAATAGGAATGTGATAAACATACGTTGTGGATAGGATTAATGCAGCCCTAGGTTAGTCGTCTTTCTCTGCTTTTAAACATCCGAGTGTTTATTGCTTTAATTTACTTCTGCTTTGTTACCTTTGCTTTGATTGAATTCAAGCCCTAAAAATCCTTAAAACCATTTTGTTGCTTGGATAATGATGAATCCTTGTTGAGTTAGTCAGATTTTAGCATTACAATCCCTCGTGGATACGATACTTGCCACCCTATATTTACACCTTTTCGTGTTAGAAAATTGAAGCGATCACCGAGGGCCAATCGCCGAGGACCTTGCCGAGGGGAGCTCGCTGCAAGCTCGCCGAGTCGGAGAGTTTCTCGCCTTCATTGCCGACCGAGGCCGCCCCGTACTCAAGCCCGTGATCGTGTCAAAGCACCGGAGGGTTGGCGGGCCGCCATGCCCGACTTTGACAAGGTCAAGCATGGTCGGGTCGAGGTCGCCACTCGCGAGATGAACAAGGCGACGAGGAGGTGGTCTCCGAGGTCGGGTCCTTCCCATGTTGGAGGCTTTGGTGTCCGGCCTCCTTCCCTTCGACGGTGGAGGCCTCCCCACGGCCGAGGCTGCTGCACAATGTAAGGAGGACGAAGATCCCGAACTTCGTGAGCTTCTTTCCGAGGTGCGAGCCGAAGCAGGCGGAGGAGGAGGATGAGCCGGACACCGAGCTTCCTTCCGGAAGGGCCCAACTCAGAGCAGCAACAAAAGAGCAGCAGGAGGAGGTCGTCGAGTCCGACAAGGCGGTCGAGGTCAAGTGGACCTGATGTAATAGGCTAATTTTCCGGGTCGATAGGACCTCGCCTTGTAAACATTCCAACTTTTTTTGAGTAATAAAATTTATCACTTTTCAAATGTGTGTTGTTTCTTTATTTATAGCATTCCGCATCTCAATACCTTGGACTTGATCATGAATTGTCGACTAAGCTAAAAGAGGTCCGAGGTGCCTGGCCGAGAAGGACGAAGAGGTGCTATTTTGGAGAGTCGATCGTCCGAGCTGACTCAAGTTTTGGCAGAATGGATGTCACCGCATCATCCGCCGACCAAGAAGACGATGCAAGAGGTCGTCGAGAAGTGGCCCGCCTTCGGCCGAGAACGAGGCGCTAAAGCTAAAATCACACAACTCAAGTCCGGGACGGATTTATCGGCCGATGTGATCTAAGGACTACCGATGCAATGCGAGGAAAGCTCGAGTCGACAACGGAGAGCTAGCTCGGATCTCGGAAGAGCATGCAGAGTATGAGAAGCGTAATCCAACGGGTGGTGGAACTACCATATCGAAGCCTACGATCGAGTTCGAGCTTGTGGCGGAGGCATGGTGTTGAGGGACGAGGAGGGCCTAATAGCAAAAGTTTAAAGACCGCCTCGACCCATCGTGAAGTACATGCAGATGTACGAGGTCGTTCGTAAACGACGTATGCCCCAGCCCCGCAGCGAGTCTACAGCGGGCTCCACTGGTCCAATAATAGAAGAACCCGAAGAGGAGGGCGGCTACGCTGATCACGCCAAAGTGCTCAAATCGATGGGTCCACCGAGAGGAGCATTTGGGGGTGGTCTTCGGTATGTCTGAGGCGCCCGAGTCATCAGTCGGCGTGGAGGAGGCGGCAGTCGGGAGGGCGTGGTCCGCCGGCAACAAGCTCAAGGGGCCGAGGTGTGACCTCGGGTACAGGAACGCCCCCCTCGGGTCGGAACCCGTCCGTGCCGGCTCAGAGTGCATCTGGAGCGGGTGGTGGTGGTCCCGGAGTCACCACTTCAGGTCGGGGTGTCCCCGAGCTTGCGCCAAGCGCTGGAGTAGGCCGCGGTGAGTCCGGCCTTGTCGACTGGGTCGAAGGCACCGAGTTCATTCCGGTGTGCATCGCCGACCGAGATTTTGTTCGAATCGTGCAGTTTCAGAAGACTGGCAAGGTGGAGACTCCTGAGGCCGAATGAGTTTGTATATAGCTTAGGACTTTGTATGTAGTCGTAAATGTATTTAGACTCGTTTTAAGTGTATATTTTTCCCTCGAGAGGTACAAACATAGCTTAGACTTCGCTTTGGTCGTAAATGTATTTAGATCAGATATCAAGTGTATATCTTCCCAAATAAAGGGGCATAATTTGACGAGATCCGATCTCGATGTCTTTTGCATGTAGATACTTCAACTTAATGAGTGATCCGTATGCTTGCATGTAGACGCTCAATTTAATGAGTAATCTGTATGCCTTGCACTTAGACGTTCAATTTAATGAGTAATCTGTGAGTGCAGCTTAGTGAGCACCCTACTTAGTGGTTTTTCATCTTCGTGGCGCCCCTCGGAAGGATAATTGTGGTGTATCCAAATGGATGTTCACATAGATATAAGACGCTAAGTGAAATATTCATTAGAAAACAAATGTTTTATTGAATATGTAATCAACATCGTATTTTGGCAAAACAATAAAGGGACTAACATGATGCCGATTTAAAATCAAAGCTATGTAAAATACCTCCTTAAATGAGTGATATGCCGTGTTCGGGGATAAGTGCACCGGATAGGTGAGCTAGCTTGTAAGCCCCTTGCCGAGGTCCTCGTGAATGCGGTATGGGCCTTCCTGTGTCGGATCCAACTTGTTAAGACGCTCAACTCTCATCGGCTTCATTATTTCGTAGGACGAGGTCGCCACTTGGAGCGTGGAGGCTTTGACCCTTTGTTGTAGTACCGTGCGACCGGCCCTTATACTTGGCTTCGTTTATGAAGGCGAGCTCGCTTCTCCTCGAGAGCATCAAGGTCGGGCACGCAGTCTTCCTCGCCCGGCCTGGTTGAAGTGGAGAGTGCGAGGGCTTAGTGCGCCGATCTCACCGGTATGACGGCCTCGGTCCCAGACCAAACCGAAAGGGTTTCTCCATGCGAAGTCCGAGTGTGTCTCAGCAGGACCAGAGGACTTGGGGAGATTTTCAGCCCAATCACCCTTAGCTCGGTCAGCCTCTTCTTCAATCCTTGCACACATCGCAGGTTCGTCACCTCGTCCCGCCATTCGCTTGCGGGTATGCGATCGAGGTGAACGTTGCTTCGATCCGGAGCTCTTCACACCATTCCTTGAAATTTCTATCCACGAACCGGGTGCCGTTGTCCGAGATCGAACATGCGGTATGCCAAGCGGCGCACTATGTTCTTCCACACGAATGTCTCGAATCTTCCGCTCGTGAGGCTCGAAAGTGGCTCGCCGACCCATTTTGTGAAGCAATCTACGCGACGACTAAGTATCGGCCGACCGGTGCTCGGTCGAACGGGTTAACGATGTCGATCCCATCGCATGAAAGGCCATGGGCTTTGCAGGCTACGCCGATCGGTCCGGGTAGCTTTTGTTGTGGAGTGCAGTTGGCACCGGACATTTTTTGATGAGCTCGGCCGAATCTTGGACGAGGGTGGTCCAGTAATATCCCGACCTCAGCGCCTTCTTTGAGAGAGCTCGCGACCCGATGTGACTTCCACAAGACCCCCGGTGAATCTCATTGAGCACGTAGTTGGCTTCTTCCGCCCGAGGCATCTCGTGAGGGTTGAAGGTAGGATTTCTGTAGAGAGCGCCTTCATGCACGAGGTACTTTTGAGATTTCGCCAACATCTTTTGGCTTCGAGCCGATCTCGAGGTAAAGGCGCCATCTTCCGTGTAGGCCTTTATGGGAGACATCCAGTTCGGTTCTATCTCGGTGATGATGCCGATGTGGGCCTCGGCGATGCTCCTGGCATGAACCTCCTCCACTGGTGGACTTGTTGACGACGCAGCTAACTTACTGAGGATATCACCGCGCTTTTCCCTCGTGGGATACGATGAATACTGAAGTACCTGAATGAGGTCAACATCTCCTTGGCCTTCTCGAGGTATTGCTTCATTCGGTCCTCCTTGGCCTCATATTTGCCTAACACCTGGTTCACCACGACACAGGAATCTCTCAAGATTTGGACCTTGTCCACCTTCAATTCCTTTATGCGGCGGAGTTCGAGATCAGCGTTTCGTACTCCACCTCGTTGTTTGTGGTCGAGAAGGTAAACCGGAGGGCGTAGGTCACCTCCTGTTTGTCTGGGCCGAGGAGGAGGATGCCTGCTCCGCTGCCCGTCTTGCATGAAGCTCCATCCACGTACATCCGCCGCCAGCCATCGGGTCGTGCCGCGAGATGATTTCTCCGCCGTGGGGGCGGGCGTTGGGGCGACCTCGCTGGTTGAGCCGACCTCGGTGAATTTGGCCTCCACTAGAAAGTCAGCGAGGGCTTGCCCTTTTATGGTCGGCCTGGGGGAGTACGAAATGTCGTGCTCACGAGCTCCAGTGCCCACTTGGCTATACGTCCGGATGACTCTGGTTTTGACAAGACTTGTATCAAGGGTGAGTCGGTCAAGACTGACTGAATGGGCTTCGAAGTAGGTTCGGAGGCGCCGCTTAGCGCTCACTAGGGCGATGCTACCTTTCGAGGTCGGTATACCTTGTCTCCGGTCCTTTGAGAGCTCGACCGATGAAGTAGACGGGAGTTGTCGTCCGACCTCATCCCGGACCAATCACTGCGGCCGATTGCCTCGCCGAGGCGGCCAAGTACAAAGAGAGGAGCTCGCTTCTTTCGGGCGGTCGGGGTGGGCGGTCGGAGATACTCTTTCACCGCTGAAGGTGACCTGGTGTTCTCCCGCCAGCGAAGTCCGAGCTCTCCTCAAGATCTTGAAGAAGGGAAGTCGCTTCTCGGCAGCCCGAGACAGAATCACGAGGCGGCTAGACACCCAAGTGAGTTTGTGGATCTCCGGAAGGTCTTTGGCACTTGCATGTCAAGCATTGCTTTCACCTTAGTGGGATTTGCCTTCGACCTTCTCGAGAAACCCAAAGATCCCAGGAATTTTCCCGCCTTCACCATGAATGTACACTCTGGGGTTGAGTTTGAGGTTGGCCGACCGAGGAGCCGGAGAATAGTTTCGAGGTCGCCGCGCAGCTCTCCGTTTTGACTCTTGACCACGATGTCGCCGACGAGACCTCGACGATCCGGGCCGATGTGATCCTTGAATATGGCGTCCACCATTCTTTGATAGGTAGCCCGCTTTTCGGGCGAATGGCATCTTTCGACGCAAAGACACCAAGTCGGTGATGAATCGTCGTCTTGGGGCGTCCTCCGGCTCATTAGGACTTGGTGGTACCTTTGTATAGATCGAGGAAAATGAAGGTCTCATGGCCCACCGCTGCTTCCACCTTCTTGTCAATGTCGGGAGGGTAGAAATCTTTCGGCAAGGTGTTTGTTGAGGTCGGTGTAGTCGACACACACGCGCCATCCTCTCCCGCTTTCGAACCACGATCGATTAGCCATCCGTGTCGGGTACTGACTTCGAATAAGATCTTCGCCTTACGAGTTGAGTCACTGCCTCTTACGACCGTTGCGCTCTACCGCAAACACCCTCTTCTTTTGCCGAACTGGTTTTGTAGCCGGGTCGATGTTGAGACGATGAGTTATGAGCTCGGGTGACACTCCGATCATGTCGAGTGGGGACCACGCGAACACATCCCTGTATTCCTCAGGAGCTGCATGACACTCTGCCGAATATCAGTTGGGCCTCAGACGCCGACCTTGACAACTTTGGAGGGTTGTCGTCAGATAGTGGAGGTCTTGGTCGATTCGTCCCGAGGTGGCAGCCTCGAGGATTCTCAGAATTGCTATGCCCGGGCAAGGCTACATCTTGGGTTGAGACTCGTAAGCACTCTTTAGTCGCCGCTTGGTCACCCCGATGCTTAGCACTCCCACCGTGGTGGGTATTTTGATGGTGAGGTGGTATACGAGCGTAAGGCCTTGGTGGCATAGAGCCGCCTCCCGTGATGATGTTGTACGGGGAGGGAGCTCGGACCAGGAAGAATTGGATGGCCTTTGTGACCGACCTGGGAGCGCGTCCTACGGTAACCGGAAGGGTGATTACACCTTCGGGTTGAACCGCCTCTTGAGTGAAGCTCCGCAACTGGGATGGTGCGGAGTGTATTTGAATTCCTCCGACCTCGAGTTTATCCAGACAACTCTGGAAGATAATGCTGATGGAGGCACCGATGTCGATGTAGACCCGTGGATCGTTCTTGTTGCCCACCACGGCTTGTATCTTGATGGCGTCTTGGTGGGGCATGATTTTGGGCACCGGGTCATCTTTGGAGAATACGATGTTCTCACCATCCCGAGTCGCTGTTTCTTCGCCTCCTGGGGCCGACCTCCGAGCTTCATTCTTTAACGACGACTCGTCGTTCCTACGGGAGTCCGGTGATGGCATAGACCTGCTCCATAGTGTTGGGACCTTCGTCCTCGCCATCTTCTGGGCCGGGTCGCCAAGGTTGGCCGCAGATTGTTGCCACCGTTGTTCTTACCTCTGCGTTTTTGTTCCCCCGCCGAGCTCGGCCGAGGTATTTCTTGAGGTTCCTTCTTTGATGAGCTCGTCAACCGCGAGCCTAGGTTCTCGCAATCCTCGGTATCGTGACCATACCCCGGTGATAGTCACAATACTCCTCCGTTGACCTCTTCTTCGATCCTCCTTCATAGGAGGAGGCTTCGGAAGAGCTCGGCGTGGAGCTCGAATATCTCCGCTCTCGATTTGAGCAGATGAGGTGCTTTGTCGCTGTGGGCTGGCCGAGGTCCGAGCCCTGACTCTGTAGAGGCCCTTCCCGATTCTCTCAAGGCACTTGGCGTTCGGCTCACCGACCCGGCCATCCGCTTTTCCTTTCCCATTGCTCGTCCTGTGTCTCCTCTTCTTTCGGTCGACTCGCCTCCCTCGACGGTTGTCTCACCAGTTCCGAGGCGGCTAGCCATCTCCGGCTTCTCACGAGTGATCTCCTTGTTCAAGGCGCGGGTCGGATCCTGCTCGAACGCGTTGATGATATAGAGATCGTTGCTCTCATCGATTTTGAGGACTCCTTGACGAACCTCGAAACGGTTCGACATCGTCTCCCCGCCTTTGGCGGATTGTGAGCAGGTCGGACGAAGGTCGCTGGGTGGCGATTTCGATAGAACGCCACTTAAACCGGATCCATGAGATCCCGGAAGCAAGTATACTATTTTGGCGAGCGAAGTGAACCCGGCGTCGGGCGTTGGAGATCAACACCCGGGAAGATCTTGCACATGTGGAATATTCCATTCATTGATTCGCCATGTTAGTGGTGTAGGCGAAAAGGAAGTCTGAGGGTCCCCGAGGCCATCGAGGCGGCGATGTTGGGTGCCTATATCACGGGCAGGCGAGGCGTCCGTAATCTCTTCGGAGAAAGGAGATGATTCTTGCGCCCGGTCGAACCCGGAGATCATTGCCATCTCCTTGGAGGGTGGGAGACCGATAACGGCGTCTATCGCCTCCGGGAGGAGTTCTGCTCCGCCTTTCTTCTCTGCTCTGCTCGCCGGCCTCGGGCGGTATGCCGAGTGGAGAGCGGCTCGGGTGACGAGGTGGCGATCGGTTGCACCCCTTTGGCGAGGTGATTGACTTGGCGGAGGATTGCACGATTTCTCGGCTATTGCGCCGAGTGAGCGTTGACCGCCTCGGTGGGGTGAGCGACCTCGGCGCCCAGATTCACCGCTCGGGCACTCGGAGGTGCCGCTTCATTTGTCCTCCTGGAGAAAGCTTTGAACCGCCAAGGATGGCGCTGAGGAATTCGGTCACGGCTCGCCAGGCCTCGTGGGACGAACGAACCTGCTCGCCGCCTCGCTGAGGTTGGTATCTTCCCTTCGTGAGGCGGCGATCCCGAGGGTGTATGGAAACGCTTCCATGTTGTCCTCGTGTGTGTGACCTTGTGGCATCCGCGATATCCTTCCCGTGGCGCTAAGTGACCACCTGGTTGTCCTCAGCGCGGTTGTTGCAAGACATCGGCGGTCGTACGTGTTCTCGCCATTAAGTTTTGTAGAAAGCGAAGCTTTTTGTTCGTAGCTTTCCCACGACGCGCGCCAATGATAAATCTAGAATATGTAGATATGCGAGATTTATGTAAAGCAAGAAAGAACACCAATGCTTTTACGTGGTTCGATCGTTAATGAGATCTACGCCCACGGCTGAGTGATTCCTCAATACTTTCACTATGTTTTTATTACGGTGAGTATAGCTAAAAGCTCTTAGTATTCAAGAAGTTACTAACCCTTTTACCTTCAATCTAACTCCTATTTATACATGTCCGAGGGGCTCCTAAAGGCGTGCCCATTCCTCCATTGGCGGGACTCTTCTCGGCGTGTAGGGGCTCTTCCTCTCGCTTCGTAGGATGTTGCTCCGTGCGCCACGTGGAGAGTGGCGCTCGACTCGAGTCCCTGGGACTAGGGTTTGGGGGCTGATTAGGTTTGCCTTGGGCTACCGTGGGGCTCTTATTAATGTCGAGCCCACTGCTTTGGGCTGTCGGTGGGCACTGTATGGCCGGGCCATATCCCACTGCTTGGGTCGGTGGGGCTCGTGGTGGGGTATATCCTATCATGCACCAACTTTCGTGTAAGCGGATGCAATTTTGCAACCTGAGGCTCTACCATTCTTCCCGCCAAAGCCAATGCCATTAGCCCTTTCTCCTTAGATATTCAAGTGGCTCGTTTATCGATTTAAAGCTCGAGTTCTTGATTTAATATCAAAGGGTACCCTCTCTCTCAATAAACGACATTATATTATAATTTCAAAATATTTGATTATATTTTTCATGGTGGGATTTCGCCAGACAAGAAGTTGGGAAAATTTGTCCTTCACAAGGGGTCTATACATGTTCGACATAGGCCAAAACGACATTGATGGAGCATTTGGTTACAAGTCCGAAGACGAAGTCTTTTGCTCTAATCCCAACTATCTTGTCAGAATTTCGGCTCAAAATAACGGTCATATATCGATTTCATATCATATAATTTATCTCGTAAACAAATATACCATACACATGCACCTTAATTATATACAAAGTGTGGTAGCGATTTCATGTACTTCAAATTGAATGTCATATTATAAAGTTTCTTACCACAAGTGCACATACTGATACTAATTTCAATTTTGTAGAAATTGTACGGTGAAGGAGCCAGGAATTTTTGGATACACAACACAGGTCCCCTAGGTTGTTTGCCAAGAATTATAGCCACATTTGGGCAAAATGCATCAAAATTAGACCAGTTTCAATGAGTGGATTCACACAACCAAGCTGCCAAGCTTTTGCCCTTTGTGCAGAGTTCCAGCAACAATCCCCAGAAGCTAAAGTCACTTATGTAGACATTTACGCCATAAAATTCGACCTCATTGCAAATTATTCTCAATACGGTACTCATACATCGAATCTACATCTTATACACACGACATCGTGTATGTTCTCTTTAACAATCTCATGCTCTATAAAGTGAGAAATTGTCTAACGGGTTAGGGTCCATCAAATTAGACAATACCTGCATCCAAACCCTGATTTAAGAACCATATTGGTGGCATATTTATACTTTTATAATTTTGTTGGAATTGAGATACGTTTGGATCCAAATATAGGTATGACTAATCTCGAAAAACTCTGCTCATGCTCCACTATAACTTTATAAAGACTCTCACATAACCAGTTCCAGCATTGAGATCGAGACCCATATAAATTGAATTAACTGAAACATGAGATGTAATATGTTGGTCATCGTCGTTTTATATAACGATACGTTAAATGAACTAACGTCCATAATCGACCAACTCAGATATATCATGTTTGTCTTCTTTTTATATGTGAGATTGTCTCACGAGTCAGAAAGTTGTTGTTTCATCTAAGATAATGGACTGCTATAACTTCTTGTCGATTTATGGAGATCTAATCTTTTTTTATTTGGGATTCTTACATTCTTAATTAGAGTTCTCCACCAAATTCTAGATTGTGATCGTCATTTATTAGCTCTTTCTAATATTTTTTTCTAACTTGTTTTTATTAAATTCTTATTTGATTAAATTACGACATTATGGTTCTATCAATAGATATCATTATCCATGATATCTTTATTACAACCTTAATAGTTTGGGTCATTAACTAATATTATCGATAGTTTATGAGTTTTACAACCTCAATAGTAAGGACTTCAATGTATATTTACCCCAAAATGTACGATAAATGCGTGACTGAAAAACGGATCCGACCAAATACATTCTACAATTTTCAAAAGGTACTAAATTTTCACGTTAGCGCCATACACATTATCAAATGCTGTATTCAGTATTGGAAGAAGAAAGGAGTCATGGAGAAAAGAGCTTTATCGATTTAAGGCCCTAAACTATCGAACCAAATTCATACATAAGCATAGCTAGGTTCGGTTTTCTTTAGGAATATTTTAATTTTAATGAAATTTTAATAAACCTTTATAGAAAATGGATAAGAATAAAAATAATAAAATACATGATTTTCAAGTCCAAACAGAAAAGATAACGCCTTTCAAGAATAAATTGGTATTTTAATTTTAAATACATGATATACATATAACGAAATACTAACTCTATTTATTTTCACCAAACCGCGACTTTTACATGCAGAAGGAAGTCGAAAAATGCATAGCGTTTTCTGCGGTAATTGCTTGCTTGCTCTCCAGTAAACTCTTCGGATCTGATTCTGTGTTCTTTGTAGCTACACATCTCTTATGCAACTGCTTTTCCTTTGTCAATCAAACCACCGTGCCCTAACTTTCCTTCCATAAATTCAATTCTACTTTCTAATCGAATTTTTTCTCCTTTTTATTTCCTTTCGCGTTCTACTTTTATCCTTTAATTCTCAATCCCCAAATTTCAGTTTAATTGGATGCCCTAGAGGTTTTGGAAATTGATCGCGGAGAAGCCGGAAATTTTGTTCATGAAGATTTTACGTCGATCAGTAGAATTCGGATTGATTTTTTTGTAAGAATCCGTTTTTAAATTTTGTTGAGGATGATTCCTGTTGGGGGAATTACGTGTTGCCTGAGCGCTGCTGCGCTTTATCTTCTGGGGAGGAGCAGTGGAAGGTTGCTTAAATTTATTGTTATTAGTTCTTTTTTCAGTTTATTTTTTCGCGGAAAATTGTCGATTTTCTGTCTGCGGAGAAACCTTGTTTAATTGTTGCATATTTTGTTTTGGTGTGTTTAGAGATGCTGATGTTCTGAAGTCTGTCACTCGAGTGAATCAATTGAAGGACTTGGGTTAGTTATTTTTTGCAGCATTTTCTTTGTTTATTAGTTTTTTTTAAAATCTCTACAGTGCTCTTTTGCAAGCAGTTTAGTTGTTATGACTGGATACCTGTATCTGTAATGTGTCCATTATTCATTCTGTTGGTTATTGTTCTTAGTAGGTTGAAATTGGGCTTTTTCGTTTCACTCAATCAGGAATCCTCGTAGCAAGACAGGACTTTTAGTTCATTAAGTTCTTGCTTACTTTGGAATTTTGGCTTAAGTAACCGAGTATAGAGTGAGGAAATCTGGTGCATGGTACATGCAACTTAATTTCAGCACAGCAAGAAGTCAGAATTCGATGTATGGTATTATGTTTTATTGAAATTTCATTAAATGGTTATTTTTCAGCTCAATTACTGGATGCTGCTAGCAAAGTTCTACCGCTGGTTGTCTCTGTGTCAGGGAGGGTTGGTTCAGAGACGCCAATTAATTGCGAGTACAGTGGTTTACGGGGCGTAATTGTGGAACAAACGGTACCGGTTACAATGAAGTTAGTGATAGTTTTAAGATTTTCTTGAAAATACTGTGTTCTAAGAAAGTATTCTTTTATGTTCCAGGCAGAGCAGCATTTTCTGAACACAATGATGCTGGATCTTGGATACAAGATTCAGCTTTGATGTTGTCCATGTGTAAAGAAGTTCCTGGTATCTTGTAAGAATTGGGTTTCTCCACTCCGGACACACTTTTATAAATACAAACTTATATCGTCTTTGTTGTAGTGTGTAGAAGTTTTGAACAGCCAACTGTTGAAATCTTTATTTGATACTTAAGAAATGAGGGTTTAGAGTTATGTGATGACATGTGTACTCTTTACATGCTAGGATGATGGTACAAGTCGGTACACGTTGTTGGAGGACGCGTGCCACAGGTTTGGTACTCACAGTAGGAAGTGAAGTTTTGAGGAGTCTGGACGATCACTAGTGCGTGGAACATTGGATTATCTTCAGGGCCTAAAGGTTCAGTGTTTTCTTATACATATTTTTGTTGCAACGACCAAGACACAATATGGAGTTCTCTCAAGTATTAATGGTGATGTCTTATTTGCTTAGATGCTTGGAGTTAAGAGGATTGAACGGTTCTGCCTACTGGGACTCCCTTGACAGTTGTCGGTGAGGTATATGCTCTGGTTCTCTTTATTTATTCTTTGACTTACTTTATATATAAAAGATGGGCTTTGCTTTTGAGCTAGGAATGTAGTTAGGATAGTCGGAAAAATTGTCTTAGATACTTGAAAAATGTGTTTCTTTATAAAGTTGTTTTATGTTGCTATGTGCTCTCTTTTCTTCCACTTTCAGGCTGTTAAGGATGATATTGGGTCGGTTCGAATCCAGCGACCACATAAAGGCCCTTTCTATGTCTCTGACAAAACTATTGATCAATTGATTGCAAATCTTGGGAAATGGTCAAGGTTTATTTATCTCCTTCTATCTTCTCTTGACATATTCACATGAAACCAAATTGCTGAAGCATAGTGAAATAGTAACTTTTGTCTAGCTATAATTTACCTGCATAAAATTATAAATTTTATACTCTGAATATTGCGTGTTCCTTCAGATTGTACAAGTTTGCGTCATTTGGTCTCTCATTGTTTGGGGCTTATCTTGTTGCTAAGCATGCATTTCAATTTATCATGGAGAGAAGACGTCACTGGGAAATGCGAAAGAGGTAATTGACACGGTTTTTCTCTTTTGAGTTATTTTAAGTTGCTAAGACTATGATTCCATGCAGGGTTCTTGCTGCTGCAGCTAAAAAGGCTGCTGGGCAAGAGGAAGGAGGTAACTTGCTGAATTCTTGTCTGGCGTCCCTTTTATTTATGGTGCCTTTATATGCCAACATAGAAATGAAATCCAGCTCGTTCTTCTCCTATGTTAGCAGGTTTAAATGGCAAGGCTGAGAGTGGATCAGATAGCACCAATAAAGACCGAATGATGCCAGATTTATGTGTGATATGTTTGGAGCAAGAATACAATTCAGTTTTCGTCCCGTAAGTTTTTAGTCATTAGTTTTTCACACCTGGTCTTTTAAGAATCCGTTTGCTATCAAAATCCAGCTGTCCTCATTGATTAATTTTCAGGTGTGGCCATATGTGCTGTTGTATGACGTGCTCTTCACACTTGACAAACTGTCCACTATGTCGAAGACGGATTGAGCAAGTGGTGAGGACTTTCCGCACTGAGACGGCTGAGATGCTGCTCGAATCCTCAAGTAAGAAGTGCTTTGACAGTCTTGCTCGTTGCCATGATCGTGCTGTGTGTTGCATGCTCGTGCATATCCTTTTACATACCGTTGCTTTGAATGTTGATCGGAATCGCCTCTTTTTTCTTGTATTATTAGATTATCTTCCTTCTAATTGTATATAGAGAGCCTCGTACATCTTTATTCAGATAAAAATTCATGGTGCGTGTGTTGCCATGCCTTGAATTCTTTGTTTCGTCTATGGTTTTAGAGATCACTGATATAAATTGAACCATATGTTATTTAATGTAGATGGAAGAATCTCTAACGTTATTGCGAATAATATATATGGGCGGGAATTGTATGTTAAAGTTTGCTATTTATTCAATGTTTTTTCACATCCATTTTTTTTCGCACTAAAACTCGTGGTAAATTAACAGAACAAGAACAGCAACAACTCTGAAGAAAGTTGAATTAGGCCCTTGAACATATATAAGGGTACCGGCTACAAATCCCATTGATGAGCCCTTTTTGTCCTCGTTTTTAGTGTCTGTTTGGAGTCTTGTTCGTGTTTTTTTGCGAAGAACTTTCTTCGTGTTTTGTGTCTGGGAGGACACTTATAGGGGTAGGAATTGCAGGGCAGAACAAGTGATGTTTTGGGCACAAAATAACCAAATTTTGTAAAGAGTTATGGGCATAGCTAGAGCTGACGGCACATAAGCTGAGCTCACAGTTGAGGAAAGTAGCATATATTATGGCCAAAGCAGCTCCATGAAAATGGTATTACCACAACGTATATCATGTGAGATCTGACTCTACTCTATGGGCATAATGAAGACCATGTGAAGGAGGGGCAAAAGTAGTAGATGAGGACAGACAAGTTGTAGGTAGCGGCTATGGGCACAACAAGACGCACCATGTGCATAGCAGGGAGTCCGCACTAAAGAGTAGATAAGGAAGAAATGATTTTCTTCCTTCTCCATGAAGATTTGGATCGAAACGCAGACCTTGAGATAAACATGACTAGCTCTGCCCTAAAGCAGAAGGAAAGAAAGTTACGCTCAAACTCTAACCATAGCATGTTGCATGGGCCAATCCACAACTCAACTATACTTCATATATACTCTTCACCATAGATAGCTGAGACAGAGAATTCTAAAGAGAGTAAGGAAGGAACAAGTCATCTGGGCATAATGTTTTTCTATTTTACGTTTTATGTTTTAGCCGATGTTGGAGTCCGCCCTAGATTAGGATTTCATGTTCTAAGTTATTTATATATCATAGTATGTTTTCGTTTACTCCTTTGCCTGCCTTTATTTCTATTATGAGTAGCTAAGTTTATAAGTCTGATTTGGGTATGCCGACTTGAGCATGAATAACTAAAACTCATGAGGTCTAATTGGGCATAATAACTGCATGCATGTGTTTCCAAGTTGCTAGGTTTTGATTCCTAAAATCTGTTTAGGTTCGAGTAGTTAGATGGCCACTCATGCCTTGGGCATAACTAGCTAAGAAGCAAGGGGACAGGGATAAAATACGATACGGGGATAAAAGTACGTTAATTTCTCAAAAATCAAGATACGAATACGTTCAAAATATGTTTATATTTATTTATAATATATTTTATATTTTATTAACAATGTTATTATGAAATCATATAAATTTTTTTAACAAGTTTTAATAAAGGCCTAAGATTCTTATTGATAGACCCAAATAAATTCTTTTAATTGCTAGCCCAATAGCAAAAGAGCCCAACCCAACTCATCTTTCTCTCTTTAGTATCTGATAGGATACGACCCAATTACTAGGCCCAAGCATCAGGCCCAATATAAGTGGGCCCCAACATTAAGCTCGGCCTATGCGAGTTCGGCCCAAGAAGACTCCTAGACCAACTACAACTCAAATCGCAAGTGGAGACGTAGAAGATTCGGATGCATATCTAAAAGAATCCTTATGAGAGAAGATTTCATATTAGAGTCAAATTCAATATGCTAGTATATAAATAGAGGCTAGATTAGAAGAGAAGGATCATCTACACTCTTTGTATTCGCTTCTTGCACATTTAATACGATATACTCTCGCTCCGTGGACGAGATCTATTTCAATAGATCGAACCACGTTATTTCCTTGTGTTCCTCGCATTTATTACCCCAACGAAAATAAGATCGATCCCGCCGCCTATGGGAACCGAAATTTTGTTTTCGATCAACTTTTCTCGTAACAATCGAACGATGAGGTACACAAGAAGCGCTACATCCGTGGTGTTACGGTAATAATAACGGTGGCAGGACGCACCAAACGCGGTCTGGGAAAAGCCCGATAAGAGATACGACCCCCGAAGGACATGTTCAAAGTCTGGAGGAGCGAGGCAACTCTATCCTACGTAAAGAAGAATATTACCGCAGCAAAGGAGGTCGCAACCGCAACAGAGAGGAACCCCAAGCACCGCAGTTGAATCTCGACGAGGCGGTTAAAGGGTTCCTCGAAAAAAATAGGGAGAGCTTCCTCCAGTACCTCAGCCGAGAACAAGGTTGGCCTCGGCATGGTGAAAAGGACGCCTAAGTCTCATCTAAACACGAGGCCCCCCACCGAAGCAGATCCCCCAGCCTTCAGATGGTAGGCACTCGTGTTGTGAATAATACCTCTACACGAGTTGGTTTCCAAACCGATCGTGCAAGGGATGAGCAGTGTGGGGCAGGTCGTCGTGATCACCGCGAGGTCGACCCCCAAAATTATAACGAGTCCAGCCGATGAACTCGGCATCGCTCTCCGGGAGACGGGTTCGATGGATACGAGAAGATTATTACCCTTTTTTCCAACGAGATACTCGATACCCCTCTCCCCGACAAGTACAGGGTGCCAAGTAACGCCCCCTATGACGGACTGAGGGATCCACAAAACTTCATGTCTCAGTTCCAATACAACATGATTAATTAGCGCCTCAACACCATCCACATGTGCAAGCTGTTCCCGGAGTTACTGATCGACAACGTCCGCCGGTGGTTCGACAGTTTACCTCCCGGTAGTATTGGATCTTACCGAGATCTGATGGAAACCTTTCATCGAAGGTTCTTCCAAAAGGCCGAGTCCAAGACCACATCGGCTCATCTACTCACTATGAGGCAAGGCCGAGGTGAGTCCATTAGCGATTTCATGACTAGGTTCAATAAGGAGAGCCTAAAAGTCGAGAATGTAAACGACCTCCTCATTATCTCGGCTTTCCAAAACGGCATCTTTCCTGGGGCCCTATACAAGGAGATCGTCAAGTACGAGCCTCGTATTGCGTCGGAGCTGTGGCGCATAGCAGATCGGTTCGCCAAGGCGGACGAAGCGGACAGGAGAAAGCGTGAATCTGAAAAGGTGGAACCCTCTGACAAAAAGAAGAAAGATGAGGGTTGAGGGACCGAGGCCAAAGTCGACGAATTGCCTTGGAAAGGATATAACGTGGCCCTATAGAGTCTAGGCTCGGGCCACATCATAACCCAGAACGACCTCAGTACACACCCTTGACGAAGACGAGAGCGGAGATCTACGAGCTCCATACGGACATGTTCGAGAGACCTCGGCCCATGATAGGGGGATCGAAACGCCGATCCAAAGACAAGTATTGCTCCTTCCATGAGGATCATGGACACGACACGGAGGAATGCAGGAATCTCATGGCAGATATCGAAAAGTTGGTGCATGACGGGGTTCTTAAGAAGTACCAAGGTCACGGCCATTTAACCTGGTCAAGACGAGGCCCCCACCGAGGTCAGAGAAAGCGAAAGCAAGAGAAGGAGATGGGAAACTGTGGCCCTCACAAGAAAGCGAGGCACGACACCGATGAAGAGGGTGAAGACGAGCCTCAGTACGATGGAATCATATCCACCATCACGGGGCTCCCTCGCGGTACTACGAAGTCCTCCCTAAAAACCGAAGTCCCCAAACCAGTGAACCTGTAAACAAGAGGTTTAAAAGGGACGAGGCCATCACCTTCTCCGAGGACGACCCTGTACCAGCCGTGGTACCCCACCAAGACGCGATGATAATCCAAGCAGTAGTCGCCAACAAGTTAGTTCGGCGAGTGTACGTCGATAGTGGCGCGTCGGTAAGTATCATTTTCAAGGAATGCTTCGACAAGTTGGGGATTGAGGAGGCACGCCTCACACCAGCGCCACTACCACTTCGAAGCTTCGTACAAGAAGAAACGCGCTCGGATGGGATCATTGGAGTACCTGTCACAGTGGGGAGAGCGCCGACAAGCTCCACCAAGGTGGTACAATTCTTCGTGGTAAACGCCTACTCACCGTATAACATTATACTAGGACGGGACTGGTTAAACGCAGAAGAGCGTGTGCTCAACGCACTCATCTAAAGATGAAGATCCCCACAAGAGAGAGAGTAGCCGTGATCAGGAGATCGTAAACAAGCCAAAGAATGCATGCGGTCGCGCTTAAGAGGTCTTTGGGGCTTCGCCCAAGACCCATGTGCATAGCAATTAGCGAAGCCCGAGGAGTTGGGCGGAAAGACGCGTCGTGCGCTCTCGGCAGCTCGGTAGAGGAGGTCACATCGTATGAAGACGATCCTCAAGGTCGCCAAAGTAGGTTTTGAAGTGCCTCAACTAAGAAAGCAGATCATCCAACTCATAAGGGAGTTCGAGACGTCTTCGCTGGTCATCCTCGACATGACCGGGTCTCACCGGTATTATTACTCACCGCTCAACATTGACCCAAGGATCAAATCGGTTCGGCAAAAGCGGATCTTTGCGCTGAACGGAATCAGTCATACATGACGAGGTGAACCAACTATTGAAAGCACGCATATTGTTCAAGTCAAATATCCGACCGGATAGCCAACCCGGTGATGGTCGAAAGGAGGAGGGGATGGCGAATGTGTATCGATTACCGATCTCAATAAACATTTCCTAAGGATCTGCTACCCTTCCCAATATCGACAAAAAGGTTGACGCTTGGGTCGACATCTAAGTCTTCACTTCTTGGATCTATCTGAGGGTATCACCAAGTCTTGATGAGTGGCGAGGACGATCCAAAATAGCCTTCATCACGGACTTCGACGTTTTTGCATATAAGAATATATCATTCGACTCAAGAATGCAGGGCCACCTATCAAAGAATGGTTGACAAGATATTTCAGCCCTACATCGGTCAAAATGTGGAGGTGTATGTAGATGATATCGTCGACAAGAGTAAGGAGAAAACCACATGTGTTGCCGACCTCCGGATCGTCCTCGGCTTACTTCGTAAAGTAAACCTAAAGCTAAACCCCCAAAAATGTACATTCGCAGTTCGGTCTGGGAAATTTTTGGGATGTTGGGTTTCACAAGAAGGATTAAAAGTCAACCCATCCAAGGTTCAAACCGTTTTGGAGATGAAGGTGCCAAGACCATCCACGATGAGCATAAGTCGACGGGTCGCATAGTCGCACTAAGCCGTTTTTTCAAAAAGCATGAGAAGCAACTCTCCTTTTCAAAATTCTCAAAAGGCTCGGGAGTTCAATTGGGATGATAAACACAAGTTAGCTTTTGAAGATCTCAAGAACTACTCGCCAAACTCCCACTCTATCTCGTCCCGAAGAAAGAGAAGTCCTTTCCATATACCTCGCGACTTGGATGAAACCATAAGTGCGGTTTTGGTACGAGAGGACTGACGTCGTCAACTCCCCGTATTTCATCACCCAAGCACTCAAAGGGCCAGAAACGAGATATCAACCTCTAGAGAAGCTCACTTTGGCATTAGTAAATGCTGCAAGGAGACTACGTCCCTATTTCCACGCACATCCCACATAAGTCCTCACCGATCATCCACTTCGGCAAGTGTTGACAAAGCCAGAAGCCTCGGGGAGAGTGGCGAAGTGGGCAATTGAGTTGGACGAACACGCCATCTCTTTTTGCCCTCATCAAGCCATCGCGGTCGCCCAGTGCACTTCCTCAGAGGCTGAATTCACGGTAGTTCGAAACCCACCGAGCCTACCTCAGACAATGCCGAAGCCGAACCCATCAAGGAAGCATCCGAGAATTGCTAGCAAATATATGTGGATGGAGCTTCGGGAAAACGGGTAGCAAGGGCATCTTGCTTGGGGACCGTATGGCCAAGAGATCACCCACGCACGGTTTGCATTCAAAATACGAATAACGAAGTGGAATACGAGGCCTTAATTGCAGGACTTCGCCTGGCTCAAAGCCTTCAAATACGAGCTGTGCAAGTTCACAGTGATTCTTAGGTCATAGTAAGCCACTTGTTGGGAAAGTACGAAGCTAAAGGCAGCAGGATGAAGAAATACCTTGAAAAAGTCAAAAGCCTACAACAGTCTTTCCCATAATTCCAGTTGGTTCGTATCCCAAGGGAACAAAATAGCCGAGCTGACACCTTAAGCAAACTAGCTTCGTCATCAACGAGCCCGCCAGTGGAAGAAGTCCAAAACATAAGCATTGGCGATGCCGATGTCGAAGTCAACATAGTCTCTGATGAAGAGCCTAATTGGATGACTCCCATTTAAGAATATTTGGAGAAGAGCGAATTACCTCACGACAAACTCGAGGCTAGGAAAATCTTGAGCAAATCTTTGCGATACATAATTGAACAGGGAATTCTCTACAGAAAATCATATCTCCGGCCTCTCCTAAGGTGTGCGGGTCCGAACCGAGTGAATACGCACTAAGAGAAGTACATGAGGATCATGTGGAAGCCGTATCGGACCCCGCGCGCTATCAAAGAAAGTCATGCGATGGGGTACTATTGGCGACAATGTTCCAAGACTCAATTGACCTCGTAAAGAAGTGTCCGAAGTGCAAATTCATGGAAATGTGCCGAGGCTACCTCAAACCGATCTCGTCAGCATGCAAAGCCCTCGCCATTCATGCGAATGGGGATTGATATTGTGGCCCCTTCAGAAGCTCGAGGCGGTTTCAGTTCTCGATTGTTGCTATCGACTACTTCACAAAGTGGGTGGAAGCCGAACCCTTGGTGAAAATCACAAGCAAAACGCCTCAACTTTGTGCGGAAAAATATTGTGTGGCGCTGGCATCCCCATCCTTGTTTCGGATAATGGGACGATTTCACGTATAAGGTCTTCAAAGAGTGGTGTCAAGAGCTTGATTCAACAAAATTCACCTCGGTGGCCCATCCTCAAACAAATGGTCAAACCAAGTCACCAACAGACAATCGTGAAGGGACTCAAAACTCGCCTCAACCGAGTGAAAGGCAATCTGGGTGAAAAATTTACCACAAGTCTTATGGTCATACCGCATAACACCTCGGACATCGAATGGAGAAACACCCTACGTTTGGTGTATGGAACCGAGGCAAGAATCGGCAATCGATATGCCGAGCCCGTACCTATCCATTTCTCAGCTGAAGCAAATGGGGAGAATCTACGAACTGATATGGATCTGCTAGAAGAGAAGAGAGACCTCGCCTACATTAGGGAAGCTCGGTACAAGCAACAAGTAGCTCGGTATTATAACCAACGTGTCAAATCCCGACAGTTCCAAGTAGGCGACCTCGTACTTCGAAATAATGAAGTCAGTAAAGCTGCAAAGCTCGGCAAGTTAGAAGCTACATGGGAAGGACCATACCGAGTTGAAGAAGTCCTCGGAAAAGGGTCATATAAGCTCGCCCATTTATCCGGTGAGCAAATACCTCATACGTGACACATCATTCATCTCAAGAGATATTTTGCATAAGTGTCAAAAGAAAAAATTGTTCATTTAGTCTTGTTAGGTCGTGTCTTCAAGTCCTTTTCTGTTGTCACATCGTGTTTCATTAATAAAATCTTTTCTTTATTTACTTCATCTCGCTCGATCTCAGATATTTCATTTGTCACTTATGCATACCACATCTTCCCCAATATTAAATACCCTCTAAGGAGGATGATAAATACCCTCAAAGAGGATGATATATAAACGCGTGTGAGAGAACCACCCCTATCGACACTTCTCGACAAATAAGGAACCTATACCATCGTTCGAGGATGAATACCTTCGTTTAATACTAGGATGAACTACCTTCGTTTAAAATGAGGACGAACTACCTTCGTTTATTTCGAGGATGAACTACCTTCGTTTATTCGAGGATGAACTACCTTCGTTTATTTCGAGGATGAATTACCTTCGATTAATTACGGGACGATCTACCTTCGTTTGATTACGAGGACAACCTACCTTCGTTTGATTACGAGGATGAAATGTGTACAAAGGAAAGATCAACACAAGGCAAAGAAAAATTTGTTCTTATTTCCAAAATATATAACGCATTATGATAAACGCGCATTTTACACGCTTATAGTTGATATTTGAAGATGAGTTTAGCTCGTTTAATGTGCGTTGCCACGATCGATTCTTAATGTTTTATCTATTTCTAGAAGATTCGCTCTTGGGTGTTCTTTTGGTGTTGTGTAGGTCCATATGTTGAAAATCGAAGCAAGGAACCACGCACGAGCCAATATACACTCGGCTTTTTCTAGCGACCATCCCAGCGGTCGCTAGGATGGCCGCTAGCAACCCGCGAGAACCCAGCCGATGCCGCATGACAGCGACCTCGTGCCGCGAGCGAAGCCCAACGCCGAGAAAGCCCATCGGACGATTTCGCGATCGGTTCAGATTGCTAGCGGCCGCTAGCCGGTCATGAGTACCATGCGAGCGAAGAGGCGATCGCAGCGAAGTGAGCCACGAGACTTACCTCGCGACGCACCTAGCGATCGCGAAGGGTGGTCGCGAGGAGGCGTGGCGAAGGAAAAACTAGGGTTTGGGGTGTGCTATATATATGGCAACACCCCTCGCGCCCAACTTCGCCTGACGATTCCGCAGCCTCTTTCTCTCGTTTTCATAAGTTTTCCAGATTTTTAGCTTTAGGTTCCATCTAGTTTCATTCTAGAGTTGTTTTACGATTGTTCTTCATTTGTTTTACGCTTAGTCACGCTCCGGAACGCTTCGTCCGGACAATCTTGCAATTTTCCGTTTTACCGAGGTTGGGATTCAAGCCCAACGATTGTTCATCCAACGCCTCATCACGGTTTTATATATTTAATTTCGTTTTATGGTTAAATCGTATTTCATTCCGTTTATTATGTCGGCTAGTTTTTGTTCTAATCACAGGGTTTGCATGATTCGATCCTATATGTTGTGATTCTGTTATCGCTATTTACCGTCCATGCATTGATTCATGATTCGATTGTGCTTATTTATATGTGTTGATTTACGATCAATCTTGATGCATATTTAGTTGTCGGTTAATTACGTAATTGTGTTAATTGTCAATCGATATCGAATGCATGATACGAATAAGCCTCGAGTCGTGAGGCGAGATAGGATATTCAGAGGAAGCATATTCTTTGTGATCCGTTTGAGTTGCTTGTTTTCACCTAGAGACGAATAAATAATAGGGAAACTAGTAATCTACAACCGCTTTTGTCGTAATGTAAATTGTCGGTTATATATGTGATCTTCCATCTTGTGCGGATTAAAATTGGTTAATAGGAACAGGATAAACATACGCTGTGGATATGATT
The DNA here is from genome assembly GCA_036937905.1 of Salvia rosmarinus. NCBI lineage: Eukaryota > Viridiplantae > Streptophyta > Magnoliopsida > Lamiales > Lamiaceae > Salvia > Salvia rosmarinus. The sequence continues at coordinate 131,108 of JAODLM010000866.1, forward strand.
AATGCAGCCCTGTGGTTAGTCGTCTTTATCTGCTTTTAAACATCCGAGTGTTTATCGCTTTATTTTATTTTACATTTTGTTACCTTTGCTTTGATTGAATTCAAGCCCTAAAATCTTACCAAACCATATTTGTTGCTTGGATAATGATGAATCATCGTTGAGTTAGCTTCGTGTTTTTGCGTTAGCATAACCATGGATACGATGCTTCGCTTACCTATACTTACACCTTTCGTGTTAGAAAAATAAGCGATCAAATTTTGGCCGCTGTCGGGATTGTTAAGATTTCATAGGAATAATTTGACGATTTGGAATTATTAATTCAAGTTGTATTTTATTTTATTTTTATTTGTTCTCGCCAGCTGATTTTTTCTTCTTGTTCTCGGTAGTTTATGTTCACAAGGTCGAGGGACCTCCGAACAGCGTTTTGATCCCGAGATCGAAATCACTCACAAGAGGAAGGAGACGAGAGAAGAGACAGCAAGCAATGGCGGGGAATCCAACAACAGGCGTTCTCAAGTAGGCCGCACTGTTAGCGAGACTTTCAGAAATGGCGCCAATTGGCGACTATGGGACTCGTCGTCCTCGCTCCCGAGGCGGCAAGACCGTTGAATTATATGCAGACCTCCCACCGAGCAATTTCAAGGAGGTGGATGGGGCCAGTAAATGCTAACAATTTTGGTGAAGCCGCCCTAATCAAGATGGTTCGAGGAGAACGGTTTGGAGAATGAGTCACGGAGGATCCGAATGCCCATCTCGAAACCTATCTCGACATTTGTGACACCATTAAATGTAATGGGGTGCCACAAGACACAATCCGGATCGCGATGTTCGGATTTTCTCTCACAAATCAAGCAAAGGATTGTTCAAGACCTTAGATCGCACGGGCATCAACGGTTGGGCAATTAGTGCAGTGAGAAATTTCTCTCGAAGTACTTTCTCCCGCTAAGGCACGAGAAGATCATAGCCGAGATTTCCACTTCTCCCGTTAGGAGATGAATCTTTATTCGAGTCGTGGGAAAGATTAGAGGCCTATTGAGAAGGTGCCCACAAAGATGGATTCTCGAGGGCAGCAGATTACACGTTTACAATGTGGTGACACCTCACGCGAGGAGTATTGTTAACGATCGGCGGAGGTTGCTTATTGAGCAGGCGTGTAGACGAGGCCACCGCATCATAGAAGAAATGACGCCATTATCGGTGGCGATGGATGGACACCGGTGGTGAAAGGCGGCTACCGCTGAAGGTGACTCAGCACGACAATATTATGGAGCGATTCACCTTAAGAAGCCAATTTGAGAAAGAAAGGAAAGGAAAAGGCGTGGCTCGGATAAATGCTGCAGAGTCGAGATGATCGAGGCCGAGGACGTGAATTACATAAATCGATGAATAACCGCCCAGGGGAATCGGCGTACAATCCGAACAATGTAAATCACCCAAATTTCTCGTGACGCCAACCCTAATAATTTTCAACACCTCCTGTGTTTCTCGATTCGTAACGGAGTGATTCGAGAGCGAAGAAGCCGAGTCTAGAGGACATGATGCAGATTGGTTGTAAGCAACCAACAATTGGCAATGAATCGAATTCGTTTATAAGCAACACCGCGTAAGATTAATCATTTGGAATCCACCGTGACGGCTATGGGAAAGCACATGAAGATGATGGAGAATCAAATAAGTCAGATAGCCGCACAACAGAACGGGCGGCACAAGTCGGGCCAATTTCCGAGTAATGTCGGAGGTAAACCCTAAAAATCACCGTAATGCCATTCAATTGAGGTGGACGAGCTTATCAAAGTCAGGAGGAGACTAACGGGAAAACGGGCAAAGAGAGAATCGCGATCGAGCTCATGATCATGAGCCCGCGATGGCGAATACAAAGATGGAGTTGGCGGCGGCTCGGTAGGCGCAACAAGTCAGCAGCCCACGACATGTCGATCCGAGGACCTAGCGAAGCGACCTTGCGGTCGCTAGAAATTTGGCCGCCGCGAGAAATCGTCAGAAGCTTGACGCGCACCTAGCGCCCGAGAAAGCGCCCGCCAAGACGAAGGAAGATGGTGTACATGTGCTAGCGACCGCGCTCATGGTCGCGAAGTCTGATCATGAAGAGCAAGCTGTGAAGAAATTTCCGACGACGTGCCTCCAATTCCGTTTCCAAGCCGCTTAGCAAGCTAAATGCGATGAGAAGTTAACAGGTTCATGGAGATGTTTAAAGGTGCACATCAATATTCCTTTACTTGATGCACTTCGAGATATGCCGGGTTACGTTAAGTTTTCGAAGGATGCCGTTGCAATAAAAGAAGCTTGGGAAGTTTGAGACGATAAATTGTCTCAAGAGTGCGATCTTGTCTTTGCAAAAGAAGTTGCCGCTCAAGAAGAAAGATCGAGCAGACTTCACCATAGCGTGTGTCATCGGAGGGCGGATATTTTCCAGGTTACGTGTGATTTGGGGCAAGCATCAATCGATGCCGTTGTCCATTTTTAACAGATTGGAGATTGGGGAGATCAAGCCGACCACCATAGCTCTTCAGATGGCAGACACATCGGTGACTTATCCGAAAGGGATAGTGGAGGACGTGCTCGTGAAAGTTCGAGATTTCATCTTCCCACCGATTTCGTGGTTCTCGATATGCGGAGGATGGGAATACACCTCTTATTCTCGGGCCACCATTCCTAGCTATCGACGAGCACCGATAGACGTGCAAGATGGAGATCTCACCTTCCGAGTCAACGGCGAGAGATGAAAATCTATATATGATGCTATGAAGCGGCTCGCGAGAAGACCATGGAAGATTGTCGAGTTATAGAGCAATTGTCGCCACTCACTTTCAATCAGTTGATCCGTGGAGTTTTGTATGCAGAACTTCGATTTTCTCACCCGAGACCTTGATGAGGCGTGTGACGAGATTTTAGAGTATCTTGAGTCCATCGATGAAGTCGAGGCCTCACCGGAGTCGGTGCCTTATTTAGACGTGAGGAAGCCGATTGGAGGAGGACGCCGTGGTGAAGAAGGAAGAGACTACACCAAGATGGAGTTGAAAGAGTTGCGGACCACTGCAGTATGCCTTCTTAGGCGGCGATGAGGCGTGCCCGGTGATAATATCTTCGGCTTTGGCGGATGAGGAGACCTGAACCGATGGTTGTCTTTGAAGCGGTACAAGTCCGCGATTGGGTGGACGATTTCGATATCGAGGGTCACCCCCGATTTGCATGCACCGGATCCGTTGGAGAATGAATACAAGCGAAGGTGCAACCTCAACGCCGATTGAATCCGCAATGCAAGAGGTCGTCGGAAAAGAAGTGTTGAAGTTTCAGACGCATGCATGATCTATGCCATATCCGGCAATGAGTGGGTTAGCCCTACTCAAGTGGTATCCAAGAAAGGGGTATCACGGTGATCGAGAGGCGAGACAAAGCGAGCTTGTGGCAACAAGACTCGTAAATAGGATGGCGAAGTTTGCATCGACTATCGTGCTTCGAACACGGCCACGAGGAAAGACCATTTTCCCCCGCCTTTACCGATCGGATGTTGGACGGACTAGCGGGTATGGGTTCTCTGTTTTCTCGATGGATATTGAGGTACAATCAGTTGCCATCGCCCCAAAGATCAAGACAAGACGGCGTTTACTTGTCCAGTATGGAGTTTTCGCCTATAGGCGAATGCCGTTTGATTGTCTGATGCTCCAACCACGTTCAAAAGTGCATGATGTCCATCTTCCATGGGTTGATCGAGAATATTATGGAAGTCTTTATGGACGACTTTTCCGTGTTTGGCTCTTCATTCGACCATTGTCTCCATAACTTGTCACAAGTCACCGCAAGGTGTGAGGAGACGAATCTTGTTCTCAATTGGGAGAAGTGCCATTTCATGGTGAAGGAAGGTATCGTGCTTGGTCACAAAGTCTCGGCCAAAGGTTTGGAAGTGGATCGAGCAAAGATAGTAGCTATCGAAACTACCTCCGCCTACAAATGTCAAATCGGTGAGGAGTTTTCTCGGTCATGCGGGTTTTATAGAAGGTTCATCAAGGATTTCTCGGCGATCACGAAGCCATTGTGTGGATTGCTCGAGAAAGATATGAAGTTCGTGTTCACAAATGAGTGTTTGGGCGTTCGAGGTGAAGTTAGCTCGATCTCGACTCGGTTTTGGTCTCCCGATTGGAGTCAACCATTCGGTGATGTCGATCTGCAGTGATTGGGCGATCGGTCTTTGTATTAGCGTAAACGAGACAAGCTTTTCCGAGTCATTTATTATGCAAGTAAGACTCTCGACCGCTTCAAATGAACTACACCACCACGGAGAAGGAATTACTTGTCGTTGTCTATGCTTTGATAAGTTTAGACCTTATTTGGTGGGCACCCACACCATCGCATTACCACATCGACCATGCCGCCATTCGTCATCTATTCGCCAAGAAAGATTCAAGCCAAGATTGGTGAGATGGATCCTCCTTCTTCAAGAGTTTGACATGGAGATCAAAGATAGAAATGGTTGCGAAATGTGGTAGCCGACCACTTGTCGCGATTGGAGAAGCAGTCTAAGGAGAGGATAAGAAGATTGGGATCGAGGGAACTTCCAGACGAGCACATCTTGGCGTCATTGATCACACACCATGGTACGCTGATTTTGTCAATTACTTGGTGATTGAGTTCTACCTCCATCGTGCAAAGGTCATTTGAAAAAGTTTCTCCACGATGTTAAGTTCTATTATTGGGACGATCCTCGTCTCTACCGCCCGATGTGCCGATGGTGCGATCGTCATTGCGTTCCACAAGGAGAATGGGAGAACATAATCCACGAAGTGCCATAGTTCGTTGTTGGAGGCCATTTTGCGGCAAGCAAGGCAGCGGCAAAGATTTGCCACGATGGATTCTTTTGGCTTCGATCTTCAAAGATTGCCAATCTTTTATCAAGAGTTGTGATCGTTGTCGAAGAGTGGGGAATGTCACTAAGAAAGGCGAGATGCCACGAGAAAACCATCATGGAGGTGGAACTATTTGGCGTATGGGGGATCGACTTCATGGGTCCGTTCCCCATGTCTTGTGGTTACACGTACATTCTTCTTGCTGTGGAGTACGTTTCCCGTTGGGTAGGCGATTCCCACTGTCACGAACGACTCGAAGGTAGTGATCAAGTTCCTTCACAAGAACATTCGACTCGATTTGGAGTCAGGGGCGTTGATCGGTGATGGGGATCGCATTTTAATAATAAGTGGCTAGGCAACGTTCTAGCAAAATGGTGTGAAGCGTCGAGTCACCTCCCCTACCATCCACAAGCAACGGGCAAGTGAGCTCGCCAACCGAGAGATCAGATTTTAGAAATCGGTTGTTCAACAAGTAGGATTGGGCCAAGCGGTTAGATGATGCTCTTTGGGCTACCTGGACTGCGTCAAAGCTCCCATCGGCTATCTCCATATCAAATGGTATTTGGTAAATCCGCCATTTACGGTTGAATTGGAGCACAAAGCATATTAGGCGACGAGGAGAATCAACATGGATTTCAAGGAGGCCGGGATGATGAAGTGACCAATTGTTGGAGCTTGACGGTGGAGGAATGAAGCTTTCGAGAATTCTCGGATATCTGAGGAAAGAGCTCAGAAATTTCACGACCTCCACATTCGTGCCAAAGGATTTTCGCCGGGTAAAGAAGTCTTACTTTACAATGCTCGACTCAAGTCTATTCAGGAAAGCTCAAGTCAAGATGGTCGGGGTCAGTATACCGTTTACCGTGCGCTTGCCAATGGGATTCTGAGCTCCTAGACTCGGGGCAACATTTTTAAAGTGAGCGGCCAAGACCTCAAATCCTACTTCAAGTCACACTTTCGATCGAGAAGTCAAGGTGAACAAGCTCAGCGAACCATGATAAGAGGTACCGTCGAGCTAGCGGCGATAATTATAACACCGGTTGGGAGGTAACCCAACAGTTTTACATGTTTTGTTTTGTTGCTTTCGTTTTGTTTTGGTTGTTTTCTTTGTTTGTGTCGTGTCTCGTTGGTTTGTTAGATCCCAAGTTTCAATAGCTTTCTTTTAAAAAAAAAAAAAAGTAAGTACCTAGCGACCACCCTAGCGACCGCGAGGTCGCGCGGTGTCAGCGAGAATTAGGCGAGCGTTGTTTTACGGCGGCGAGCTCATGACGGCCAAGCTCGCGATCGCGAGCTCGACCGCGAATCCGTCGCAACCCGCGTCTGACCGCGCCGCCGTGACCGTGTTTAACACCTATTTTACCCAAACTTCTAACCTACACACACACACACGTTTTACGAAAAAAAGCAAGACCTATTCCTCGCAGCATCAGCACCTCTTTTCCCCAAATTTTCTTGCATTTCTCCACCAAATCCACTCAAGGTATGCTATATTTGTTTAATTCTTCATGGGTTTACAATTATTGAGCATGATTAGGAAGGATTTGTTCCATTTATCCTCTTGAGGTGGGTTTAATTAAAATTGAGAGACTAGGGCTTATTTTGTTAGATTTGTTTGGTGTTTGAGCATGATTTGTCCAATGATAGGTTTATTAACGTTTATACGTATATTGTTAGTCTAATGTGCCTACATTGTTGATTTGGGTTAAAATTTGTGAAATAGCCTTGAAAAAAATTGTCTGCCTACGTCTTGCAATGATCACGCAAGGGTAGTGCACTGGCGCTGCGCGTTCTGGGCGCATTCATGTCGCCACGTAGCCGATTAATGACGAGCGGTCGTCTTGCGACCACCCTCGTGACCGCGAGGTGTGGTCGCTAGTTTCGCCGTAACGTCTAATTTTGCAAATTTTTGGCTGTGTATGTTTTCCCATTTTGTGTTCTCTTGCAAGATCATATGACATTATGGAAATAATTTGATTAAGTTGAAGTTTGGGGATCTATATTGAGCATTTTGGGTTGGCGTTGTTTTGATTGTTTCATTCATACTCGGGCTAACTTTGAAATTCTTTTAGGTATAATATGCCGCGTACTCACGGTCACAGCGCAAGCGGCGAGCATTATCTCCACTTCCCACGCATTTGGACACAAGATGATCTCACGATGAGCATCATGATGAGCCTCACGACGAGCCACGCATGGCACCACGGATGAATTCGATCGAGAAAATTTTGGAGTCGGCTGCCGGTGACTCGTCGAGAAGCCGTTGGGATCGATTGGTGAGATTACGGCATAGGCATTCACGTTTCATGTGCCTCAATACGTGTCGAGATGGGCATAACCAATGATGTGGCGTGGTTGGCGAGAGGTCCGGCTGTACTCGATTATCACGCCAATTATCTTACATACGGATCGACACTCAATTCTTGTCGACTCTCCATGTCCACAAGACAAGCGGAATGCCGGACTACATCATGTTCGGCTCGACAATGAGCCCGTCGACTCTCCGTGGGCGAACTTAATGGAATCATCAATGGAGATCGAGAGGAAACTACATAGGGGCGTCAGTACACGGTCAGGCGTTTGGCAAAGTTCATGGATGCGGACTCGAGCACACTCCATACTATGATGCCTCGAGATCGAAGGCTAGCTCGACACGGAATCCGGTCCGTTACTTCCACCGCCCTCACGTTCACCTTACACGGGCGTTCGAGCGCGTGCCGCTGTCCTCTCACAAGATATGAGCATCTTGATTGGAGCTATGTTCAACGGAAGATGCATGCCGGCATGTTCCTAGCTCAACACTTCCATATATAGTCCACGGTTTGGGTAATTGAAGATATGTATGGGGATTCGTTACCCCATTGCGATTTTTTGGGATTACGATTCGGGAGAGTCCGATCTCTCACGACATCTTCTGGACAAGCCATGCCTATACGTCGGGCGTTCACGAGGCACGGCGTTACTTGTGGCTGTTATATGATCAAAGCGGACAATCGATCTTTCGCGCCCCAATCCGAGCTCGCGGTATAAGTCGATATTTTACTCCGGATGCCAGCTGGAATATGAGCTCCTCGGCACACTATGCATGGACGCAGCGTGAGCACTGGCGAGGTTGAGGCGAGCAACGCGACGAGCAAGCCGAGCCCAGTGGCTCACGAGAGCGGCGGCATATCGCACCCGCCACCCGTTCGAGGTGACCCGGGATTTATGATCGATTAGATCAAATAGATGGTCGTCTCAACTATATTGACGGGAACGACCTCGATTATGGAGCAGCGACAAGCCATCTACACTGACAACAGCACATCTTGAGCAACAACGAAGATGATGGAGATGATGCGACAATGGAATCGATGGCGTGGATTTTATCCGCCACCGAGTATGCGGCATTGAGGTAAGTTTTCTCCCAACTACTCTTTTTCGCAAACCTTATTGCTTCCACATGTTCACAATAAGTTTGGGGGTAAACGAGTTTGGTTGGTTGAGAATCTGTTTATGTTTCTATGCTTTATGGTTTAGTTGTTATGCTTTGGGATCTTTTGTCGTGTTTTTGTTTTGTCTTTCGTTTTCGTGTTTGTCGATCAACGAGTTAAGTGAAGTGTGTTAATCCATGTGGCCAATGGCGATAGAAATTTTGGTGAAATTTAACGATAGTGCGCATGATATGTTAGAAAATGACGCATGAATGGCGTGAGATGGCTTAGCTTGTTGTTTTCACCAATTGCTTATCTGTGAGACTTGAGCTTCATTGTATACATATCTTGATCTGAGTTTACATTAATTGCGTGATATCGTGCATGTGATTATCTTCTAGAACTTGCCGTGTTTACGTGTCGAGGCATGATATGTGTTTGAATTTGG
>JAODLM010000350.1:0-200000 GCA_036937905.1 Salvia rosmarinus
TGATTAATGTCCGACAGAGTGGTATCGTAGCGTTCGCTCTGCACCAAAATATTCTTTAAGGTTAAGTCTAGATTGAGTCATTAGACTTCTAGAGATCACCGACAATGCTCAACACCCATCACATCAAGCTCAACCGAACGAGGTAAATGATTTTCTTTCGTAGTTTGAAAGTGAAAAGATGGAAATGTTTTCTTCAAAAGTTTTGAAGTAAAGAGATTCCCACAATATGCGTATGGACCGCATATTTAAGGAAAACTTAAAGATTTGATTTATGATAGATAAATGATTTTTCTCGGTTTTGAAACGAAAAGTTTGAAAGTGAAAAAAATTTATCAATGAAATGAAAACTATGAAAGGTTGAGAATGAAGTTAGACAAATGATTTGTCAAGAAAGTTATGAAAGAAGGAAGATATAAGAAAGATGATGACAATGATATGAGAAAGTTTTGCAGATAGCCAAAGATGAAATGTTCAATTTCTTTAACCATGGTTCATTATTATGAACAAAGTTATGTTATTCATGTTTTAAAATGATTGAGATTGGACATTATTTGTCAAATATGATATGTTAAATTCTTTAAATTCAACGAAATACGTATGCATAAATGAGCTAAGAGGAATATTCAAGTTTTACTCAAACCACAAAGTTGATTATGATGATGAGCATGCTAGTTCAAACAAACATAGACTTTATAGACGATGATCCCTTTTTAGAAGACATAGAAGTAAGAATTTCCTTCAATTACAAGAACAAGAGTAACGATGGATTTGAGAATTTATTCCATCTTGAGTGTAGAAAAGCAAAAGATCTATACGAAATTGTTCGACCTCTACCGTGCGACATCGCCGACTTGACTTCGGAATTTGTAACATCGAATTTGACATGTCGACTTTGGTAGCCTGTACTAACTCGGCAGTATACTCGTACTACCGGCATTGATAACGGCGCACGACCTTGGCGTCGGCATCGCTTATGATCTCAGAGCGCGGGAAATTTCCTCACCGCGCAGTGATTTGTTTTGACTAGTTCTCTGATCGTGAACCCGATTTACGAATGGTTTTCGCCACGTGTCCCTAATGCACTGAACTTCATTTCTATGAAGGACCAAACCCTAATTCCTACTCAGAATTCACGAGAATCAGTTGAAGTTAGTTCTATGATTTGAAAAGAGTAAGATCTATAGTATGATATGAATCCTAGAATGTTACTAAGAAGTAAGATCTTCAAGAATACAAGTAGAACCTCGACATACATGAGAACTTTGTTGATGACCATTACGGTATATAAGTTTTCAAATCTATATTCATTACCCAATTTCGCATTGAGTTTAACTCTACGACCTAGTTCCAATTGAGAAATCATTCGAGTTTCTCACTTTTCTCAAGAAAACTTCCAACTCAAAAATTTACAAAGTGTCCTTTTGAACCCAAAGCCTGTGTGACTCGAGAATATGATTGTGACGGTCCGCCACCCATATGACCAAAGAAATCTCAAGAGTCGCATTCGGTCTTCGGACCCAGATCCCCATTTATTCACCCAGGACATATCGATTCAATCATTGAAAAGATGTTATCTTGATGAGACAAGATCTCGTAAGTAGTCGTGATAATTTCTTCTCGACTCTCAAACCATCAAGTAGATGAAAGTTGACTTACCTGTCACCCAAGAGCGAATTAGTAAAGCGATAAATGTCGCATGAAATAGGTCGATTATTCTACACCTAAAAGTTTCGCATCAAGAAAGATAGACATCAAGAAATTATGATGTAAAGAAAATCTCACGAGACGAGATTATTTTCCTATGTACACACGATGTGATGACCTTGATGGGTTACAAAGATTGATAACAAAGAAGTTATACCATCATATGATCTATGATAACAAAGTTATGAATAAGATACCTTTAGCATAGAATGCAAGGAGTAAAAGTAAAGAAAAGTATATGATATCCGTGGATATTAATTCCCTTATTATGTCATAACGAGAGATTACAACTTATCTTTAAGATAGTTGGATGTCCTTGAAACCTCGCTAGTAGGTTGACATGTTTAAAAGAATAAAGATGCATGAAAGATATTCTTTTCAAAGAATATATATATATAAGAAAATGATAGCCCTCATAATAAATCTCGCTTTATACCTCACAATGAGATTATGCTTGAGCATAATCGATTCCGAGTAATTAAAACTTAGTTAAACAAAAGAAATGAGATTGAGGAATCATAATCCTCAAGATTGTGTGAACGACAGGATAGCCCTAGTATGTGAACTAAGTATGAGGAAATAACTCAAGTCAAGCATGGTAATGAGATGCTTAGAATTAAGTTATGGTGTACGAATGTACTACCTACCAAGCTCATACGACAATGATAAGATTCTAGTCCCAAGGTGAAACCAAGTATAACGAAGTAAGATTCTTTCAAATACCATGCTCAGAAATGCAAAAGTCAAAATAGCGTAAGAAATTACACTATACAAGTAGATAGTTCATGATATGATATAAGCTTCGTAGATGTTATGACTTCGATAAGGTAATTCCTTTAAGTAAGGAAACAGTTCATTATTTTGAAATAAATCTTAATACTCTAAGTTATAATGACAAACGCTTGTCTTGGTAACTTAATAGTTAACAAGCAGATAGCTTCTATAGATCCCGCAGGAAATCCATCCAAGAGACACATGAAGAGATTCACATTGAGGGACTTTAAGATAAATCCAATTGAAAGATTATCCTCACACATTTGTGACGATAAGAAATGGGATATTAAGTATCTCCGATAGGAGTGAAGCATTCATCGAATGACGAGAAATGGTAAAGATATTGACGCAAGGCAAAGTATAACACTCCCAAGGGACAAAGGATTTTATCTTATCGAAATTGCATGATGAATCAATAAAGATTAAGAAGAAATGACGATATCCAAAAGGATATTACAAACGATGGCACTAAATGCCAAGACAAGGATTTCTCCGAAAGGAGTTTAAAGTAAGATATATGAGAAATATATCCTAAGATCGATAAAGTGAAAAAGGAATTAAATCATTCATACCGATTAGAATGATGATAGTGATAGAGACATGACGATCTCTACGATAAGATTTCATTATTAAATATATCAATATCAAAGGATAGGTTGATGTAAACCTAACCATAATGCTATTAGTAAAAGCATAACGATACTAATACCGAAGTAAGGTGAATGAGGCAAAGTATATAGCAAGGAACATAATGTCCCAATGGAAATGACAACATATAAAATGAATTTACGCAATAAACGGAACACCGTAGACCAAAGCCTATACCTCGACAAAATGTAACAAAGAACCAAAAGGCAATAGGTATGAGGAAAATTTCTAATACCCATAAGATCTTGTTCGAATAGGTGCTTCGCTTGACATCGCACAAGTATGCTAGAAGCGATAGAACCCAATTCGGTAGTAATCAAGAAATGAAAATCCTTACCTATACGAGAATTTTGACCATCGCAAGTGTTGCTCAAGCTCGAATTGAACCTAGAATCGCCTAAAGTGCTATCCAATGATTTGGATCATTATATCTATGTGGAACGAGATATAATTTTAGAGACAAGAAGTTTTAAATGGTTCATTCATGTGATTAGTGACTGGCCCACTTTCGTTAGAGGTTTTACACGACTAATATCAAGCACCACTCGCTCATGCGAATATCTTTAAGGAATACGATCAAGATGTAAACGAAATGAGTATTAAGATAAGTGTCATGAGTCGTGTCACAAGTAGTCTAGTGTTATATAGTCCTTAAAGTGTATAATTCTTTAAGAGATCCTTTTTAAAAATTCCTCCATTGCTTAAATTAAGTCGGACTCATCTAGAACTATATGTTTACATGGCAAGAAAAGGGTCCACGAGTAAAAAAAAAAAAAGAGTTAACCCCAGGCCTACAAGGTTATAACTCACACGAGCATATGCTTTTATATGAACTAGGAATGAATTTAGAACAGCTTGGAAAAAAATTTGCACCTCGATGGATACTGAACTATAGAGTGTCAAATGAGGATGGTACCCAACGACGATTCCGCTATTTGCCAATGATCGGAAAATTTTGCAAAAGAATATCAAGAGAATATTTTCTCCATGATAAAAATTCCAAAGCCCGGAAGACTTACAGGATTTGTCAAGCTCAAGTATACATATAATGCGTAGGAACGACACCTCACAGTACTTGTCCCGTCCTCGCAAGTTACAACCGCGATAAAGAATGGTTGTACCGATGTTCAACGCGCCCCACGCCCCGTGCCATCAATGATACCAGAAAGAGACGGTAGGCAAAAGGACAAAATCTTATCGCCTCATGGATTAAGAGAATTACCGCTACTAACCCAACCATACTTTTTGATAAAAGTAACACCAACTTCTAGTAATGAAGAAGAAACGGGAGCACACTCGGCTCTCGAAAGAGAATGATCACGTGAGTATGAAAACAAAACGCATTGAGAAAGGAAAGTTTCATGAGAGTACGACTCGACAAAGGTCACTCAAAGACATAGAATCTAGGATCCTATGAGACTTATATGTAATAATGGTTTATGATGAAATGATGTGATTATAATATGTAAAATAAACGTAGTTTGGAAGAGTTTATGAATATGTATGAAGTGTCAAAGTTTGAGTGTAAAAGAGCTAGACACCAGAATCGCACCAGACCGACCCATAAGTAATGTATGAAAAGTCCTCACCGAGGCATTATGATGTAATATTATATGGTCTTGAAGAATGGTATCCAAATACGGAAATGAATTGTTCAATAAAATATGGTTACTATGAGATAATAGTTAGCCATTCGACTAACCAATGCACCACCTTGTTCATGAACCTCAAAATCGAGTGTTTCACACATACCTAGATAATTTTTATCTCAATCTCATGGATGATGTTCTTATCTATTCAAAGGACAGAAAGAACATAAAGAAAATCGAAGGGCTGCTTACGACTTTTAATATGGCAAAATTTCCAAGTACGCTTTGTAAATTGCTTAAAAGAGAAATATTCCTCGTGCACATAGTGTCTTTAGAAGAAAACAATGTAACCGACAAAGGACAAAACAATTAAAGATGAAAGACGCCAATGACCTAAAAAAAGATCAGAATTTTATAGATTGATTAACTACTATTAGAGATCCATTAAGAACTCTCTAAGGTAACAAGACCAATAAGATAGTTACCCCAAAATAGAATCAAAATTATCATGGATTAATGAAAGAAAGGCCTATGTATTAATATGAGAAAGATAATAACTTATGCATCACAACGACTTAGGCCACATGAATATAATTTCCCAACTCATGACTTGAATAGTAATAAGGGTATAAATAACAAGTCTTGAAATTTCACCCTATATCAATAAATTAAGAACCTTCACAATTTACAAAAGTTTGAACTTATTCTTCGAGCAAGAAACTTGGACAGTGATAGAAAGATGGCACTAATCAAGAAAAGATTATAATTGTGATAAATAATCACCTAAGGAAGGGTAATGTAGAATCTAATGCCTAAGATATAAAATTCACCTAAATCATGGTATGTCCTTATAGAAAAGAAAACTCATCGAAAGGTTAAGAAAACGAGAATGTAAATATCGGAAATCAAGGACTAACGTAAGTGGTACCTCACAACCAAGGTAAATATGACTAAAAAGAGAAATGAAGATGGAATAGAATACAAATTAAAATAAGGAATGAAGAGCTAAAGGATATTTTATGAAATATGACAATGTTATTGTCTAGAGAGATATATACATATATTTCCAAGCAATAATAAGCTTAGAAATGAAATCGTGAATAAAGTTCATGATCCTTCTCATACCGCCCAACTGCATTATTGGCATTATGAATTATGAAAGGTTAGATAGAAGGAACGAGATAAGATATAACCATATTGTCGAGCAAGGTCTCGTACCAATAAGTAAAGGCATTGTATCAAAGGCCTTATAAGAGAGTATAACTTGAACTACGCGAATGGAAATAGAATGATATAGAAATAGATCTTGTGATGATTTTACCAAAGTCATAAAGAAGTTGCACTACTATATGGCTAGTAGGATCGACTCGCCAATTATGTTTTGTCTCGCTCATTCGATGACTCATAGATCCGATAAGTTAGCTCACGATATAAAGGAAATCGATATTTACAAGGAGTACCAAACCTATCGCTCAGATAGAGACTTCAAGAGCCAGATTTAGATTTCTAACTCACAAAAGGAGTTAGACACAGGTTAAGCCTTAACAGATGTCCACTCACATGATAGACAATCGAAAAGAAAGATGAACGCTTAAGGATATGAACATAAGTGTTAAACCAAGATGAAGTGGGAACGATAGCACCACCGTTAAGTTTACATAGACCGTAATCCAAACAACGATCAATATAACTTATGAGGCATTATGCGTAAAAGAGTATCGATCACCACTTTATTGTAATAAAGTAGAGAGAAAGTATAAAGTCCCGACGTTGTAAATGAAATGATAAAGATATCTCGCCAATAAGGCAAGGAATAGAAAAGCTCAGGAGATAAGAATCTTACCGAACGCATAATTGAACCGCATTTTTTAAATGCGGAATTAAAGTTTCTTAAGATTTCTCATCTAGAAAATTATAAAGATTCAGATACAAGAATGATTAGATCACGCTTATAGGACCCACGAGCTCCTAACAATGATAAGCCTAGTAGCCTATAGTGATACTTCCACCACATTTGGGAAAATATGAAATGTTTTCCACGTGTCGAGCTTAAAGAAATACGAAATGACCCAATTCACGAAACCAACATGATGACGTGACCTTGACTCGATGAGTTATGATGAAAATCTACGACTAATTTGATCGCATCATCAACGATTAAAGAAACAAGTTTGGGTCTTTAATGAAAATCCAAGGAACCATGGACAAAAAGAAAGACGTGGAAAATTATGATGTTATGAGTTAAGATACCCATACTTTATGAGGTATGCAAATTTCGGACAATTTCTTTTGTGGTAGATGTAATACCCCGCAATTTAAAGCCTAATTACTGATTTAAACCCGAACTAGAGTTTAGCCGAAGTTATTCAATCAATAAGATATCGAATAATGATTTCGATTGTTTAGAAGGAATGAATTCCTATTTTATATTCACCGAGAATTGTAAATTAAGGAATAAGAGTATATGAAGTGTATAGGCCGATTTTCTTTAACGCGATTTCAGACGATAGTTAAAACGTCAGAAATTTTCTAAGCAATCAAGCTTAGAATTAAATTCTCATTATTAATGGAATAATTTAATAAAGTGATTACGACTTCATTAAGACCATTTCGAGATGAGTCGATAATGAACGCTTTGCAACGCTTTCAAACGTTAACGCTTTGAGATGAAACGAAAAGCTGTTAATCGATCAAGAAATTATAGGAAATTATTTCCTATGATTTTATATGTTATTACAGTATTATTTAGCATTAAATCAATGCTAGATCATCAAGATTTGATAGTGACCATTTTTCAAACGCTCAAACCCTAATTTTCAACTCGATTTTATCGCATAAATGATGCCATTAAATTATCCTATGCTATTAATTATCATCTAAATCATATACTATGATGCATATATCATGAAAAATAAAATTTAGTCTATGTTTGGGCATAAAGGTAAAATGTTATATGTGTAACAAATGTAGTTAATCTTACCACTTTTGCTATATCTACTATATGGCAATGTGATTAATTATATGGTCTAATTAAATGATTAAATCTGATATATATACATATATATGTACAAATCGTGATGTGGTGTGTAGGTAGAGGTGTGTGGTGTCATTTATGATGATAGGTGACAATGTCACCCATAAGCAACCACCCCACCACCTACACCACTTCACCATTCTCACTCCACAACCCCCCAAACTCGATGTAGCCCTCTCTCCTCCTCTCTCAAATCTCAGAGCAGATCTCCCCCCTTCCATCTCTCACCAATGCAAGACAGCCAAGACCGTAGCTCAACCAAGTTACAACTTCTGCATCTCCCTCGACCTCTAAATTCATTCCTAAGGTAGGTATCCATACATCTCAACTCATGTACCATGCAAATCATACATGCATGAGTAGCAAAACTTATATTGTGTGTTTATATGATTGCATGTTGTTGATCTCGACGAACAGTGATTTATAAAATTAATAGACTAAGTTACAGTGGTCCGATGATTGTGAATTTTAATATGTTGAACTTATATGTGTCTAATATGCCTCTGTAAAATTTCAAGTCCATCCAACTTGATTTGCTATTTTAATCGTATTTTTCAAAGCATCGCGCAAAACTGTGAAATTTCCGTGTTCATCACCCATAGTCCGTGGCTTTCGTTTTAAGTTTGGCTAATGATAAACTCTAAAATTTGGCAGAAACATAATTCAGCATGTCTAGAAGATGTATGTAAATTTTCAGAATTTTCTAAAAATGTTTACTATTTATTACAGATTTTACAATCTAACTGCACAAAACTGTCACGTAAGTGATAGCTTGTAGTAAAATATTTTTATCTCCCAATCTATTGTGAATCATTGAGTGAGGCTTTTTCTGGATTAAACTAGACTTAAGTGGATTTTCAATATGATTGGTTTCATTCCCAGATTCCTTATAATGAACTCACGGTGAATTTTAAAGTTGATACATTACAAGAGCTTTTTGGACAAACTGCCTTAGTGAAATTTTTCATGTAATAATGTTCGAGTATGACTTTTACGTGAGATGTTCAAGCCGTTGTAGTCCGATTTGGACTTGGGTTTCTTCATAAGAAATGTTCCTCACCATGTCTAGTTATGATCTGGAAAGTTTGATCCCAAACCAAGTTTTATAGGTATATTCATCGACTCAAAGTCACCACTGAAACTGTCCATTTCAACTAGTCAACTTTGGGCTTATGTATTTCGATGCGCGATATTTTCCAGATGGTCTTTGAAATATGTAGTTACTTGTTACAAGTTTCAAATTGGTAGCCTGCAGCCATTTGGCATTGTGAGTCAAAAGTTACGAGCCTCAGAAACCCCCGTCGTTAAGCTAAAACTGAAAATTTGAAAATTTTCTAAGTATAGAAGTCAGTTTGAGTTGCCCACTTTGAGACCCTATATCTCAGAACCACGACTCTTTTGGATTTAATTCTTCTAGAACTTGTAGTACATGTTTAGAGGTTTCGAATGTATCTTTGGGCCATACGTATTCTAACTCGAGAGTTATGAATCGTCAAAGTTTGCCACTGGGTTATTTCGTTGTTTTATAAATTCAACACTGAAATTTGACAAGTGTTGGAAACCCTATGAAGTATGCCTTATGTGACTAACATGCTATTAATCGATGCATTCATTATGTCATGTCGCAAGGTACGATAGAGAATTAATAAGATGTACGGTTGTAATAAAAAACACAACATGATATTTTATCGAGACGCCCTAACGGAACCATTTGAATAGGTGCTTCCTACATCAATTGAGTGTATATCATACCTGATATACACTATAGAAATATGGATTCTAAGACTCATGGATAGTTTCTACCCAAAACTTCAAGGCCAAGAATAGATAGGTAAGTCGGGACTTATATCAAGAAATCGATTTGACAATCGATAGTCCAGTGGGCTTTACTCACTCAAAAATAAAATGCTTCAAATATTTATTTACGATGCTTATTTCAACTGCTGATAAAATGTTTACAAGATTACCCGCCAAAATGTTTATTTTTGTATGTATCCATCCATGATGTAAGATGTTATGAATGTATGAATGTTGTTGTCGCTCCCAACTTATGAATGAAAATCGATATCGGATCCTATGCCAAGGACAATACCGCTAGATTAACGGTACACCTAAGGTGACCGTGCGTGTAAGGACAATACACTCGGTACCGGCCGTAGGGAGGCCTCCTTCACGACGCTCGACTATGATGTTATGATGAATGATGATAGGATATGGATCATACACACCTTAAAAAGCCCGCCAAAGGTGATTTTTATGAATCGATAAAGTTTTAGTAAGACAAGGCATTTTCAACTAAAACCCTGTGTCTTACCATGATGTGCAGGAATCTAAAAATGATAAAATGTTTTCGCATGAGTCCACCGAGTGATTCTTGTACTCACCGCATGTTTGTTTTAAATGCGGTGTGAGCGATGATGGACGGAAAGGTTACAATAGGAATGTTGTCGCAAATGTTTATACCTTGATAGTACATCGCTCATATGTACATATCACATGTTTCCCGCAGAACCTAATTTATGTACTAGAGTCCAAGAACATGCTCGATATATGTATTACGCTTATTATTAATGAGAGTCTCCATGTTTATTCTTTCATGTTTACGCTATAGTCCCCGCTAATCCGTAATTAGATTAAGGGCGTGACAATTATTGGGCATAATTTTCAAAATTTAAGGAGTTAGTTATAATTATTTGAATTTTAACATATGAAAGCAATTAATTTATACTTATATCTAAATGAATTTAATTTCAATACTTTGGAGATAATTGTTTTGGATTCTTATAATAATAGAAACATTTATTTAATCTATTAAAATATACTAAGGTATAACCTTAGTAAATTTGAAGGTGTAATTATAAATTTATTGGAATTTGTGTTTAATTATGATAAAATGAATACAAAATTTAATTTAAATGTAAATAAACATTCTAGAAATAGATACATAATATATCATCTTCAACCTCCTATTTTCTCCTACCTTCGCACTCACACACAACACACACAAATTTTATTTTTCACTTTAAATCCATAATTATGGGAAATTAGTGGTAATTCACCCTGAAGGTAATTACCTTGTTTAAGCTAAGTTTATGTGATTTAAATTGATGAATATTATGTTCTACATACCTAGGTTTTTAAATTTGCAAGGTTTAAATTAAGGTTGATATGTTTAATTTTGTTATGTTTATCGATTTAAGTATGCTTATTATATAATTAATATGATCTATGGTTTTAATTCTTTCATTTCTTCAAATTGGTGAATTAAAGTTTTAAGCATAAACCCTAAATTTTGGTATGTGAAGAATCATGATATGCTTTAGCCAAATTAAGTTTAAATACATGTTTAGATTAGAAATAAACATTACATGATCAAAGAAATAAAAATTAAACCATGTTTGCTTAATTTTTCCAAAAATTTCAAAATGATGAGTGATAGGAACTTAGGATTTTGATTTTATTCGATCTATTCGACATGATAATTATGCTTTAGGATATAAATAATGTATAAGTGAATTTATAAGAATTTAATTCATGTATATGAATAATGCCCTATTTTTCAAAATGAAGGGATATATTGAACTTTGATTTTTGATTTTATTTGATGTATTTGATATGATATTTGAGATCTATGATAAAAATAATGCTTAAGTTGAATTTATGGGAATTATGAACATATATGAAAAAGATGAAAAATTAAAGTTTAGTATAAAGTTATGATTTTATGTGATGAATTTGGTTAAGAATTTAAGTGATCATGGATTAATAATCATTAATGTTAAATGAGTTTAATTATGAGATATTTGATATTAAATGAATTTTAGATGGTAAAACTATCAAATTTTCTATATATGTAATTAAAGTGTAAATGAATGAATTTAACTTGTTTTAAGTTCTTAAATGCATATTTAAGTATATGGTCATGATATTGGGGAGTTTGGGATTAAATTGATGAGTTTGATTAATTGGGCTATTCATATTATAAACGTTTCACCGAAATTTCGTAGAAATTATTATTAATAAGACGCTATAGAGAAGTTAAGTCAAGAATTATGATAAACAAGTGAAATATGATTACTGAAGTTGTTTAACTTTGATCATAGCATGTTATATAGTTAATTAATAATTAATTAGAATAAGTTATAAAGTGATGAAATAAGTTTAATCTAATTTTAGACTAGTTAAAACTAAGATTTAGTGATAATATGTTTCAGGAGTAATGAAGTTTGCTAAATTCTATAATAATCTTATTTTACAAGGAACGAGCAAAGGGATTCGAAGTGAAAGCATTTAGAAGAATGCTTGAATATGAAGGCTGGGTAATGCTTTGCAAATTATTTTGAGCAAAGTTAATGATATGCTTTAACTTGTTGCTATCATGAAATATTTTCAATCACCACATTATGAATATGTTGAAAATGAATGTTTTACCACATTGTGGGTATGACGGCGAATTACCATCTATGGTAGGAAAACATTATGTACTATGCAATGTTTATTACGTGAGCTTGCAACTGGGCTCGCCATAGTATTGGGGAGAGGCCTACTTCCCATTCGAACGACGAGAAAGGTACGATCAGTATTGAAACCTTCCGACCAACTCGAGTATATGCCGGATGTTCCAAAATGAAATGTAGTGATATGAAATGAAAGCTTCTTATGAAATAATTATTCAAGTTGTTTTTCAATGTTTACTTAAATTGAAATTTATAAGTTTTAAAAGTTATATTTGCAATTACCCACCGAGTACTTCGTACTCACACCCAAAGTATTTTCTATTTGATGAGGTTGAGAGGAAGAGGTACGGCTTGAACCGAGCTTCGATAGTTGTTCTTATTTTCGCTTGTTTGAATTTTTGTGCCCAAATGTCATGTCTCCACACAGACATTTCCGCTATTCCACGTGACTTTGGAAACTGAAACCGTTTTGAGAAACTTTGTAAATATTTTGAAAACGCCTATGTATATATTGTGGAGGTTGTGACCCGCTTGTAATTATTACTTGTTATTGGTTATTTGTCGAAGCATTGTCTTATCCATATTTCATGGGTTATGTCGCCTCGCTTGTTGAAAAATTTTATTTCACTTAAACCTGCTCAATGTTCCACAAATTTTAATGTCCTAACCAAATACGGCCTTATTAGTTAGTTAATCATCTAATTAATTGTCGTCGTGACTTGATCTTATGGAGCAATTCACCTTCCGAGAAGTCGGCCTGAGGTAGGAGAGAAAGCAAAAGGAGTGGCTCATAAATGCGCAGTAATCGATATGAATGGTCGGAAGACGTGAATAATATTAATCGAGGAACCGCCCTGGAAAACTCGATACCATCCGAACAATGAATTCATCTAAATTCTCGTATGCAAACCCCAACACTTGCAGCAACCTCCGCGCTTCAAAGAATGGAATGATTCAAGAGGCAAGAAGAGCTGGAGACATGATGCAACATTGCAGAGCAACCAACAATTAGCTACATAGTAATTCATTTATAAGCAACAATGGGCATAAGATAACTCATCCAAGTCCACGCGTACGGCTATGGAAAGCATATGAAGATGATGGAAAATCAAATTAGTCAAATAGCGGACAAGAATGGGCAAAACAAGTCGGGCTAATTTTGAGTAATACAGAGGTGAACCCGAAAAATCATTGCAATGCCATTCGCAGGAGTGGAAAAGCTATCTGAGCCACGAGCGAAAAGATGAAAATTTGTCGAGCGAAGAGAGTCAGGATCGAGCTCGCGACCGCAAGCCCTCCGAGAAATCAGCGTAACATTTTTTAGAGAGGTCATGATCGACTCGCGATCGCTAGGGCCGCGCATGAAAATGGACAGAGCTTGACGAGGAGTTAGCGATCGAGTCGCGATCGCGAGCCCGCGCCAAGAAGATGGCGTATAAACAGAGTTAGCGACCACCGAATCTGCTGGATGGTCCGAGGCACTCCCAAAGAAGAAATATCCACCTATACCGGTCCCGCTTTGAGTCACGCCAAGGCCAAAGTATGATAAGAAGTCGACTGTGTTTATGGAGATATTCCCAAGACATCAACATTCCATTACTTGATGCACTCGAGACATGCCGGCACGTGAAATTTCAGTGATGTCAGAGCTAATAAGAAGAAATTAGGAAAGTCGGAGACCATCAATTTGTCTCAAGAGTGCAGGTCAGATCGCAAAAAGTTGCCACTCCAAGGATTCAGCATTCACAATAAGCGTGTGTCATGGAGGATGCACCTCTCCAAAATATTATGCGATATAGCAAACATCAACTTGATGCCGTTGTCCATATTCAATAGACCGAGATCAAGAGATCAAGCCGACCACAATTGCTCTCCGGATGGCGATTCATTGGTGACATATCCGAAAGGAATAGTGGAGGACGTGTTTGAAAGTTAGAGATTTCATCTTCCAACAGACTTAGTTCTCGACATGCCAAAGGACGGGAACACGCCTCTTATTCTGGGAGACAATTCCTAGCTACAAGGCAGCATTGATCAACGTAGGTGTTGGGAAACTAGGTTTAGCTCTCCCGGGATCTATCTCTGGATGTTTAATCCACCATACATTGATTATATTCCTAGCATGGCCTATATAATTAATTGCAACACGCTGGGGTTTTCGTGTTTACCTTGAATCTGCTTCGGATGAACGGATCAAGACTCGTGCTTTGATCTTCCGGATCAGATCCCGTGCTACCCAATCTCCAACGCCGAGTGAGGACGATCTATGGAGAATGCTACGTAAAATCACCCTCATCCTCTCTACACTTTTTCGAAAATTCTCCCAAGAACAACGGGAGTCTAGAAAATTATGATGATGATTATTAATCATCGACCTAGATTTAATCTCTACCTCATATTTATAATGCATTACATAATCCTATATGGAAATTACCATAATCCCATATGGATATTACCATAATCCTATATGGAAAGGATTATTACCATAATCATATATGGAAAGGATCTATGCATATCCCATAAATATAATAATATCCTTTTAGGATAAAGAGAACCAAATCATTACCATGTAGAGAGAGAGCGATTTCATACTTAGCTACGGGCCCGGATCGGGCCATTGTGGATCAAATAAGGAATAAAGATGGGCTCAAATAAATTAATTATCTTATGTTCAACCCGTAACATAAATTAATTTATAAACATTTATTCATGCCATTAGAGAATAAATACGACTTACCCCTTTATTACCAAGTTGAGTCCTTGCACTTAGACATTACGAATCCTCGTATTTAAGATATCGAACGTCCATTAATTATTTATAGATTCATCGCTTAAAATAATTAATATCTTTAATTCTATAGTACCACTCAACCTTATTATTGTACTTGAGCTAACTCAACCTCGCAGGTTTAGTACAATAAACCTTGAGTTCCTTAAGGGACGCCATCATCCTAAACGGATACGGTGACTCAAATAGATAACTAGCATGACATACAAGCACGCCACCACCCAAGATGCAGAGAATTTTGGTTAGAACATATAACCTCACCCATAACAAGTCAAAGTGATGGTCAAGAACTCATACTCACCTAATACCTTATCGAGGTTTAGATCATCGTAGTCACCGAGATCTTGGTTCTTCACGATCGCCGACAGAATATCTCATCTCACCGTGATCCTTCAATACGCCGAGACGCATCAAAGATGACAAGCAACCAAGTCAAGTCACTTCTTATCTATACCGCACTATACCGACAATCGCCCCTCAAGTTGTCTCGCCAGAAACTTTTATATCTCATTAAGCTTGACCAATCATATGTACTTTGTGATCTTCTACACACGTATGATCTAACTTATATATGAGATAAGGGACACAGAATATGCAATCAAGTATTCATTTCAGAAGAGATTGTAAGTGGTAACAGGAAACATTGTACAAGCTCAACCAAAACCGCCAAGATACAAATCCAAAAATCTCCCACTTATACTAAAGCAAACTTTAGTATACAATGTGTCTCTACTAGCTATTACAAACAAAACCATCACTTTGCTTCTCCCACTTATACAAAAGTTCTTGGTAAGCCATCTAGCGCAATTAAGTCCTCTAACGCCCCGACGTAGACATTACGGGTTTAAGGGTGCCATCTAGCGCATTCAAGTCCTCAACGCGCCCGACGACACTTATTGCGGCAGCTTTAGCGGTGCCATCTAGCGCAATTCAAGTCCTCTAACGCTCGACGTAGACTTATTGCGCAGTTTTAGCGGTGTCATCTAGCGCAATTCAAGTCCTCTAACGCGCCCAACGTTACTTATTGCGCAGTTTTAGCGGTACCATCTAGCCGCATTCAAGTCCTCTAACGTGCCCAACGTAGACTTATTATGGCAAGCCGTGAATGGATCCGCTAGGTTATCCGTCAGATCAATCTTGCAATCAAGACGCCCCTCGCCAAACATTTTCTCGATACGGTACTTTCTCTATGTGTTTGGTGCTGTGGATCCGTGGTTCCTTCGAGTTTGCCATTGCACCCGAGTAATCACAAGAAACCATGATCCTCTTGGGCAAACCAGTACCACATCTAGATCCATGAGGTAGTTCTGAACCATACAGCCTCCTTAGCCCCTCCAACGGCTACATATTCGCTTCCATGGTAGAGTCCGAATGCATCAGCCAGACTCCGCCAGATACTGCCCACCTCCCAAGGTAAACACATAGTCCGAGGTAGACTTTTACCACTACTTTGAAACCGAGTCAGATAACCCAAAGGCATTAGACTATCCGCATGGTAAACTAGTCTATAATCTCGAGTCCTTTCGTGCACTTGAGTATATGCATCGCAGTCCAATGAGCTTGTCTGTGGTTAGATCGATATCTAGCTACTATGCCTACCGTGACAGCGTATATCGGGCCTCGTAAACAAGATTGCATATATGAGACTTCAATGCAGAGGAACTTGTCTCATTTCTCTATCTCATTTGCAACATAGGTGATCGTTCTCAAAGGAACGCCATGTCCGAAGGTAGCAATCCTTTCTAGCGGTTCGTGATACTCAAACGAGTAATCACAAGATCAATGTAAGACGCCCGAGATAAGCTCAACATTTTCTCTATCTCAAACCTTGATCCCAAGAATGTACGATCTCCTAAGTCTTCATTTGAAACGATCGGATAACCAAATCTTACGCCTCGATAACAACTTCACATTGTTGCCAAATAGAAGAATGTCATCTACGTAGTGCAAGAAATACCACATACCGCTGACATCTAAACGAACACACAACTCTCGCTAGCTACTGTGGTAAACCATGACTTACCACCTCGCCCAAACGTAGTTCCATGATCTTATCATTGTCTCAGATCGCCATTGCACGTCCATGGGTCGATTATCGCCGCTCGCTTTCCGACTAAACCAAGATTCACCCACGAACATAAATCGCTCGGTCGACGAACAACCTCCCACTACAACGAGGCAAGACAATGGCAACGTGCGGAAGAACTTGTGGTTCTCTGCCTCACAACCGGGTAGGTACCACGTATGGTCGGCATCTCTAGTGGAACTCGACCCACTTCAATTTCAAGTATCTTGTCGATCCTCCCACTAGACTCTACATCTCGCACTTTGGTCTAATTCCGTGGAATACGATCATCTTCTAATTCTCAAGAATGATTTCAACTTTGGATTTATGATTTTCATGTAGTCCTCTTCAAGAATCGGACATTAGTGCTAATAATGACCTTCCGATCCTTAGACTATAGAATAAACCACCTTCGTCCTCTAGATAGCCAATAAACAAAGATTGGCCGATCTAGCCCCAACTTGTCGCCCTACTTGTTCAAAGACACGTGTTGGATCGCCCATATCCTTATGTGGTTTAAACTCGTCCCAAACCACAACTCGAAAGGGTCTCTTCGAATTCGATGAGGTACTAGATTTAGCAAGTATGCCGCGCAGGCATACCCCGTAATGAAATAGCAAAGTGCATAACTCATCGATCTAACCATTTCCAAAAGAGTCATATTTTCTCGCCCGACACACCATTTTGTCAGGATGCCGTGAAGTGCTACCGGGAGGTAATCCCACACTTCACTAGATAGTCCATGAACTCGTTGAGGTATTTGCCACGATCGTAAACGCAGCGACTGATACTCTACCTAGCTTCGCCTACTCGCCTAAAATTTTCAATTTCAAAGCATTCAGACTTATGCGTTGGTATATGTATCCGCATTTTGAGTAATCTTCAATGAAAGTGACAAAATACCTGCATTCTCCACGAGCTTGTGTGGACATCGTCCACACAGTCGAATGGACTAACTCTAACATTTCTTGCTCTATAACCCTTCGCTAAGGTCCGTCGACATCTTACCTTCTATAGTGATTCGAGAACGGGAATGGAGAATCGGAGATTACCCAACGCCCATTCTTAGCCGCCTTTCGATCCTATTTAGATTGATGTGACCTAATCTAAGATGCCGAGAAATGTGGGTCATATCGAGAAGAAAACTTTCTTCTAGTGGTTTAGAAGATGCAACATAGTTATAGTATTATGTTTTACATAAATAGTATAAAGCTAATTATATAAAGTGCAACATAGATAACTTCGCCATTTCTTATGATAGAAACACCACTATCAAAAATAAGAATATCCATGAGTAAAAGTTTCAAACGAAACAAGGTTCCACTAAAACCGCACATATAAAACGCCTTTTAAAACTAAAACCGCTCTTCAAAACATAAAGTAACATCTCCGATCGCAACGCCTCGACTTTCACCGCTGCCTATGGAGATCGTTATCTCACCATTACTCACCCTTGTCCGCAGGAACCTCGCAAGTGTAACAAACATGATCAACAGACCTGGTTACTACCCAAGAATGGTAGAACAAGTTGCTAAACATGTTTCACATTAAAGCAAACGGCGACTGAGCTTGAACATAGGGCATTTAGCATTCCAATGCCCGCCCACCGCACTAAGCACTTTCCTTCTCCTTGGTTCTTCTGCCTCCGTGGCAGCCATGTTCTTGCTCCCATTACTCCCACTATTTCCTTCGCTCTACCACCTTTGGTGCCCTTTTTTTCCATTTTGCAACGGAAAATTTGGGCCCTTAGATGTGCTAAGAGTACGTGCTTCGCCCATAACTCCTTCCAACACAGATCATCGAGCAACCGACTAAGTGTATACTCAATCTTGCTCATGATCGCATTCACGCGGAAATTCTCAAAAGACTTCTAAGGTATTGAGGATGATATCGACTCGCCTGCCAATACCTCCTCCCAACCCATCAAGACTATCCACGACGAGTCATGTGGAGACATGTTCATGGACCGAACTTCCTTCTTCCATCTTACACGCCAAGATTTCTCTCATTGTATGGAAGGATCGTCCGATCCGATCGCCCAAACTTACTCGAGACTTAACCAAATATCGCCGCTCACCATCGACCGATGTCGCACGCAAGCTCGACATAGTAGTCATCATATAAAGATTTAGCCATATTGTTCGACTTATTCCAAAGTCCGCCGACTCGCCCATTAGCGCCACACGTTAAGTGGCATCGGTTTAGAGTAGTGAGAATGCATGTGTTCTTCAATGATAAGAACATATTCCATGTTTCGCTTCCACTGATAAAATTTGACCGATAACGGATTTTGCGCGAGCATATTGATAATCGTAAGAGACATATCTCGAAACGATAATGTAAACACATAAGCATACGATCACATAATTGTAATAATAATATTGTAACCTTTGATAAAACAATATTAATTGAACCCCAATCAACAACCACGCAAGCCACGGTGCGACGCACATACGAACCCCCACTGCACTAAAAATACCTTTTAGTCGTTAATTTCAATTCATGTCAACTTATCCTTATGACAAATGAATTTAACGATTGGACCTTTCGACCACATCACTATCGCAAAGGGACTTCATGAAGTTGTACTGAGACGATGTCACAATGACCACAATTTTAAAGAAATGAATTTTGAATCGCATACCACTCTGACCATACCGCTTCTAATTTAAATTTTGTTATCTCATTTTATATCTATCTCTAGAGAACTTATGAAAATCGCACATGCAAGCACACGCTGGACGCCACATGAAACTCCCACTTCTCAATAGATTTAAAATGTTTTATTTAGAAATCTCATCTAACAAACTTATGATAAACAAAGGCAAGCACGCGCTGTGATCGCCATCACAAGCATGCCTCACTTTGTTTAGAGATCAAAAGTGGAGGTGCTTACATTTTAATTTTTTTAAAAAATTAATTTGTCGGTTTGTTTGCTTAGTCTTTTGTTCAAAAGGTTTGTCCATGCAGATCACAATCCTAGATGCTTTTCTATAGAACCTCAACATGTAAAACATGCTCAGTAATTCTAAAATATGCTTGAAAACGCTGATAAACCTAGCATGCTTACTATGCGCACCAATTACGAAAACATTTGAAGGTTTGTCAACGATTTAAACATACATAGCATGCTTATGATAATTTAAACATCCACGACATGCAAACGAACGATAAAATAAAATAAAAACGCTCATTGTGGCTCCACTGGAATCGCACTTTCCGCCTAATCTATTACATAGAATTGCAGCATGATCTTTATAATCTTCAAAATCCTCGCATGCACCCGCACGGACCGGATTCATCAAAATAGATTCGGCCGAAAACGGATCCGGCTTACCACACACCCACTCCGCGCCATGCACGCCTATAGTGTCGCTCGCATGCAGATGCACCTGCTTTTCCCATCGCCTCGATCCGGGCTTCATCTTTGTTTTACTTTACGTATAAGATTTACGTAAAATAAATCTAATCTAACCACGGATTTTCTCGTGGTGAAAACAAAATCCGGCAAAATTAAACGAGCCACGATGAACGATGCATCCAACAATTAATTCGCACGTAATAAACAAACGTGAATTAATCCAACAGAAGCAGATACGATCCTGTGCTCGTATACCAATTGTTGGGAAAACTAGGTTTAGCCTCTCCCGAGGATCTATTCGATGTTTAATCCACCATACATTGATTATATTCCAAGATGCGCCTATATAATTAATCGCAACACGCTGGGGTTTTCTGTGTTTACCAACTGTCTGGGATGAACGGATCAAGACTGGGCTTTGATCTTCCGATCAGATCCGGTGCCAAATCTCCAACGCCGAGTGAGGACGATCTATGGAGAATGCTACAGAAATCACCCTCATCCTCTACACTTTTTCAAATCTCTCCCAAGAACAACGTGAGTTCAGAAAATTATGATGATGATTATTAATCATCGACCTAGATTTAATCTCTTACCTCATTTATAATGCATTACCATAATCATATATGAAATTATCATAATCCCATATGGAAATTACAATAATCTTTTATGGAAATTACCATAATCCCATATGGAAATTACCATAATCCTATATGGAAAGGATTATTACCATAATCCTATATGGAAAGGATCTATGCATATCCCATAAATATAATAATATCCTTTAGATAAAGACAATCAAATCATTACCTTGTAGAGAGTGTACCGATTTCAATACTTAGCTACGGGTGACGGGCCAAATTGATCAAATGTAAGGAATAAAGATTGGGCCAAATAAATTAATTATCTTATGTTCACCTGTAACATAAATTAATTTATAAACATTTATTCATGCCACCAGAGAATAAATGTCGACTTACCCTTTATTACCGTTGAGCCGGTTGCACCTAGACATTACTAATCCTCGTATTTAAGATATCGAACGCCCATTAATTATTTATAGCATTCGATCGCTTAAAATAATTAATATCTTTAATTCCTTAAGTAGTATCACTCAACCTTATTATTGTACTTTGAGCTAACTCAACTCCGCAGGGTTTAGTACAACAAACCTTTGATCTCCTTAAGGGACGCCATCATCCTAAACGGATACTATGACTGATACGATAACTAGCATGACCTACAAGCACCGCCACCACCCAAGATGCGGAGAATTTGTTAGAACATAACCCCACCCATAACAAGTCAAAGTGATGGTCAAGAACTCATACTCACCTAATACCTTATCGAGGTTTAGATCATCGTAGTCACCAAGATCTTGGTTCTTCACGACTCGACAGAAGAACTCATCTCATCGTGATCCTTCAATACGCCGTAGACGCATCAAAGATAGACAAGCAACCAAGTCAAGTAACTTCTTATCTATATCATAGCCAATACCGACAACTCGCCTCAAGTTGTCTCAACCGGAAACTTTTATATCTCATTAAGCTCGACCAATCACACAAACTTCGTGATCTTCAATCGTATGATCTAAATTATATATGAGATAAGGGACATATATATGCAATCAAGTATTCATTTCAGATAGAGATTGTAATAGTGGTAACAGAAACATTGATACAAGCTCAACCAAAACGCCAAGATACAAATCCAACAAGAGGACGGAGATCTCACCTATGGTCAATGATAGGAGATGAAAATCTCTATATATGATGATGAAGCAACCCCAAGAGAACAAGATGGATTTAATGTCGAGCTATAGAGCACCGCCTTCCACCCATTTACATTCATCCGATCTGGTGGAGTTTTAGATGAACTCGATTTTCCCCCTGACCTCGAGGCGTGGTGATGAGATTTAGAGTATTCGCTATTGAAGAAGTTTCAGCCCTTCCCGAGGAGCTCGCGCTTTATCTAGACGCGTGGGAGTCTGATGGGAAAGGATGTGGTGGATGACGAAGAAAACACACCCAAGGTGGAATTAAAAGAGTTGCTGACCACCTTTAGTATGCCTTTCTAGCGACGACGACATGTCCGCTATAGTTTTTTCAGATCCGAGAGAAAGAGTCGAAGTTGATGATCATGCGAAACAAAGATAAGTCGGCAATTGGGTGAATATCTCGATAACAAAGGGTCAGCCCTTCGATTTGTATGCACCGAATCCCTTAGAGAACGAAGTACAAGCCAGGTGTAACCTCAACGCGCTCGAATCCGCAATGCAAGAGGTCGAGAAGGAAGTTCGTTATTAGACACGGGCATGATATACGCTATATCGATAGTGAGTGGGTCACCTAACTCAAGTGGTGTCCAATAAATGGGTGTCACCGATTAGAGACGAGAAGAACGAGCTTGTAGCAACAAGACTTGTGGAGGATGGCGAGTATGTATTGATTACCGTGTTCGAATGCGCCACGAGGGACCATTTTCCTCGCCCTTCATTGATTAGATGTTGACGATCCAAGCGGTATGAGTTCTATTGCTTCTTGATGGATACTGTGGTACAAACCAGATTGCCATCGCCTCTAGAAGACCAAAGACAAGACAATGCTCACGTGTTTGTATGAGTGTTCGCTTATGAGAATGACGCTTGATCGAGCAATGCCCAGCCACGCTCCAAAGATGCATGATGTCCTTCTTCCACGGCTTGATTGAAAATATTATGGAAGTGTTCATGACCCACTTTTCCATATTTGGTTCTTCTTTACCATTGTCTCCACAATCTATCCCAAGTGCTACATGAGTGGTGAGGTACTCAATCTAGTGCTCAATTGGGAGGGCCATTTCATGGTAAAGAAGGTGGTGCTTGGCCACAAAGTCTCCGCAAGCGGTTTTAAGGATCGAGCGAAGATTGTTGCATCGAGAAACTACCCTCCCATAAATGTCAAATCGAGGAGTTTTCTGACATGCCGATAAACGGCATTTTACACATTTATAATTCGATATTGCAAGATGAGTTTAGCTCTTAAAGTGCGTCAGATCGCTTAATGTTTTATCTATTTCTAGAAGATATTGCTCTGGGTGTTCCTTCGACGCTTTGTAGTTATGTTGATAATCGCCAAGGAACCACGCACGGAGTATTACATCTGACCGCTTAGCGACTACCCTGCGGCGTCGCAGGATGGCCGCTAGAAACACCGAGAACCCACACGAGCACAAAACCATGTGCCCGCCAGCCGGAAGCCGCCGAGAACTCACATCGACGATTTCACCATTTCATATTCAGCGACCGCTACCGGTCGCGAGGTACACGCGAGCAGAAGGAGCGAAGCACGAAGCGAAGAACTCACGAGACATACCCAATGATCGCACTAGCGATCATGAGGACCGTCGGCGAGGCGGCAGCAGAGGATAAAATTAGGGTTTCACCCTTTTCTATAACAGACAAGAGCTCATGTCCTCATCAGCCCCATTACCCTAGAGCTCAATTCTTCCTTTTTCCTCGCTTTTCCATTCTTTAGCTTTAGTCTTCATTTAGTTTAATTCTAGTATCGATTTTCCATTGTTCTAATTTAGTTTATCGTTATATCGATCGAACGCTTTTGTCCGATCGCTTTTCCGTTGTTTTCCGCTGGTTCGCTTGGAATCGATTCAAGACCAACCATTGTTCTTCGGACGCTTCCTACGGGTTTTATATATTTAATTTCCATTTTTATGGTTAAATCAGATTTTATTCCGCTTATTATGTTCCGGCTCAGTTTTCCGCTCTAACTGGGTTGTATGATCGATCCATATGTTGTGAGTCCGCTGTTATTTACCTTCCCGCATGATTTATGATTCATGGTGCTTAATTATATGTGTTCGATTTATGATCAATTCGATGCATATCTAGTTGCCGCTAATGACGTAATGTGACATGTCAATCGATCTGAATGCATGATACAGAAAGTCCTCGAGTCGTAATCAGATAGGACATTCAGAGAAGATATTCTTAGTGATCCTTTTGAGTTGCTTATTTTCCTAGAGATGAACTCGTGATGGGAAATTAGTAATCAATCGCCGCAATTGTCGTGAATCAAGTTGTTGTTATATATGTGATCTTCGCCTTCGTCTCGATTAAAACGTTATAAAGCAGGATAAACATCTGCTAGGATAGGATTGTCGCATCCCTGGTTATTCTTCATAGTTACTTTCGGAGTTTATTGCTTTATTTTATATTTCGCTTTTACCTTTGCTTGATTAAATTCAAGCCCCAAAACCTTTCACCCAAATTGCGTGTTCGATAATAAGAATTATCCTCGAGCTAGCTTCTATGTTTCTTTGATACAATCTCCGGATACGATATGCGCATTCTATAATTACACCTTTACTGCGGAAAAGGACATGATCAAATTTTACGCCGCTGGGGATTGTTAAGATCACATAGGAATAATTTATCGATTTGATTTATTAATTCAAGTTATATATATTATATTATATTTATTTATTTTTGTTTGCTAAATTCTCTTTTCTCGTGTAGTTTATGCGACAAGATCCGCTGGACCTCCTGTATTATTAGATCCCGAGATCGAAAGCTCTAAAGGAGAAGAGTACGAGAGAGACGGTGAATGGCAGCCAATCCACGTAACGGGAATTCCTCCCGAGCAAGTCGACGATGCTAGCCGACTTTGCAAGATGCAGGTAGATGGCAATATGGGAATCGTTGTCCCTGCCCAGAGGAAAGACCTCAATCACATACCACATCCCACTCAAAGCTCCAAGGAGGCGGTTAGCTACGTAGATATAAACAATTTGAGCTAAAACCGCCCCGATCAAGATGGTCCAAGGAGAGAGCGGGTGAGGAGTCAGTTTAAGACCGAATGCGCATCTCGAGATTTTTTCTCGATATTTGTGACACCATCAAATGTAATGTAGTCTACAAGACACGATCCGGACAAGATGAAGTTCGGTTTCTCAATAACCAAACGAAGATTGTTCAAGAGTTTGGACCGAATGATCGACACTTGGAAACTTTATAGAAGTTTCTTCAAATACTTTCTCCAGCCGGCGAAACAGAGAAGATCATCACGAATCTCTCATTTTCAAAACCACCGACGAATCATTATTCGAGGTATGGAGAGATCTCGTAGCTCATTGAGAGCCACAACATGTGTTCTCAAGAGCAAATCACACAGTCCTACAAAGGACCGATACACAGACGCGAGCATTGTGGAGCGCGCCTATGGGTGTCTTTTCAACCGATGTTAGACGAGGCAAGCACGACGAGAGGAGATGGCTGCACAACATTTCAACGGCCAACGGAGAACACCATTGTTCACAATACCAGCTGAGAGTGATTCAAAATATGACGATCTCATCAAGAAGTTCACTTTGAAGAGTCGATTGAGATGCAGAACGCCACCACATCAATCGTATAATCATCCGACTTCCAACAAACTCAAACAGCTTCAATGTTCGTAATTCGTCCAAGAGCCAAGCCAAGTCTCGAAGAATGATGCAGCAAAGGTTGAAGCAACCAACAACCGCAACCGCAACGTAATCTGCTTATAAGCACCGGCAAAGATAAATCATTTGAGTCCACTCAGCATGGGAAGAATAAGACAGTTGGAAAATCAAATCTCAAATAGCCGCATAAGTGAATGCACTAAAAAGACGGGCCAATTTCCGAGTAATACGAGAGTGAACCCAAGAATCCATGTTTCGCCATCCGATTTGCGGGAAGGACGCTGCCTACCCGAGCCCTCACCGGCGGAGCAAGACAAGAAAGACTCACAGGAAACTCACGATCGAGCTCCGATCGCGAGCTCTGACCGCGAGTCCGTAGTTATCTCAGTCAGTCGCGACCGAAAGCCACGGCCCGCCAAGACCCGACCGCGAGCCATCGAGTGTGGGCGCAAGAGTCGTCATGCGATGACCCGCCGCATGCCATCCCGACGAGCAATCAGCGTACAGCCGGACACTGCACATGGTCACCGCAAGTCGCACATCAAGACAGAGTCCAGCTCACAGACAATGATACTCTGACTTCCTAGCGGTCGCGGGCGAGACGACAGAAACCCTAAAAGCAAACCGCACGCACTACCCTCCCGGTCCCGCTGAGTCGACTTGTCAAGTCAAAATATGACGAGGAGTTTGCTCGCTTCAAAGAGGTTTTTCAAAAGTTGAGATAATTTGCCTCTTTGAAATCGACAAACATGCCGGCCACATGAAATTTTAAAGACGCCTGTAAGAAGAAGAAACTCGGGAAATTTGAGAAAATTTCCTATCCAAGAATGCAAAGGCAGTCTGCAAAGGAAGCTCCCTCTCGGCGTAATGATCCCATGCTTTCACCTGGAGTGTGAGATAGCCGAGCGATTTTCCAAATGTTTTGCGCGATTTCGAAAAGAAGCATCAACTGATGCTTCATTTTCAACCGCCACCTAGGAAAGATGAGTTTACGAAGATTTCATCGATGATGGCTGACCGTCACCACATATCCAAAAGGTATCGTCAAGACGGTGGTAAGAATTCGGATTTTGTTTTTCCTACGACTTTGTTATTTTAGATATTCCTAATTCAAACAACAAACCACTAATCCTGTAGACCTTTTCAGCAACCGGTCGCATGCTGATTGATGCTGAAGGCAATCTCACGCTCGTGTTAACGGCGAGGAGCTCAAGATTTCATATACGACGCCATCAAGCAACACGACGCTGGAAAGCTTCAAGATTGCCGCCGATCACGATCGTTTGCGACGCGCCTCGCTGCTAGAGGGTACTCCACCGATCGAGGAAGTTAAGAGGAAGAAGTGACTCGCATGGAACCCGAGTGTATCGCCTGTTTAGGGGCTACTATAGTCGCGGGGAGATCCGAATGCTAAGTTTGGGCGATCCACGAGTTGAGAAGGATTTCGCCACAAAAACCGGATTGAAAAGGTTAGTAATGGTCTAGCTAAAGACGCAATTAAGCACGTTGGGAGGTAACCCAACGCTTTTGTTTTTGTTTTCGTGTTTTGTCGATCTTCATTTGCGCTGCTTTTGTCGTGTTTCTGCTTTTCTTTCGTTGTTGTGGTCCGCCGATCAACGAAAGTTGCAAGGTGTTAATCCATGTGGCCAATGACGATAGAATTTTTGTGAAATTTAATGATAGTGCGATGATATGTTAGAAATGACGATGAACGACGCTGAGATGGTTTGACTTTGTTGTTT
The DNA here is from genome assembly GCA_036937905.1 of Salvia rosmarinus. Classification (NCBI taxonomy): domain Eukaryota; kingdom Viridiplantae; phylum Streptophyta; class Magnoliopsida; order Lamiales; family Lamiaceae; genus Salvia; species Salvia rosmarinus. The sequence goes on from JAODLM010000350.1 coordinate 27,605, forward strand.
TTCACCTTTGCTTATCCTCATGGAGACTGAGCCACCGATAAACATTGTACGCTTTAATCGCTGTGATATCATGCATGTGATTATCTTCTAGAACTTGCCGCTCTTCCGTGTTCGAGACCGCAATATGTGTTTCAAATTTGAAAGGATAAAGGGCATCTTTGTTAACCACATATTCACCCAAACACTAACCCGATGATATATACCATTGTGCTTTTTTGAGCCTTTTATTTGACTTTTTCTTCGATTAACCTGATGATAGAGGTGAATGGATATGGGAATCAAAGGGTTGAAATTTTGATGTAGTTACTGACGAGAAAGTTTCTTTAGAAAAATACATCCGTGGTGGAAGAATAGTACCTTTGTTGTGAAAGTTAAACCCTATAAGCCTGGGAAGAAAGAAAAGAAAATGTTAAGTTCACTATGAGTGTTGAGCATAAAGGGTCCTTAATCGTATAGAGTAACCTTATGAGGCAGAAACTCAATTTAGCACGCTGAAAGAAGAGGAAAATGGACAAAGTCCATATGTGCTCTAAATATATAAATGGTGGTGCTTGAGTTTACTTAGTCACTTAGCCATATATTATCCTACCCAACAATGTGCCTACATTATAACCTATCAATGACTCTTTGATCCTTATTTGAACACATTTGACGCGTGGAGATATTAGAGAAATGGCAGTTTATGGTAAGACGTTGCATTGCATTGACTCAATGAGTGTTACACGCCCTACATTCTTTACGAGTCTGAAAGGCATCCTACATTTTACACACATGCCATTGCTGAGGGTTGAATTAAATGAGTTGCCACAAAATTGTTGTTTGTGTCGAGTGGACTAACATCGCCATGTGCGCTAATGTTTTGAGCTGCTGATATGTTTCCGAGGCTCAGAATGGTTATCATCTGCTAGCCGCTGATCTTTTTGTGTGTTTTCTTTTGGTTTTGTTTCGAGGACAAACAATGCTTTAAGTTTGGGGGTTTGATAAACGCAGATTTTTACATGTTTATATTGAATTTGAAGATGAGTTTAGCCTGCTTAAAAGTGCGTCGATGTGCTTAATGTTTTATCTATTTCTAGAAGACACGCTTCTCGGGTTGCCTTACATTTTGGTAGGTTATATGTTCGATAATCAAGCAAGCGAACGACACATGAAAGTATATACATCGATTGCTTTCTAGCGACCACCCAGCGGTCGCTAGGATGGCCGCTAGAAACACGCACGAGAACTCCAGCGAGCCGCGACCGCAACCATGTGCGCCATGAAATCCAGCACCGAACTCACTCGACGCATTCGCGACCATTTCATAATTGCTACGATCACAGCCGGTCAGCTGAGGTACAACGCAACGCAGGAGGCGAGCGCGAAGCGGAGTAACGCCAGAGATATACCTAGCGATCGCACAGCGATCATGAGACGCGCGAGGGCGCGCAGTAGGGATAAAATTAGGTTTCCACCCTTTTCTATAACAGGCAAGAGCCTCGCGCCTATCACCCATGAGTGTTTGTAGGATTCCAGATGTAAGAGAAAAATGGCTTCCTAGACTGTCGAGATTGTTCTGCTCCCTGTAGCATAATAAATAAGATATTTATTTATTTCAAATTTGTTAAATTTTAATCAACTCAGTTAATCCCATATGGACAACTGTCAAGTCTATGTGGTGAAATTGTACAACTTTACTCTATACCATGTTGATAGATATAGGTGATAAAGAATTTTTCAACATCATAAAATGCATTGACATTCTCTTTAGCAGTGAGGTTCAACTAGATATATAAATTGGATTAAATATAATTAAATAAATCTTAAAATATAAAATAAGAATTATTTTTAGTCTTTGATTCGTAAAGATCTACAATGAATTCCTTGTCTTACTTGATGAATTCAAATACATGGGTTCGTATCCTATAAGGAGCGATTTTTTTTTAAAATTCAGACGTTTACACGATAAATTCAGACACTTTCATGACGAATTCAAATGATTTTACGAGTATATATATATATTTGAGTTCCCGTAGTATCCGGTCCCCCGATAGTTTGTAGTATCCAATCTAGACCATATATTTTGAACATGTGACTGCGCCGCAAGCTCACAAGTGACAGTTCATTTTCCTTTTATTTATATTTTTTTTCGCAATGGACAAAATGGAAAGAAAGCTAATCAGCCTTCTTCTTGCATTTCTTTGTACAATAACGACAACGACGGCGGACAGCAACAATAATATATACGAATAACAAAAAAAAAGATTTTGAAAGAAAAAAAGACTAAAAAAATTTGGAAACAATATTGATGGATTTTGAAAATCGATAAAGGATTTAAGAATCGAGAGAGATGATGGCTATATCAATGATTCATGATGAAATTCATCGATTAATCGGAGAAAGAGACGACGGAATTAACGGAGAAGAATGAATGAGAGATTTGCTGTCAAAAAACATAAAACTGTATTTAACAAAAAAAATACAGCTACACGGTGTCCCGAGTTCTTGTTCTATTCTAAAGCAACATCGCATGCCAATTGCAGATCAAATTGTATATTAATATGAAACACAAACATATATTTAATAAAATACATTCATGTATTTAATAAAACATGCTTACAAAATAAGAGACCATGTAACACTCAAACATGCAACTCCGAAAGGCCAATCCATATGTCCGGAGCCGAGTCTCCGCCAATACCACGTGCCCCACCCACACACCGGCTTCACTGACACGTGCCCTCGCTCAATTGCCCTAGCAAACCCTTCCACCAATCAGAATGCAGGAACAGATCGTATCTCCAACAGCTCTCTCAGCCACGAGTTCCGATACTCAAACGTCCAACCGCCCCTCCTCCGCCACGTGGCGGTTTATTGGCTCTCCGTTTTATTTAGTTTAGCCCAACTTGCCAATAACAATAATTTTTTCCCCCAAAATTCAAAGCGACAAATTCTTCTTCTAATACAAAAAGCCTCTTTTGCTCTCTCTCTAGAACTTCCCCGATTCAGAAACCAGAGTTAGGGTTACTGTTTGTGGAGCTGAGATTTCTTCACCGGTGGTTTTTCTGCTTGATTTTGCGGTGAGTTTTTTGCGAGTTGCGGTTGACCGAGTAGTAGTTAGCTGCAGAGCTTGCTTTAATTTGTTCTTTGTTGTTGGTTTGGATTGGTGGATCCACTCTATAAAATAGAGTTGCTTTGAAATTGAGATCAGAAAAGAGAAGATCGAAACTGGTCCCGAGTTTCTGTTGTTTTCTCTACCTTAGCTTCGAGATTTAGAGGATTGGGGGTTTTGATGTGTTTCGGCTGATTAGTTTTTTTAGATTTACCTATCATGAGAATTTTCAATTGTAGTGACTTGGTAATCGGCTGAGTTACTGTTCCATTTGGCGTGTGCTAGACTCTGTTCTCTCAGAGCTATACACACTGTTTTTCATGCTCTTTTATTTAAATCGATTTGCTAGATTTATTTGGATTTTTTTTCCTGTAACTTACCTTGTTGTTATTTGTGCCTTTCTTTGTTGTGCTGTTTCCTTCTCTCTGTTTTGGGAATTAAGCAGCTAATTTCATTTACCGGGAAAGATTATTTGAAGTTTCAATAAGAGAAAAATAACTGAATTCTAATATTTTCAATTTCATTGTTTGTTTTGCGGGTTTGTTGATGGAGGGAAAGGGAAGATTCGGAACTAAATATGAAGAAAACATTATACGGTCCGACTGCAGGCTGAGAATTCAAGGAATGTCAGAATTGTACGCGCATGAGGTAAGTTTAATTTAGATAGCTGGGTCCTGGTTGCATCACTCGTGACTATTTCTTCTCTATCTCCTGCAATATTCAGTTATTGTATCTTCCACTCATCATATGGAAGTATCTTCTGCAGTTATTAAAGCTAAAATTATGTATCTGCTGTTACAGTGTGTAGACATTGCTTGGGATGATTTCTTCCTGGATGATGATTGTACGGTTCCCCATTATGGTTCCAAGCCCCATTATGGTTCCAAGAGGCCCGCTGATCATTCCACTCTGGGAGAAAACCGCAAGAGATGTCACCGTGAATTAGCTAGTATTTCGAACAATACTGGAGGATCTGCCTCTAAATATGTCGATCATAGCAAGGAGAAAAGTGAAATTTCGCCTCTGAGTAACGAAAGGGATACTATGTTGGAGAAAGATTCATGGTCCCGTCCATTTACTTCCGGGTCTGACAAAGAACTAATCAAAGAAGCATCAAATTTAGCTTGTGATAGTACCATGCCATTGCCTCATGGCTTGACTAGCAACAACAGAGACTTAAATAGTAGTGAACTTCTTAAGCACGACACCATTCCTGATAACAATACCAGTCTAGTTGATGACAGTCCATTCAATTTTCCGATTGGTGATGTAAATCATACCGCAATGATCTCGATTTCTTTGAACATGCTCAGAACAAAGATTCTAGTGATCTCCTGTATTGTGGTTGGTCTGAAATAGAGAACTTTGATGATATCGACAGGATATTTAGGTAACCATTATCTGTCTTTTGTTCACATTTCATTGTTTTCATATTCTGTTCACTTATACATGTTCCATTTCAGAAGTGATTCAGCGTTGGGCCTTGAGGTGTGTAAAGAAGACGAGTTGAGCTGGTTATCATCAGCAGTTTATACAGGCGGGCCTGGAGATGCTCCAAAGTCAGATGCTAAGTTTCCATATCCTCATCCAAGCAAGGTGAAAAGTATTTCAGAGACTCATGACTTCTCGAATGGCAACTCCCCTAATAATTCTGCAATGACGAATGCGCCTGTTAGATACAAGGACTATTCTTGGGCCTCAGAAAATTCTGATTCTTATACGTCTTTTCTGACTGGGCCTGATATTGAGGATAGCAAAGATGGGTTCGTCCCTTCGGAGCAGGTATATATATGCATATGTTATCTGAACTGTTCTTCTGTCTCTTATGATTTGCTCAGCAGTTCTGTAGTGAATTCAAACACACATCACTGACGTGATGTTTTGCAGGGAGTAGGATCCAATGCTAATATACAGCCGAGAATTTCAACTAGCAGACATTTCAGGTCAGGCGATCCTGCAGTGGTAAGTTGGGTGTCTTATTGTTTGCTTTTGTTTATTTTTCATTCACTTTGGCTTCGGCATGGAGAAGGATGGGGTTCTGCATTTTTTGAAACATTAAATCATCTTAATATCTAACTCTATTTATGCATCTTCCAGCTTGACCTATAGTAACCAGTATGTGTAATTTTATGATATTCTTTTCAGACCAGTGAGCTCAAAAATCAGATCAAGCTACAGAGTCAATCTGAGGGTAAAAGCAAAAACGTTGCCTTGAAAATGGTGGTCTTGTTCAGATCATTGATCTGCAAATGAAATCATGAAGCCTCATTCTGGCTTGACTTCTGACAAGGCTTTCTCATCAGTTCACTTGCAACAGCAGTCACATACCCGACTTCTGATTCAGATAGCTGTTTAGAGAATCCAATCTCAAATATCCATATAAAGGACAGTCATCTGTCTAATCCATCTTCTGTAAATCTGGAACGATCAATGATCAAATCTGAGACCAATGACTTAGCATCCATTTCTTCAAGGAACTCCCACCATGCATCGGGCCAATTGCAATATATGGAGGGTTTTCCTTGCCCTCCTTTTAAGGAGAATGCTCTGTTAGTATGTGGACAAAGAGAAAAGCTAGACAATTGTCGAGGTAATCTATCCTCTGAATGTGACAGCCTGAGAACTGGAAGCGTGGTAGTTCAGGCCTCAATCTCTGATCCTGACTTAGTAGGGAAATATGAGAATAGCAGTGATCTTCAAGGAGTTAGCTCGGCTACAACAGAAATTGGTTCCTCAGATATGCCAGAAAACTCAACAATAGTTCCAGATTCGGATGATATTTCACTGGAAGCAGCTAGTTTTCGTCAGCTCCAACTTGTTACAAAACAGGTATTTACTCATTTCCTAATTTAGAAAACTCCTAAAGTCCCCCTGCTGTATCCTAATTTAGAAAACTCCTAAAAGTCCCCCTGTCTTCTATATCTGCCTTGGCGTGTTTTGGTCTTTTTTATTCTAAGAGTTTTATCTAATATTGTGAGAAACAAAAGTTTCGAAAGTGATGAATATGTAACATGCATATCTGTCGAAACTAAACTCCTACCTTTTTGGTTTAGCTGGATTTAAGGACAAAGTTATGCATAAGGGACAGTTTGTACCGTTTAGCTGAGAGTGCTGAACAAAGACATAGGAATATAAACCAGAATAGTAGCTTCAGAGATGAAAGAGATGCTGCTGGTGAAGCATCCGAGGCTGAAGGAACAAAGAGGTATAGAAGACTTACTTCCTGATTTCTTTTGTTACAATTTGCTTTTGTTCAGTTTGCAGTGACTTATATACTCTGCTCCCTTGTAGGTGCACCGGTTTCATGGATATGGAAAGAGATACAAACCCTATAGATCGGTCAGTCGCACACTTATTGTTTTACAGGCCTTCGGATTCATCCACCAACCCCGCCCGTGACTCATTTAGTTTCAAGTCACCTAGTGGGGTAAGCATCTTCTGCACATGAACGTTGTATAATAATCTGCCGGGTCTAAGTGTGGTTGTATACGGTTGTGCTGTGTGCTGTGAGCAGGTTGCAAGTCCGCCTGTATTGTCCGACAGTTTGGTGAGTGGGGAAAAGGTGTCCGAGGTATAGAAGGTGTGTATTGCTGACAACAAAATGCTCCAGCGAATATGGGTACAATGGAATGTAAATTATCATGCTTGAATATTGGTTCAAGGCGTAGTTATGTATGCACATATCATGTATAGAAAGTGCCTTGGATCATAGCAAATTCTCTCATATTTTTGTTGTAACGTTTTTCTTTTCTTGCTTTTTAGTCTATCATGGTGACACCCCGTGATTATGTGTTTTTTTTAATCGTTGTATTAACTGTTGCTCAGAGAGACTTTATCACGTGTTTGTTCTTACTTCTTACCTTTTGTGTGCGTAATGTCGTTGAGATTATCCCAAAGCTGTTCGATTTGAATAACACTTGGATTTGGATTGTGATCATGTATAAAAAGTCTTTTATCTCTTCTAATATATTTAATTTCGATTGTGGAATTTCTAACATATGCATTAATACAGTCAATACTCAATAGTACTCTATAGAAAAAAATAACCTAAACTAGTTATATGTTTTACACCGATCAAACTAAAAACCCAATATATATTACAATAACCAACAAAGAATCAAATCGATCAAACTAAAAACCCAATATATATTACAATAACCAACAAAGAATCAAATCATTTTAAGATTGAAGACTAATTGCCACAAGATGTAATACAACAAACCAACAAAGTATCAAATTATTTTAACATTGAGGAGGCATAATAAAAATATAATTCTCAATATGATAAAATCACAAACAAATTCAGTAATTATCAATCGAAATATTACTATGAATATTAAGAGGGATATTCTAAAATCGTTGCGATTTATTACACCAACATCGTGAAGAGAGGTCTTGATCTTGGTTTCATAATAAGATATAATGAACTATGGTAACGTTACACGTGATCCGTTGTCGTCCAGCGGTTAGGATATCTGGCTTTCACCCAGGAGACCCGGGTTCGATTCCCGGCAACGGAACTTTTGTTTTTGCAACTAAATTAATTAACTTTTTTCTCGTCTTCATTTCGTTACAAATTTTAAATTCCCTCTTATTAAATCCAATAGCAACATACTTTTTTCTTTTTATCATTTCATTAGAAATTTACAGTCGCTCATTTGAATTCAATATCAAAATACATTCCAATAAAAGTTTAAAATTAATATTCCCATACTTGAACCTGGTCATATATTAGACTCAAAATTTAAAATATTTCAATAATGTCTAACGTCTCAATCTTTTAATTGTAGCAAATTGGTCTCTTCTATTTCTCTGTACAACTTTAGAATTTAAATTTAGACATTCATTCAATGTCAAATCTCAAAATCGATTGATGATTTTGAAACCCCATTGTCTAGGTTGTCAGACAATGAAATCAACGAAATGAGGATAACTCGTGCAATAGACTTTAAATACTCTCAATCAATTATAAATTGTGATATTGGATGAATGTCTAAATCCGAGCTCTAAAGATGAAACTATAATAAATGAATAAATAAAAAATCGAGACATTATGGAGACACTAAAAAAAAAGATTGAGTCCAATTTGAAACTAGGTCCAAAATTTAGAATTTAAATGACAATTACAAATAAAAGACAATCTTCCTTCAACACAAATCTTGCTATCCAGCTTCTTATATCTTCCTAAATCATTAAATACACAAAAAAGGGCTTTACGGGAACAACGAATAAAGTTGGCCAAAATAATCTTGTTCTTAATTTGTTATCATAACTAATATCATTTCATTCTGTCCAATAAATAAAATTATTTTTTCTATTCCACTCTTTTTTCTCTTAACTCCATCATTGCAACAAAAAACTGCAGTTTGAAAAGGTAAGGAGCAAACTCAGTAGAGATGGAATTGGCGAATGAAGATAATATTTTATAGCACACATTTCTTCGAACATTTCTCGAAGCCAAACGCTATGTAAGTTGAACAAGACATAATCCCAAGTTCTTGAAATTCAAATCTAAAGGTACAAAATAGCAAATTTGATGCTAATCAAACTGCTGTCTCAGTTGCATTTCCGTTTCACTCTTCCAAGTCGCATGTGATGACTGACCCTTCATTCTCTTACTCTTTTCCTTATCTTTAATGGCTGAACCCTTCTTCTTCGCCGCCTCCTTATCTGAATCTGTTGGAGGAGGTCGATCACCGCACATAGGGCAGACCATTCCCTTCGCGTTTGAGTAGGTTTTTGGAACCCCACACGACAAGCACATCCTGGAAGCACCAGGATCAGATATGAAACACACAATAATATATGGTTTCAAGAATTATAGTGTGAGAGTCAAGTTGGAATACACACCTCAAGAGCTCGGCTGCATCTTCTGCATTAGGGTTGGCAACAGTTGCCACGCGTTTCCCACCTTTTGCACCTACCACAGAATCACCGGATTGCCTTTCGGAGGCTTTGCCTACGATATCACTTCTTACTCTCTCATGGATCCCAACCAACTGCGGCTTAGATTCCAACACGGCTCCTGTGAATAACAGAGAATATACATTGGATTGGATATATGTCTTGCAGTGTCGAAATATGAAACAACCATAAGCTCAGCATAGATGTTGGGTGTTATATCTCTCCTCTTAATATGGCTATAAACACATTTTTACATCTGTCGACATTAGTATCTCCTTTGAAATTAATGTTCAGTCAAGGTAACCATGTTACGAAATGATCTAATCCAATTAGGGATACCATACATGTGACTAGGCGAAATGAGTCGACAGACCAAAAAGGCAACAGTGCAAGTGCGACAGAAGTGTGGACGACAGGAGGAGCAACAAGACACGTTGCTAGGCCAAAACAAGCAACACCGCTAGCAGACCTACTTACTACAATCAGGCAAAAACATTCTGAATCTGCTAGAAGATAATCAAATCATGCACATCATCAGCAATATAATCTGAATGATTTAAGCCTCATAACCATTAAAACATCTATAATAGGCATAAATCTCTGAACCAGCCAATTCCATAAAAATGAGTATAAATCCAGAAAAGAAATATCGACTTTACACTCCTCTACTTCAGCACAAAGACAATGTTGAATTATGATACTTTTTTACTTGATAGAAACAAATACATCTCAGGGAACGACGCTTGTAACCATTGTAAAATCTATCAATTTAACAGTGTATTTTAACCATCAGTCTGTCATGGAGGAAGTCATAAGTATCTCGAAGATTCATAAATGTATAACATGTCGCAATCAAATCATAAAGATTCAGAAATGAAACATTATTCCCCTAGAAACTGAATATCAAAACAGTAATCTTTTCAACTTCAATCAAAACTTCAGGCGACGCAACTAAACAAAAATTTCATTAGACCATTACTGCAGAGATGATGCACAACGAAATTCCTGAAAATAAATCATACGACGCCACTCAAACAAAATTCAACTTCCTACGCCACCGAACAAGTCATCCAAGTGAATTGAATGAAAAGATAAAGGAAAAGTAAAAATTGCCTAGAAAATCATATTGACAACATACAGAGACAGAGAGATATACCTGAGGGTACGCCTTTCTTTTCTTTACGATGTCTTCTACCCCCATGCCTCAACCGCTGCACATCCTCTTTCACCGCCTCTTCTTTAACACTATTGTTCAGAAACTGCGGCGGCCCTTCAACCTTCAACAGTTTCCCCCACCAACCAAAATTAGAGTGAGAACTTCGAATAAATCCCTAATTCCCACAGAGAGAGAGAGAGAGAGAAGAGAAGAGAAGAAAGAGAAATCAAAGAGAGTCGAGCAATAAGTAAGTATCCATAATTACTTCAGAGAAGGCGTCGAGAGCGGAGGGCAGAGCGGAAGAGGAGGGCGGATCGGAATCGAACAAGGGTTTGTAGGAGCGGGTGGTGCGGGGAACGGCGTCGTTGGGCTCATTGTCTGATGAGATTTCGTCTCCTGACAGTTGGTATCGGGCGTCTTCTTCCTCTTCGTCAGCGGAGGAATAGCTTTGCAGCAGAGCTAAGCTCATCGTTGCGGCTGTCTGCAACGTGCGGTAATTCGTCGCTCGCAGTCGCAGGTATTCCGATTTAAACTTCGAAACCACATTATTACTATTTAGGCTCCTTTGGTGGCAAGAGATTACAGATTAAATCATTGTCAGATTGGTTTTAGACTCGCGGTTGACCCGATTGTATCCGTCTGCGCGATGAAATGAAATTATCGACCGCTACGCTACATAGTGGTCGATAGCCTCATTCTATCGCATGATTGGATACAATCGGGTCAACCGTGAGTTCTAAACCAATCTGCGATGTGATTTAGTCTCACTGTAATCTTGACTACCAAAGGAGGCCACTAGTGTATGTTATAATACTCCCTCACTCTCCCAATTTCCTTCATATTCATTTATAATAATTATCTTTTCAATTTATTACTTTCAATAATATAATATATTTACATCTTTTATTATATATGGTTCACAATTATTTCTCTTACTTACCATCGCCAATCCATTTATTTATATATTTACCACCTATGGTCAATCACTACTTAATTTAATATTACATTATGAAATTCTTATTATACTCATAATATATTCAACAACTTTTATTAAAACTCATGTCCAAGATTATCAGGAATAGATTTGAGCGATGGATGGAGTATATATCCGGGGACGAAAGGATATTTAGGTCCTTAATTTTTGGAATTTTTGGAGGTGTTGGGGTATATAAATTTATTTATATGGGGTACTTGTATTAGGACTAATTGAATAACATCATCATTTTTTGCTCCACTTTGATTTCAAAATTTTATAAATGATGCAATAAATTCTTTACAAGAATGATGCAATAAATATTTATTATTTTGATTTTGTAGTAATATATTATGATGGTCTTTTTTAAGATCGAATAATTTGTCTCTTCTAAGAACGAAGAGTAGGAAATCTTCGTATCATGATATCTTTTGATTGTTAGAAAATCTAAAATATATTTATTTTACTTCAAAATTTTAAAAATTAAGTTATTATTACAAAATTTATAAGTCAAATCTTGAAGCAAGTATGCTAAAACACACCAATATTTTTAATTACACTATCAAGCATCAAATATGTGAAATCCAGATACGTGTGTGTGTTGGTTTAGTGGGTAAATTGGTTAATGTCGGGAAGATGTCGACTCAACGAGGACGAGCAAATGCCTCATTCGCCCCACGAGGTCCCGGCCGAGCCGTGAGCGAGTTCCTCCACGCCAATCTGCCAATTCCAAAGCTTCTCAACCGTGAGGACCAGTGGGGCGGTCCTCTAGGCCCCTGATCAACACCACGGCCTCCCGAGGCCGCCCCGTCCGAAAATAAGGCCACCCTGCGTGATAGCCGAGAACGCGATCGCGCCCGACGCTACGGAGTTTCACCGCGCCGAGCCGCCGACCTCATTCACAAGCAGCCCTCGCGGGCGAGCCGCCACAACACGCCGCCATTCAAGGCACCGCCCTCCACCTCGCCATGCCGACCGTGAGAGTCGAGCCAAATGAGGAAGAAAGGCGAGTCGAATCCCCTGAGGACGAGCAAGGCCGCTATCGATCCCCACCCTCCGTAGTGGACGGCAACGATCTCCTGGTTCGACCCCAGGGAGAATCATCTCCCTTCTCCGTGGAGATCCTAGACACGCCCGCCCACGGCGTACGGCACCCAATATAGCGGCCACGACGGCCTGGAGACCCTCCGACTTCCTTTTCGCCACACCACCAACACGGCGATCAAGGAATGGAAGATTTTCACGTGTAAATCTTCCCGAGGTGTCGATCTCCAACGCACGGCGCTGTTCACCTCGCCCGCCGTAACAAAGATACATCGCTTCCGTGACCTCATGGATCGCCATGGCGCTTATCGGGACGCCGCCCAAAGAGCCTTCCTCCGACTCCATTTGCCAATCCGCCATATGGACGAGACGATGTCAAACTGCCTCGAGGTTCATCAAAGAGTCGCCAAAATCGACGACAAAGAACGATCTCTACATCATCAACGCTGTTCAACCGGATCCGGATCCGACCCGCCACGAACAAAGAAATCACCGTGGAGAAACCAAAGACGGCGAGTAAGCTTTGGAACCTGGTGGACAACTTTGTCAAGGGAGACGAGTCGGATCGGAAGAAGCGGGAAATCTGGGACGAGCAGAAGTCCGAAAGAAAAAAGCCGGACGACCGAAGTCGAGGCGCAGATCGCAGGAGCGCCTTCGACCGAATCAAGAGAGGGTCACGGAGTTCAGTCTGACCGCCCAACCCTCGCCGGGCAGCGCCCCCCGCCAAATCAAGGGCGGGAATATTCGAGCTCCACGCCGAGCTCTTCCTCAAGCCCGCCCTATGAAAGGGGATCCAAGAAGAGGTCCACCGACGAGTATTGGCGACTATCACCAAGTGGTATGGTCATGATACCGAGGACCCAGAAACCTCGGGCTCACGACGAGCTCAGTAAAGCGCGGGCCTCAAAAGTACCTCCTGACGAGCCGCCAAGAACAAGGAAGCGCAGGCGAATGGAGGCGAACAATCAAGGGCCGACCCCCAAATGCGACCCAACCCAAGACGACGAGGACGAAGGTCCCAACGCTATGGAGCAGGTCTATGTTGTTACCGGATTGCTTCTGGACGACGAGGTCGCCCCTGAAGAACGATGCCCGAGGCCGCCCTCAAGAGCCAAGAACAAGCGACTCGGATGGCGAGAACATAACGTTTCTCCAAGGAGGACCCCGTGCCCAAGATCATGCCGCACAGACGCCATCACCATACAGCCGCCGCGGGCAACAAAACGTCCACCGGGTCTATATCGACATTGGGGCCTCCGGCAAGATCATCTTCCGTGAGCTGTCTGGATAAGCTTGAGGTCGGAGGCATCTGTGTGCTTCCCGCGCCTCCTGCCCACGGAGCTTCACTGAAGAAGCCCACCGGTATGGGTCATTACCTTCCCGGCCACCGTAGGCGGCTCCCTGCCTGGCCACCGGCCATCCGGCTTCTTCCTAGTCCCTCCTCCGGACAACATTATCCCTGAGAGATCGGGCAGACGCCACCAAGGCCGCCTGCTCTGCCTACCACCACCGTGAAGATTCCCACCCTGGGAGTGTTTCAAGATCCGCGGGACCAAACGGCAAGAAAAGAACGCCACGGCTCAACTCAAGACGCGGCCCGCCTGTGCATAGCAATTACCGAGCCCCGAGGCCGACACCCCGGATGACCGACCGAGGACCTCCAACTATACGACGACGATCCTCGGTGGTCGCCTGTGTCGGCACCTGTGGCCCACGGACATCCGCAAGACGTCATACGACTTCCGAGAGAATATAGGACGTGTTTGCTTGTCCTCGCCGACATGACCGTGTCACCCGAGCTCATAACTCACCAACATCGACCCGCCACCGCCATCCCAGAAGAAAAGGATATTCGCGGAGCGCAGCCTGTGTCATTAGGGACGAGGTGACTCAACTTCAAGGCCAAGATCTTGTTCGAGGTCAAATATCCGACCGACGGTTAATCCGCCGTGGTCCGAAGTCTCATGAGGAGGTGGCGCATGTGGCCGATTATACCGACCTCAACAAGCACCGCCTAAAGGATTGCTACCCTCCCGATATCGACAAAGGCGTGGAGGCCTTGGGCCACGAAATGTTCGCCTTCCGATCTATATGCGGGTACCACCAAACTCGATGAATCTTGGAGGATGCACCAAAGACCGTGATTCATCACCGACTTCGCCTCACAGCATCGAAGATGCCCTTCGGCCTCAAGAACGCCGGGCCACTTACCGCAGGATGGTGGATGCAACATTCAAAGACCACATCGGGAGATCGTCGAGGTTCACGCCGACGACATAGTAGTAAAATCGAAACTGGAGAGTCGCCACCGACGACCCCAGACCATCCTCCGACTCCTCGTGTCGGCCAACCTCAAACTTAACCCCAAAATGCACGCTCATGGTAAAACGGGAAATTGGGGTGTGGGTTTCAAGAAGGCTCAAGGCGAACCCACCAAGGTAAAGACGGTGCTCGACATGCAAGTGCCAAAACCATTCATAGATCCACAAACTTACCGTGCCCGCCGCCTCAAAGAGTTCCTTCCGGCCGAGAAGCAGCCCTTCTTTAAAATCTTGAGGAGGGCCCTGACTTCTGACGATGGGAAGAGCACCACCGCTTCACACACCAAGGAGTACTCACCGACCGCCCACCTCGACCGCCCCAAAAGAGCGCGAACCTCTCTTGATTGGCAAATTTCTGACGAGGCAATCAAATGGTAATCGCGCGGACGAGGCCGGACGGCAGCCCTATCTACTTCATCACCGAGCACTCAAAGGACCGAGACAAGGTACGCCGCCTCAAAAGTGTAGCATTGGGCACCGGTGAATGCTAAGCGACGGCCCGACCCTACTTTCAGCTCACTCCATCTGTGTACCGACCGACCTACACTCGAGGCAAGTCTTGTCAAAACCCGAGTCATCCGGACGAGACAGCTGGGCCTCGAGCTGGGCGGCACGATATCTCGACTTCTGCACCGCCATAAAAGCGGCAAGCTCGCCGATTTCCTAGTAGGTTGCCATCGAGCCCGGCTCGACCGCTAAGATTAGCTCCTCCAACGCCCACCTGGTCACCCCAACGCCTGACGAGAACCTGACCTCACCCACCGATGGTTGTCGCATGTACGTGATCGAGCTCTCGCAAACGGGCAATGAGCGGCATTCTTCTCTCGGCCCAGATAAGGTGAAGTCACCCACGACCGGCCACCTTCCCACCACCAACAACGAGGCGGAGTACGAGGCCCTAATCTCCGGACCGCATCGCTATGAGCCAAGGGTGGACGAGATCCAAATCTTCATGCGATTCCTGTGTCGTCGCGAACGTGTGTTAGGCAACACGAGGCCAAGGAGGACCGAATGAAACAATATCTCGAGAAGGCAAAGGAGATGTTGACCTGCTCGTACTTCAAAGATCCACCGAATCCCGAGGAAAACAATGGCCGACGCCCCAAAGCCAGCCTAGCGCGCTGCCAACAAGTCCACCAAGGAGTGAGGTCCGCTCCGTAAGCATAGCGGAGTCCCACGCCGGGCATCATCACCGAGATAGAGCCGAATCGATGGATGCCTCAAGGCCTACTCCGAACACGGCGACTACCTTCGATCGCTCAGCCAAAAAGATGATGGCAAAATCCTGTAAGATCTCATGCACGAGGGCGCCTCACCGAAGTCTTACCTTCAACCCTCCCGAGACGCCCGCCGTAAGTTAGTTTACTATGTGCTCAACGAAATTCACCGAGGGTCTCGCTGAAGCCACATCGGGTCGCGAGCACTTTCGCAAGACCGAGGTCGGATACCACCGCCCACCTCGCAAGATTCGGCCGAGTCACAAGAAGTGCCAGTGCCGATCCACCTACGCCAAAAGTCGCCGGATCGACTTGAGCTACCGCAGAGTCCGTGGCCTTTCGCGCATGGGGATCGACATCGCTGCCCATTCGACCGAGCACCGTGTCGCCGATATTTAGTCGTAGCTATAGACTACTTCACAAACGGGTCGAGGCCGAGCCACTTTCGAGCCTCACGAGCGTAATGATTCAAGCCTGTGTGGAAAATATACCGCCGCCTCGCATCCCGCACATCCCGGTCTCGACAACGGCACCCAGCTCACGACAAAACTTCAAGAATGGTGCGAAGAGCTTCAGATCGATCAACGCTTCACCTTGGTCGCACACCCGCAAGCGAATGGTCGACCGGTGACGAACCGCACGATCGCGCGATCAGCAAAAAGCCGGACCAGCTAAAGCGCATCGGGCTGAAAATCTCCTCAAGTCCTCCGTCCCACAGACCACACCACGGACGCCGCAGACGGAAACCCTTCACCGGTTCACGGTACCGAGGCCGCCATACCGGCCGAGATCGGCGCGCCAAGCCTCGCACTCTCCACTCGACCGTGCCGAACGAGGAAGACCATGGCCAACCTCGACGCCTCGAGGAGAAGCCGAGAGCCGCCTCATAAACGGCCACAAGAGCTGTCGCACGCTACTACAACAACAAAAGAGTAAAGGCCTCCACTCCAAGTAGGCAGCACCGCCCTACGGAATAATGAAGCAAGTCGAGCCGAGCCGCCTTAACAAGCTTGATCCGACATGGAAGCGACCCTACCGCTGCTCACGAGGACCTCCCACAGCGGGCCTACAAGTCGCCCATTTGTCCGGGCACTTATTCCTAACCCGCACATAACTCATCTAAGGAGGTATTTTACATAGCTTTGATTTTAGATCATGACATGTTAGCCTTCCTATTGTTTTCGACCGATATGCGCGTCGTTACTTGTTTAATAAAACGCTTGTTTTTCTAACGAGTATTTCACTCGCCACGCCTTACATCTATGTGAACATCCATTCTGGATATACCACATCTAAACCTTCACAAGGACGCTTACGAAGATGAAAATCCCACCAAGTAGGGCGCATACGATTACCCATTAAGTCGATCGCCTACACGCTAAAGCATACAGACACCCATTAAGTTGACGCCCACATGCACAGCAGACAGACACCCATTAAGTTGACGCTACATGCACGCGACATCCGCACCGATCTCGCCAACTCATACCCTTTATTTGGGAAGATATGCACTCGATCAAGTCTAAATGCATTAACGACTACAAACAAAGTACCAAGCCATATACAAGACAACCGGCTTCTCAGAGCTCGCTTATACCCTTTTATTTGGGAAAATACGACTGGTATACAATATAAATACATTTACGACCAAAACGAAGTCCTAAGCTATGTTTGTACCTCTCAGGGAAAATATACACTTCAAACCAGTCTAAATACATTTATATCTACATACAAGGTCCTATACTATACATAGCCTCATTCGCTTCCGCCCGCCGCCAGACCGGCCAAGCCGCACCAATTCTCACACAAATCCCGTGCCGACGATGTATGCCTCGAACGAACTCTGCCTTCGACCCGCCGATGAGGCCGAATCATCACCACTCCCGGCCGCGGCGCCGGGCGCGGGGCTCTGGAGGCAGTCTGGACGGAAGCATCGACCTGTGGTCACCTTCACCCGCCTGTGGACACTCCGGCAAGGCGGGCGCAGCACGGCATCCCGGCGGGGACGCACCCAGGTCACACCCGACCGACCGACACCGGCCGTGTGCGACCGCCCCCCGCCCAGCTTCTCACCGACACAGGTCCTCGGTCGCCATTCCCGCAGGATCCACGGATAATCCGCCTGCCGGACCCATCAACCTCAGCCTACGGCATGATCGGAGTAGCCCTTCCCTCCTCTGGTTCTACTATGATCGGGTCGTGAGCCAGCTGTTGCCCTCGCCGCCTCGCCGGGTATGCGGCGTTTTTGGACGATGTCATATTCCATAAACTTCGCCCCGAGGATGACAGCTTTGAACTTCTTGCTGTTGGGCCTCCTCGTCCTCGGCCTCCATGCCCTCCGTGAAAGCTCGGACTCGGTCGTCGGCTTGATATGGTAGTCCCGCCAGCTCGTGGATTGCCGCTCTCGTACTACGCATGCTCGCCAAGCAACAGCGAGCTTCGCGGTCGATTGAAGCTGTTCGCCGCCGCGCATCAAGCGTCCCGTGGATAGCGCCGGCGAGATATGTCCACACACTGACTCGCCTGCCGCGACCTTCAACTGAGCGCCTCGTTCTCGGCCGGAGGCGGCCCTCCCGTCGCCTCGGTCAACTTCTTCGTTCGGAAGAGACAGCCGAACTTCGCGTCCATGGTGGCCAAAACTTGGGTCACCTGAGACCATTCCTCCAAATTACCTCACCGATCGCTTCTGGCGGGCACCTCGGACCCTTCGACTTGGCCAGAATTCATGGTCGAGTCCCAAGTATTGAGATGCGTGAATCTTGTAAATAAAAAGACAACCTGAGTCTCCGAAAGTGATAAACATTCTTTTTATTGCATACGAAAAGAATTTATTACAAGGTCCGTGGTCCTATCGACCCGACGATTCAACCTATTACAATCGGCCCACTAACCTCGGCCCTCTCCGGACTCCATGGCCCTGCTTCCTGCCCGTTCCTCCGGCACTCTCGCTCTGCTTGCGGGTGCGACACGAGCCACGAGCCCGGCCTCCTCCCTCACTCCTCGCCTTAACGTGGGACCTCGGCGAGGAGCTCACGAAGCGCGATCCTCGATCCACCCTACCTTTGGGCGACGACCTCCCGTGTCGATGGGGTAGGTACGGATGCCGAGCCTCAAAGCCTTTGGGAAGGAGTCGTAGGAGTAGACCGGCGTAATAGCTTTGTCCATCTCTTGGGTCGACCTCGGTCCACCCATATGACCTTGTCAAAATCGGGCATGGCGGCCCCTTGACTTCCCCAGTGATCCGACACCACCTTCGGCTTGACCTGGCCGGCGAGATCGGCAATAAACACGAGAAGCTCTCAGGCTCGATGAGCCGGTGGCAAGGGCCCTCAACTCACGGTCCACAGTCGGCCCGACGCTACCTCCTCCGTCGGCGAGTTCGCCCCGCCCGGCCAGCTCGCCGCCCGGCTCCTCGACCTCCCAGGCGGCCTCCAGCGCCCGGTGCCTCTTCAAGGCGGCAGCGGCCAGCCTCCCGTACCTCCAGCCTACAGCGGCCTCGGCTTCGCCAGCAGCAGCCCGGCGATCCGGCGTCCAGCCTCCGCGCGGCAGAGATCCTTCCAGCCTCTCTGCGGTGAGAACTCTCGGCCAGCTTGGCCGTGCGACTGCTCCCCACGGCCGGCTGCAGAGGGCCCGTCATCAAAGCTCCCACCACGAAAGGAGATGCACAGTCGGTCACCGATTGCTGACAAACAAATCTAAAAAAAAAAAACTACGTACCTCCGGGAGGATGCGACCAAGCTTGAGGCGGTACCCGTGCTCAGCGGCCACAGGCGCGCGAGCTCGGCCGGCTGGACCGGCTCGGCCAGCTCATCGGTTGGCGCATCCCATCCCTTGCCGGTGCCCCTACTAGGTCCGGCCGCGCCTGCTTTTCTTTCATTCCGGCTCGCGGGCGATGGTGAACCCACCTCGTCCCTCCACCTCCTGCGTCGAAGGAAAGAATACATTATACGGTAAATAAGACAAATAAGGACTAAGAAAAGGATGCCTCGCGTCGGACCCCGGTCCGAAGCAACTTGGGCAAAAAACACTTCGGCCCGTGCGGATCGTCCTCGATTGTAACTTATGGATAAGACCTACACCAGCGTTGCTCACTGATTCCTCCATATAGCCCAAGGGCTTGATTTTGGGTCCACCAGCGTCACGATACCCGCACTCGTACCTCGGTACCCACTCGGCCCATGAGAAAGAAATACCTATTACGCGATGGGACACCTGGAGGAATGACTACCTTAAATTTCAGCGGGGTGACGAGATAGTACACCCTCCCATGGTCTTCACGCTAAAAAGCGCATCAATACCTCGAAGGTCAACTCCTCGACAGCGCCGTAACAAGAGAGCCCCAACTAGCGACTAATAGAGTTGGTCGATTGGCGGATGGGGATGCGGAAATACTCTTGAAGGCTAAGGTAAATGGGGGACGGAGGGTACTAAGACACCTGCCTCAAAGCCATCTACATGAGCGACGTAACAAACCCCTCGGGAGGGCCATCGCCTCGTCCGGATCGGCCCGACACCACCACGCCTCCCGGAATGCGGCACTCCTCACACCTCAAAGAGTTCCTCCAGCGACAAATCCGACCTCGCCGCCAGCTTGAGCCATCCCATACGGAGGATACGCGTGAATACTGGGACTCGGACCTCTGAGACCTACCCGGTTGTAGCATATATAGTCCACACAGCGGGCAACTCACGCCCGAACCCGGCGGAAAGAGAACTTTCGGGCGAAGAAGATGAAGAAAACATACTTACTTTTGGCGAGTAAAGCGCTACTTATGGTAAATCGGGCCAGAAAATCTCTCACAAATTCTCTCGAATTGTTAAGCGTCGAAGAAGAAAGTGAACGATTGCTCTCTTTTGCGCTATTTATAAGGCCCAGGCGCCTGCAAAGTGCCGTTTCAAATTCAACACGTGCCTACACGTGATTGGATGTCGCGTTACGCGCCGTCGGCTGACCGGCGTAACTTCCGCTGGCGCGTCGGCGTCGCCGAGATAGGGCGGGCCGCCCGATCGACCTAGCAATCATCATACGGACCCGGCGTCCCTCTAGATGGCGGCGCGCAGGTCGCGCCCCGTCGCCACAAATGTCGAAATCGAATCGGACCTCGGCGGCGAATCGGACCTCGGTCGACGCAGACCGGACCTCGGCCAACAGATCGGACCTCGGCAACCGAGCCCGCGAGTCGCGGCAGGCACACCACGGCATCCCGAAAAGGCGATCGCTCGGGTCGAACAAGGAGCCACCACGGAGTAATACCACTACAGACCGCCTTTCGGCATAACCAACGCAGAGCGCGTTATCGGTCGGACCGACTTCCATCGGTGCCACATCTTTCTCGGCGGCGACAATAAACAACCCGACTCGGATCGGCACGAAGACCCCATCGTCAACAACTTGACCAAGCCACACCGCTTTCGGCGACGCCTATGCTCGCTCATGCCTGGTTGGCGTCCCTCGGCTATTCGGGGGCTATGATGGGATAGCCCAACGAATAGGCCCCTTCTGAGCCGAGCGGTGGGCTAACATTGATAGCGAGCCCGCGGTCGAGCCCAGTCAAGCTTAATCATTGCTGAGCCCAGCCTCCGGGCCGCGCCTTCGGCCAATGGAAGGCGCCGAACCAGGTCGAGTAGCCACCCTCCACGTGGCGCCGTAAAGCAACGGTCCGGCTCCGGCCAATGGAGACCACGCGGAGGAAGAGTCACACCACGACCAATGGAGGTGAGCCGGCCAATCGGCTGTATAAATAGAAGGAAAGCGATGTTAGAAGGTTAGCAATTTCTTTGAATACAAAGGCTTGTAACCAATACTCTGCGCAAAGCTCTAGTAAAAGTATTGAGGAACCATTCCTCCGTGGACGTAGATCTCATTAACGATCGAACCACGTAAAAAGCACAGGTGTTCTTTATTGCTTTCTATAAATCTACGCGCATTCATATAGATTCATCGGTTGTAGAAAGGTTATTCGTGTGGGAAGTGGCTCAAACTGACCACACAATGCACGACTATAAAAGTTGTACGATATCCTATTTCACGCGCACTGATTTGGGAGTACATTTTCACGGAGAAAGGCTTTCCACCAGTCCGTCATTTTCCTCTGTAGAGAAGAAATAATACCTTCAAGAACTGCTTAACCTACGAAAATCCTATGCAGCCGATATGTAAATGTTTACCACATGATTTCTACATGAGCATGGGCATGTTGCGGTTTTAGATATATTGCTTGTGTTCGATGAACCTCATGGTTTAGTCCATCGTTTTTCTGTGTTCTTAACATTTAGTGTGCAATTAGTTGATTGGTGATTTTATCATAGGCAGTAATGTGATCAGTAAAGATAGATCACGACAAGATCTAAACTTTACACAGTTATTTTGACCATGAGGTACTCACAAATTATTTATAGCTTGCGAAAAAGTATTTTATGTGTTTTTTCAATTTCAATACATATTACTTATAAATGTTATTAACATCACAAGTAATATTACTATACTAACATCAGACAATTTATCCCAGTAGTAATTCAAGGCACTAAATTCTTTCAAAGTGAAAACAAAAAACACAACTAAAAAGAAATTAAAAGAGAAACATAATACATCACAAGAAATTAAATTTATTAGGATTATCTATTGGGTACGGGTTGGTAACATATCCAAAAAATCGGGTATTTGACCTTGATTTTATCCGATTTTAATACTCAACCTAGTTTTTTAATCGAGTATTAGGGTATGAAATACCCGAGTCGGTTATTAGGGTATTAAATACCCAAAATTTGAAATTTTTTGACAATGGATAGCACCAGAACAAGCGACAAGAAGAAGAAGAAGCAGGTGAAAGGAGATAATAAAACTTGTTAATTCATTCATTTATTATCTTATGTCATTTTATATGTATTATAATTTATTAAAATTTGTATCTACCAAAAATAACACAAACTTACTTTTGATGAATAGAAAAAGTAAAAACATAGGTACCAAATATGGTAGTTGATTCCTTCTTTCCTAGGTATTTATTTGGACCAAAATGGTCTATAAAATAAGAACCCAAATTCTAATGATGCCACATAGGCAAGCACCCATACCATGTGGGTGTTCTGAAAATAGTGGCGGAATCAGGTCCCCAACGATAGGGGGACAAACTATGTAGAATAATTATAAATTTTATATAAAAGTTATATAATAATTTTATTTACATTGATTCCATAGGATTACTCATATTCAATTATACTTTCTAAAGATTGAAGAAGTTTGATGGAAAAGAAATAGTTAATATGAAATGGAAAAAGTTTGTTTCTGAGAAAGACGTGAAATAAAATAATAGATATCAATTTTATCTCAAAACATATGAAATAGAAAACAGTTCTATATTCTAACTTTGATTATTTTTTATCTTTGCCTCAACTTTTTAAAATTTTGGATGGAACACAAGTTGAATATTTTTATAATTAACACATAAATAAGAATATATAAAAGTGCATAAAAAATTTGAGATGGGGCAATTACGTGACTGCGCTACCATTGTATTGTATTTATATTCATAATCTCACAGCATTTTATATCTCTCACACATACATCTAATTTTCTTGTAAGAATATCTATTCGTATACATAGAAATAAAACTTATGCCAGAACACCCTCTTATTAAAATATTGTATACATAAGAATAAAACTTATGAATAACAAAATGTATCATTAATACTAAATTATACTAGTTATTTTTGTAAGTTTATAAACATAATGGCTAATTTGATATCTTCAAAATCTCATTAAGTGAAATGCTTGATGAATAGTACAAACGCATATACTTGCGTTTCTAAAGGAGAGGATATGGTAGAATTCCTATTTTACGTTTGTGTAATTCATCCGACTAGAAGAATTTCTGATTGTAAAACTCAATAATACAGTTTTGTTATTGTTTTAGCTCGATTGATTAAAAATTAGTAGATTTAAAATAAGAATCTAGATCAAATCCTAACAAACACAGTATTTGAGTTTCACTTTTTCAAAATGATTTCTTGAAAACTTCCCCTTTTAGGTCAGTAATTCATTTTTAAATGCTACAAAGCTTTAGTAAAATAAAGCAAGAAACGATATAATAAATCCTCATAGTATGATATTCTCAAATAAAATTAAGATAAAATAGAGGAAAAGTTGTGTTGGGGTGGTGGACCTCATTAATTTGAATGAGAATTTAAAACTGAGCAGGCTTTAAAGGCAAAGCTTCCACCCCCCACCCTGTGTCATCCACATCACGTACGACTCTCACAAGTCACACCCCTCTTAACTCACTATTGTAAATCTTCTTTATTGCCACCACCAACCATTTTCTCATTGTTACACCAACTTTCCTTTGTCTATATCTTTACTTTTCCTTTTCATTTATTGTAACTATATATTTTCTAATAAATTTGACATTCATTTATATATTTTCTAATAAATTTGACGTTCATCTACGAAGGATTGGTGAATTACGTGCATCTATTTAGTTTAAAGGCAGAATGAAACATAAGACATAAAAGTGATGTTTGGTCAAATGGCCGAATACATATCGAATTCTAAGAAAATTACAACCTTTATTTGTAAAATCAGTGAAATATATCTTCTCTTTCATAGGATTAGTTCGATTGGTTAAAATTTAATTTAAAACAAGAACCGATGATCAGTCATGCGGTTTCGATGTGAGGTTTCATCCTCTTTAAGGTGGTTCAGTGTGAATGACAAAATCAATCCAAATTCTTAATTCTTTGAATCGCGATGATTTAACCCTCATATTCTCATGGAGATCGCTAAATTATCGTGATTTATCCTCTCGTATTCCGTAGAATTGGGTGTGTGAGTTTATTTCTCTTTATGGTTGTTTCTTATGGGCGTTAAGCAAATTTTCATAATTTCTTGTCATTGAGTTCTGATGATTAAATCCCATCACATTTTATGGGGCTAGGTATCTGACTCAGGGAGAGAGCTTCCCCTTTGGAACAATTATAAATATGTGCTGTTCAAATTCCATCAACACCTTCTAGATTAAATATGACAATTTTGATATTCTAAATGTTTTTTTTTTGTGATTTGCAAATTATTACATAATAACAAGATTTTTCAATGTACACCTTAAATAGCAATTCGATTTTTCTCATAATAAAAATAAAATAAAAGGTGCTTTCATACTTAATTGCATTGATAGATTACCCACTAAACACAAAATAACCATACTGATACACATATTATCAGCATCATTTTCCAATGCCTTCGATGTTATAAGCTGTCGATTTGATTGGCCAGATTGATCAAGCGATTTAATTGTGATTTCTAGTTCCACATTTATTTGGTAAATGACCAAAGCAAAATTAATAATTGACCCAATATTGAGTATTAAGTTTGTACTTGATTAAGAGTTTTGTACTTGATTAAGAGCGATAAAAAAGGAAAGCACGGAACGAAATAATGGAATAAGCTGTACAAAGATAGAGTAGATAAAAAATAAAGAATATGCTTTATTAATTGTACTTAGGTTTCAGTCTCAGATAGCCCATTATTTTCCCATTTCTTATTTTTTTCAGGTGCTTTATACCACATGTAAATAATGTTTCATGTTTGTAAGAATCCCTATTTAGTTTTCTCACTCCTACATATTAAATGTGGAAATAATAATAATAATAATAATAATAATAATAATAATAATAATAATAATAATAATAATAATCCTTTATAAGTCTGAATAGTCCCATCTTGTGTTTATAAATATTTTTCTACTTCTTCTATATGATTTGAAGGGTATTACAAAGAAGTGAAAGTTTGTCCAATGCACAATAAAGATAGTAATTATGGATTTTTACGATTAAATAAATAAAATAATAATAGTTTGCATATTTCGATTACCAAATCTGACGAAATTCCATTAAATAACGAGGTAGAGGATAGTCATGGGCAACTGACCATAATGAAATAATATTAATGATATCTACAAGATATCTATAAAACAAAATATCTTGGGAGTTTCTATGATTGTAGAGTGAAAACTTTTATTTTGCCTATTACTTAATATATTATATTTTGAATCGCCTAAAACACACACACATACAACCCTTGGTAGGATTTACGTAGGTTTCTAGGAATAGCTAAACATTTTATATATCTATCTATGCCTAGAAACAAGCAAGTGCTACGGATATAAATAGAAGACCTAAAATTGAAATAAATATGGCCTATACTTTTCAACACAGTCTAATTTCATATGACTTATCTTCACCCATACGGCCATACCTATAAGTTATAACTAATGGGAGAAATTTATAAATGACAACATTTTTTCTAAAAAATCAACTAAACAGTTTTGTCATTTCTGCAAAAGTATTTGTAAAAAAAAAAAAAACCCTAGATAGAACAAATATACTCTTATTCATGAACAATCATACTTCTTTATTTTAAGAAATCAATTTAAAATATCTTATCATGCATTGGAGTAAATCTCAATTTTATCCGATCATGAGATGTTTTTATAATAAAATTCGCATTCGTTTATTTTTCAGAGCAGTACCAAATAAGAACACATAATCAACAACCTTATTCATTATTACTGATTTTGGAATCATTCATTTCACTAAACACACCACACACGATTAAAACATGTTCTCAGTCACTTTACATTTTGTATTTCTAATTATTAGTATGTAATAAATTATAAATTTTATTGTAACGAATATAAAGAACTGAGAAGAAGTGCGAAAAGACCGTATAACTTATGAAATGATCAAATAAATAAATTGGAGCATTACTTATTTGAAGTTAAAAGTGCGAAGAATTTTTTTATATGTGTCTATGAAGATGACAGAAATTATATTTTTTCAACGTATTAGCAATTTATGACTAGCTAATAGTCGAAGACCCACATAACAACGTATTGTCCACGTAGGCAAAATGCTAACCGATAATAATATGCCACGTGTCCAACCTAATGAAAGCGCCACCCGCCCTCTCTGCTCTGCTTTTCTTTCCCTCTCTCTACTTTACTTTTCCCGTTGATAAATGATAAATGCTTCTCTCTCTCATCTGCTGTAGTAAAGTAGAGAGAGAGAAGATAGCTCTTCAATTGGTCCACTGACATGTATTGCCGGAAAACTCCCACCGTATCCCCATTTCCGACAGCTTTCCCCAATAAAGCTCGGTCTGTAACTACTCCATTTTCCTCAAGAGCGCTCAGCTGAAGTGTTTTCCTCACATTCAAGCTCTATCATTTCCTCTCAGATTGAAATATCTTTTACTCCGACTCCAAAATCCAGCTGTTTTCTCCCAAGCACTTGACCTCCATACATATTTTCACATCTTTTCCTTATCTCTTTGCTTCAGTTTTAACTTCTGGAAAAGAGGTTTATACCTAGTGTGATTTGGGGGGCTTTCTGGGGGTGGCTTTTGTTAATGTCGCTTATAGGTCGGATTTATTAGGGTGTTTGTTCTTTACCTTCTTTTCTAGGTCATTCTGCAAATTTTACTTTGCTTCCTGCAAGCTTTGAGAAATTGCACGGTAAGTTTTGGGTTGTTGAGTCTTTTAACGGAATTGAAGAACTAGTTACGGTTTCAGCTCCATTTCAAAATTCATCTTACCGGTTGTTTATTGGGTTACATTTTCCTGGGGAAAAATTAGGAGTTGTTTTGTTGGTTTTTATGAAACCAAGCAATGCCTTAACAACTTGTCCCAATTTAACCGATTTTGTCGAAAATGAGGAGTGTTGTATGCCTTGTATTTCTTTTGTTTATCATTTGCCTTTCTCCGTTGTTAGTGAAGTCGTTGAGCCCGTCTTTGAATGATGATGTTCTGGGATTAATTGTGTTAAAGCTGATATTCAAGATCCTGATGGGAAATTGATTTCTTGGAATGAAGATGACGATAGCCCATGTAACAATTGGGTTGGGATTAAATGCAACCCAGATCCAACAGAGTCTCTGATCTTGTCCTTGATGGCTTCGGCCTCTCGGGCAAGCTCGGCAGGGTCTTCTTCAATTGCGATTTCTGCGAAAGTTATCGCTTTCGAACAACAATTTTACTGGGAGCTTGAGCCTCAGCTTCGCTCAGTTGTCTGATCTGAGGGTCGTGGATTTGAGTGAGAATGGTTTATCAGGGGAGATTCCAAGTGATTTCTTTGCCCAATGTGGATCTCTAAGATCGATTTCATTGTCTAGGAACAGGTTTTCAGGGCCTGTTCCTGAGAGTTTGGGATCCTGCTCGACTCTTGCTTCGCTTGACCTATCAGGCAATCAGTTCTCGGGGGCTTTGCCCGTGGGAATGTGGTCGATGACGGGGCTTAGGTCGCTTGATTTGTCTGATAATATGTTGGAGGGTGAAATTCCCAAGGGCATCGAAGGTTTGAACAATTTGAGGGCGATAAGTTTGAGGAGTAATGTGTTCTCTGGTGAAGTTCCGGATGGGATTGGGAACTGTACATTGTTGAGGTCGGTAGATTTAAGTAGAAACTCCTTCTCTGGTGGGCTGCCGAGCACAATGCAGAAGCTTTCCTTGTGCAACAATCTAGTTTATCTAGAAATGGGTTGACATGGGAGGTTCCTGAGTGGATTGGAGAAATGAGAAGCCTTGAGAACCTCGATCTTTCTGAGAACAATTTTACCGGCCAACTTCCGGTTTCTTTGGGAAGCTTCAATCGTTGAAGGTTCTTAATATATCAATAATGCCCTCACCGGGAGCTTGCCTGAGTCCATGAACAGTTGTATAAACCTTCTGGCTTTTGACATTAGTCATAATGCCTTTTCGGGTGGTGTCCCTTTATGGGTGTTCAAGCTTGGTTTGCAGCAAGTTCTGTTTTCAGGCAACAGATTGAGTGGAAGCATTCATAATGCTTTAACTTCTTCACCGGAGAACTCTCAGAAAAAGCTTGTGGTTTTGGATGTTTCGCTAAATGTGCTATCTGGTGTAATTCCAGCAGCTCTTGCGAACTTTGGCAGCTTGCAGTTAGTAAATTTTCCAGGAACTCATTCAATGGCAGCATTCCATCAGTATTGGACAACTGAAACTTCTAAATTTTCTGGATTTGAGTGAGAATGGGTTAGATGGCAGCATTCCTTCGGAGATTGGAGGACTAACATCCCTTGATGAACTCAGACTCGAGAGGAACTTACTGGGGGGCAACCTTCCTTTGTCAATTGGAGATTGCAGTTCACTTAAGTCCTTGTAAGTGTTCTTCTTGTTTTCATGATCCATCATGTCACTTAGTTTGTAAATTTGCTGCAACTTTCTTGCTTCTTTAATTTCCTCAAACTTTATCCTCTTTTCCGCATTTCTTATTCGCTAGATGATCCTGTGAGAAACTTATGGCTCTTTCACTACACCCAAAGTTATAATATTGCTATCTTAGTTTATGATGCATTATTTCTGTGCTTTTCCTTAAATGTATTGAGATGCGGTAGAGATTTGATATCTTTTAGGTCCTTACTGATCATTATGAGAACAAATGCATTAGATAATTACTTTTAGAAACATATGTGCCTCACAGTATCATTCATTGCTATAACTGGCTTGGTTCATAAAATCCAGACTACTTTAAGAAATTATGCTGAACTTATGCAGTCAGCTGGGTCATCATATATGTGCTGCTAGTCTATGGATGTTCATTCACACTCTGTTTGAATTGCAGGTATCTGGCGCATAATGAAATAACTGGTCCTATTCCTTCTTCCTTTCAAAGCTCTCTTATCTTCAAACTGTCGACCTCTCTTTCAACAAACTCACTGGAACCCTACCGAAGCAGCTGGCAAATCTTGTGCACCTTCAGTTATTCAACGTTTCACACAACCAGCTACAAGGTGAGCTGCCAGCTGGTAGTTTTTTCAACACCATTCCTCCATCATCTGTATCAGAAAACCCATCTCTTTGTGGATCGGCAGTCAATAGAACTTGCTCCACGGTCCTTCCCAAACCTATTGTACTTAATCCAAACTCTACTGATGCAACTCCTACTTCCATTGCTCCAAGCTTTGGTCGGGGAAAGAAGATCCTCAGCATTTCTGCGCTAATAGCTATTGGTGCAGCTGCTGCCATTGTGATCGGTGTTATAACTATCACTGTTCTCAACCTTCGTGTACGTTCTTCCATGTCTCATTCTGCAGTAGCTCTTACTTTCTCTGGTGGTGATGACTTCAGCAAGTCACCGTCCACTGATGGAAGTTCGGGAAGCTTGTCATGTTCTCAGGTGATCCTGACTTTAGCACTGGGCGCGCCCTTCTGAACAAAGATTGTGAACTTGGCCGTGGAGGATTTGGGGCTGTCTACGGACTATGCTCAAGGATGGCCGCTCTGTTGCCATCAAGAAGCTCACTGTTTCTAGTCTTGTCAAGTCTCAAGAAGAATTCGAAAGGAGGTCAAGAAATTGGGCAAAGTTCATCATGCCAATCTTGTGGCACTTGATGGTTATTACTGGACTCCCTCATTGCAGCTCATCATTTATGAATTCATCCCGGTGGAAATCTGTACAAGCATCTCCATGAAGAAGGCTCCCGTGAAAACTACCTGTCGTGGAATGACAGATTCAACATCATTCTTGGGGCTGCTAAAGGCTTGGCTCATTTGCACGAGATGAGCGTGATTCACTACAACTTGAAGTCGAGCAACATACTGATCGACAGCTCCGGAGAAGCTAAGGTTGCAGATTATGGTCTGGCAAGGCTGCTGCCAATGTTGGACCGGTATGTCCTAAGCAGCAAGATCCAGAGCGCTCTGGGTTATATGGCGCCCGAATTTGCATGCAAAACTGTCAAGATAACTGAGAATGTGATATTTATGGTTTGACATACTGGTCTTGGAGATAGTGACGGGAAGAGGCCAGTCGAGTACATGGAGGACGACGTGGTGGTGCTGTCGGACATGGTGAGAGGAGCACTCGAAGAGGGGAAAGTCGAGGACTGCGTTGATGGGAGGTTGCAAGGGAAGTTCCCGGCTGAGGAGGCGATCCCAGTGATGAAGCTAGGTCTGATTTGCACGTCGCAGGTGCCGTCGAACAGGCCTGACATGGCAGAGGTTGTTAACATATTGGAGCTCATCAGATGCCCTTCAGAAAGCCAGGATGAGTTGGGAGATTTCAGCTGACTGTTAGGAATTCAAAATGGGCCCACTTAGTTGTCATAAATCGCATTCTTTCTCCCTTTCCATTTTATTTTGGCAGAATTTTTGATAGGTCTGTAATTCCTTCCTTCTTCATGTTGCATTTGGGAATTCGAATTTATTTTCGCCGGTTTCGGACGTTTATTCATATTTGCTTACTCTTCCTTGCTTCTTGCTGTTTATGCTTGTTTATAATCTTGAGTTCCTTAGTGTGTGTGTGTGCGTGTCAGAGAGAGAGACATTTATATGTTTGCTTGATAATGCATGCACTTTATGTAAGTTGCAATTCCCTCCATGCCCGAATAATTGTTCTATTTTGAAAATAGTTTTATTTCTATTTAAGTGTTTTATTTTAGAATTTTATGCAAAGTAGCAATTGACAGTATGTATCAATGTTGTCTAGATTCTCTATTTTCCCACTCCCAAGCAAGTAATCTGAGTTGTGAATATAAAATGAGAAAGTGAAAGAAGGGAATGCAGGAATAAAAAATTAATGAAAAGAGAAAATGAAGTGGAATCCAACTTTATTTAAGGGATGAAGATTGATGCTGTCGGAATAATTTAGCTTCTCTATTTTTGTAATAATGTCAACATTATATATATATTTGTCCGAGTTGTTTAAATGTATTTTTTGTTGCTTAGTCTTCGGCCAGTTTTGATTATTTTTTCCCACTTTTGAAGTCACATGAAGGGATCTATGTTAGGTCTGTAGCAGCTGATATTCACATGGTTTTTTCCTTCTTCTTGGTGTCCTTTTCTTGCATTAGAAACTTATATGTTTGTATGCATATCTTTCTGCAATTCTTGACTCTTTCTTGTCTTATTAATTTCATGCTAGTATTTTGTTGTTTCCACCAAGTCGTATGTTCATCTCTGAAATATTCTATCAACATGTCATGCCAATATTTCTGTCCAATCATTTTCCAATCCAAAAATATATATAGAGACAATCTTGCTCAAACTACCAATTTACATAAACAAAATACTCTTGCTTCGATGTCTTTCAAATTGGACAAGGATGCCCTTATGCTTTTTACTTGATAAAATGACAAAAAATATTAATCATGCATTTATGCTTTGATTAGTTAATATGCCATTTAATGAAAGCATTATCTAGGGGCATGTGAATTGGTGACCGAAGTGAGTTGTCCCCCTAACCCTATTATTTTAATAAATATGATGATGTTGGCCACTATACAACCTTACCAAATGGCACATTTTCAACATCGACTGGCATATGTGACAATTCATTGCTAAGTATATATTTTATTTCTATAGTTTATGTAGTAATAAGCATGCATTATGGAGCATTCTCGATGCAATCGAAAGTCATTAAAACAATTATGTCAGCCTGTAGGAAATTGTCCTTTGGTTTTCGATTGGATGAAAAAGGAAGAAAAAAAATGAGTGAGAATGGGAGACAAAATTAGTGTTTACACAGACAAAAATTGAGTATTTTTTGCTTAATCCCATCACTACATGTTTGAAGCATCAGGGATTATAAATTTTAAATTTTGAGTTCAAGATTTTGAGAAGACTATCTTTCTATAATTTGATTTGGTGATGGGTCTTTTCGGCTTTTGTACAACAATTTGTATTGTATGTCACTGTAAATATACACACAACATGTATCGATGAAGTGAAAAATAGAATGTAATGTGAAAATTTGATTGAATAATTATACCGATTCCAATGTTTAACCAATCCCGAAATGTCAAAAGCCATTAATTAAGCAAATCGAATGGTTTTTTTTTTTTTTCGATATCACGGGAACCATGACCATTATCTTAGGTGTTGTTTGGGTAAACCCAGGTCTGTGCAATAACACATAAACCACACAGACGGTAAACCATACTTGGAAAATCGGTGTGTGTTCGAAACCCGTAGGCGTTTGGTGACCGTCGAATGGTTGAATAGGTAGTTAGCGTGCATAAATTGAAACTTGGTGGCCTAGTGGTGTAAACAGAAATTATCGAACCATTTGCATATTACAATCATGATGGTGATTAAGGTTGTAAATGAGTCAAACTATTCGTGAGTTATTGAACTCGGTTCGATGAAAGTTCGTTCAAGTTTGTTTAGTGAAACTCGTTAGTTAAACAAACCAAGCTTGAACATGATAGTATTAAACTTCGTTAGCTCGTGAACAATTTAGTTAACTAATCTAGCTTGAAAATATAAAATTATTAACTAGAACAATCATTTTATTTCTATAATTAGTAATTGTTGTGTTAAATCTATAACTATTTTTATTTGTTATAAGAAATCAATAAATATATTGTGCTATTTTGGATAAAATAATTTATTTTTAAAATAAAATAATAAATATTCTAAACATATATTCCTCCGTCCACTAAATTCAATGCGTTTAATTAGTTTTGATCATCATAAAAATATTCACTTTTCTTTTTGGAAACATCAACTTTACATTTTACCCTAAACATATCTACTATTTACAAAAAACACATATGACCCACACTTTCACTCATGATCTATTAATATATTCATTTATTATCACATGGCACACATTTTATACTCATTTACTTTACATTCATTACAATTTATTAAAACTCGTGTCACCAAAATCAATGAGCGATTTTGGTGGACGAGAGATATCTAAATTTAGAAATCTGTTTGGATTCGATTAAAACTCGAATAAGCTCATGAGCTAAAATATTCGATAAATAAAACTTGAGACTCGATTTGATCTAAACAAATCAAGTTTGAGCGCGATGGTGTTTGGCTCGGCTCAATTCGATGAAATCTAATGGTGATTACCTCACGAAAAAAGTAATGAGCAGGTGATGATCCTTATTGAAATGGAACAATATAGAATTCATATATTAATATAGTATCTATTTAGATACATTAAATGACTTAGTGAAAATGTATATAATCTTATTCCTACCTAATTCAATATAAAATTAACTTATAATCATGAACCGACTCGATTATCATAAACCTAGCTCATTTCCATCCATTTAAAATAAGTTTTTTTTTTTTGCATTCAAGCATCATTCTACATTTCATTCTAAGAAAAGCACCAATCTACTTTTGTTGGTAATTCGAACCCAATTTCTTTAACATATTTTGGTTGTTAATGAGATGATAATTCAAAGTTGAACAAGACACTCTCTTAATCGGAATTTAATAACTGCATGCTCTGGAATATTTTGAGCAATGCAAGATTGTGTCAGGCTTCGATATATGAAGATAAAATTGACTAATGGGAGAATAATTTCAAATCAACAGCAAACGCCTGTGTGTAAATGCTTTTTGATTTTTTCCAATTTAAATAAAAACCAAAAACAAAAAGGTTGAAGCAGCGAGACACATAGTATATAAAGCTGCATCTCATGAATCCATTGGAAGGATAAAGTAAATCAAGAAGAATATTAAGCACATCTCAAAGCAATCTTAAGATTGTTAAAGGAGAGTTCTAATATCACTTTTCACAACTTTTATATTCGCCCTTTTACTTTATTGAGATATGCAATCATCTTTATATATACATGTGTGTATGATGGACCAAGTTATACAGACGCACTTTCTTGAAGTGGGAGTTAGAGGTGTTCACGGGGAAATTCTATAAGTTGTATTTAATTACATAAATCAACTATAATATAATATGGTAAATCAAATCAAATACAACTTATTACTTAATTATAATATTCTTGAATGTAATAATTAAGGCCAAGACCTTTCTTCTCCCCTCCCCAATTTGTAATTTGTTTCATCTTTTAAGTAATTTTTTATTTGATATTGGACTTGTTTCAACAATCACAATTGCAACAAATCGATATCATTATGACCCGCATTAAGTAACTTATGACTCTTTGCCTCTTTTAAGTAGTCATCGGTTTACTATTATCTTCTCTTCTACTTGAACTCGATTCGATTTAAGAAAAAAATCTAAAATTATTTTGCAATACCACTATTAGGGGTGAGATTTGATCTGGTTTCGATTAATTGACAAAGCGCTAACGAGCGGACTCAATCAACGATTCGGTTAGCGGATAATCAATTTTCATATTAAAATTTTAATTTTATTTTTACGAAATTAACAAAATAATTTCAAATATTTAATAATTAATTATATATATATATATAAATTAATTAATTTCGATGTCGGGTATACCGATAACCAAGTGTTGAGAAGATAATCGATACCCAAACCGAAACCGAAAACCGATTAAGCACCCTAACCATTACTAGTGTCTATTCCTAATGTAAAGGTCTATTACTCGATCCAACGATGAGTTCATTGTAAAATTTATGACCATATGAAATTTCATACTCATTATAAAGAGTTTTTAAAGATTGATAAAGATTGGATGTCACTAGATCGAGATTTGGCAATCCTAAATTACAACACCAACCCCATCCTCAAAATCATTTCAGTTAAAAATTTATAATATAGGTTTAATAGCCCACAAACATCATCATATTTTAAAGAGGGATATAAACATTTTCCAATAAAAAAAATTCATAAATATGTTTAAAATATTTCAACCATTTCATAACCATAGCCTTTATGCAACTAGTTAAATTTGATTTTGACACATATTAAATTGACATGTAATCAATGTACTGCGATATAATACACGTGAAAAGTATATATGATAATAAACACGGATATTTTTAGCTATAGTTTGAAAAAGTTTTAAGAAGTTCCACTAAGTCATGACATTCATCTCGATAAGAAGATAGTAAAAGCATGTTATTCACTTGATTAGTAAAAATTCAACAAGTAACTCTTTAAACTCATAAGTAGAACTTAACATTTCATATGTAGAATTCACCTAGTTCACATATGAATGTTAAAGCATTACTAAATCGATTTTTGCTTTGAAAAATTTAAGCCAACTCCTATGCAATTTTTGTTTCACGTAATATTTCTTTAGCCTTTCTAATCGGAGAAATTGAGTGCTCTAATAATCTTAAACCATCTTGAACACATAAGTTAATAATGTTATATATACACCTACTATGAAAATATTTGCCTCCTAAAGTTGGATTACATGCCATAATTAAATTTGGTACACTAGTAGTATTAGCACTAGCATTATCAAATCTATTAAAAATATTTTTAAGTCAATATAAATTGTTGTAAATTTTAATTATGATAAGAACAATATTTTAGCGATATATGTGGAATTAAACTTCTTAAAACATAAAACACGTTTATTCAATCTAATGAACAATTATACTCATATAAGACTTTTTTTGCCAAGCATAAGACCAAATATCAGAACAAATAGAAACTCTATAATCTAATTTGAAAAACATATTTCTTAAATTAATTTTATATCTCTTAGCTAATTTAACAAGAGTCTTAGTCATGGTTGCACGTAGCATGATGATTATAAGCAACTTCCATGCTATTTTCAAAATGTATGCTATCAACAAATTGAAAAGAAAGTGATTCGGTAGCAACAAATTTAGCCATTACTTCCCTAACAACTATATCACTATATTTAAATAAAGAAAGTTCAGACGTGCCTGGATTTTCCCGATTTGTCGTAATTTGATGTTCATGATGGAGCAAACCTTCTTCATACTCCACCAAATATTCAAGTTATATCGGTTGGGGACCCTTCGAAAGGAGTGCGTTGGAGACGGATTTGAGTCGCCAACATAATAGCCCTCATTGGTATCTTTAGTTATGTAAATACTATTATTCTTGCGAGGATCTCGTGGTCTCCCATCAACATTCGACGAGAAGCGGAAGCCATTTTGTTTAAAGAATAAGAATAATAGAATTAGTGCGAGTCAGGAGAATATGAGAATTAGAGAGAGAGAGAGCCTCAAACTAGACAATGATAGAGCTTGATGGTGAGTGGGAAAGAATACACCGGTTAAGCAAATTTAATTTTTCTTTTTACAAGTGACTTGCTACTATAACGATAGATGTCGGAGTGGCGATGGCGATTCAGTAATGATGTTAGTACTGCTGGTCAGTTAAAATAAGAGAAGTCTTGTTCAGAGTGATACCAGTTAGCAAACCTCTCTTGCGGTTGAGGCGGTGGTCCGTTGGGCCGATAAGCGATGTGCTTCGAATGTGGTGGTTCTTGGTTTGTCTTCTTGAAAAGTTAAGCGATGTAAAACACTTAGTTGAACATGGGCTTAGTCGGTTTTCGGTTTATCTCTTTATTATCAAGCGTCTTGATAGAGTATTTCAAAGCGATGTTGTGTTGATATGTACGGTGATGTCGGTTCAATAATAAGCAATGAAAATATGGTACTAAATGTAAAGGCGAAAGTAAACAATATTTGGTTTTACATGGTTGGAGAGATCGGCTCCTACATCCACGAATTGAGTGCTCGGTCGATTCACTACGAGATTTGATCTTGTTTATGGGTATAAGATATAAATCTAGATATAGAGTTAACCTTCTTGCGTAACTTGGTGTTCCTCACTATGCTTGTGGGTGCTAGGAAATCTCTAACTACTTACGGTGCGATCGACCTAAACCTCTTGCTTCAATACAAGATAACCAAGCTTTCAACAACTAACACTTCTTTGCCTACTTGCCAAAACTTTTACTTAAATTGTGGGGTTTTTCGTATATGGGTTTCCAACTAAAATATGAGTTGTCACATGCGACAAACTCATGAATTCTAGGCTTGAGATATATAAATCAGTATCCTAAAACTTGAAGGCGTATATTGAAACCTTGGTGATAGATACATTTGAGCTCTTAAGATTTGTTGATAACACTGTAAACTTCCTTCTTGAAATCGTTGGTATAAGTTTTTAGCTTTGAGATTTGAAAAATTTAGTCGATTTGAATGACGGCGTTTTGGTTACTTTCAAGGTTGGATTACGTGCGTATTTATAAAAGGGCGATGAATAGGCTAGTTGGATAAAACACCAATCACATCCCTTCTATTTGTTGTTTGAATTCTTCCGTTTGAATCCTATGTATCGTGTCGAAATGCTGCAACATCGTACACTATAGCTCGTAACTACGAAAATATGTTACGGCATGTCGGGATCTTCTGCGAGATACACTACGATACGTGGTGAGTCGAACACTCGGTAAAATATATCTATATTTTCGGTTGAGTTGACTTTGTGTTTATTAGTACATCAACTTGAGTTGGGCGAATCGAGATTGCTCCGTCTTTTATCAGCAGGATGAACTCCCATCTTTTGTCAGTTAGGGAACCTGAATCAGTATGACGCTTCAGCTTTGACATAAAAATAATCAGCTTTGACTTGGTATCGCCAATTTTGACTACTTGTCACCAGCTTTGACTATTGATCAACAACTTTGACTTCCAGTTGCTAGCTTTGACTTCGATGAGCGGTTTGATATTCGGCTTAGGCGTCGGTGGTGGTATGACACTTAGTCATATCTCTGACACCTTTGCGTTCAGCAGTGCCGAGTCTCCAGTCTCCGATCTTCTGTATTCAGACGTCAATCTTTAGTCTTCAATTTCACTCTTCAGTAGCTCTATTCATCAGCATCACTATACTTGGACTTGATTGGCGACTTGGTCTTCAATCTTCATCGTGATCTTGATCAATGCTCTCTTGATTGCCTTTGCGTATTCCTACCAGTATTATTGGCTTCAAATTTGCTCGAACTCCTTAAGTCTTGGGCCTGTCCAAACTGTAAGTTCTTTTGCTAGAACCTGTAACCAAAAAGGCTAAATCCCTAACATGTGAGCAGCACTAGTTCATCAACGAGGCAAACATCAGCAGGGTTTTGAGATCTAATCAAAACACGCTGTTAAAACATAATTATTCCCAACTGAGCTTTGTTTTTTTTAAAAAAAAATAGAGATTGCAATTTGCTACAATAAGATTAAGATAGATAAAGAAATAGAAAATAAGAATCGGTGTGTTAAAATGGTTAGGTTGAGGGGGTATTTATAGATGGATTTGGGATGTTGGAAATTCAAATTTGAATTCAAAATTCAATTAGCGCCAATTAATGATTCGAATCGAAACCGTCGGATGGTTCCAAATTCAATTGTTTTTTCTCTATTTCTTGTGTTCTCTTTACAATATATACATTTAATTAATGTATTTTTATCATATACAATATATAACATAGAAAAAAAAATTAAAAAGTGGAATTACAGGTTCTAAGGTTCGACCTTGAAATCGAGGCCAGGAGCAAGTGGTCAATGATTCGATATCGAAGCTGTTAACTTTAGTAATTAAATTATAAAAATATATATTTACCATAATGTATAATATTTAAACTTTTACATATTGTTAAATACTTCTATATTGTTTGATCTTAGGAGAATTAATTTCGATTTGATAACAAACACTGAAAACCTCACTTTGTCATGAAAGCTCAATACTTTAATACTTTTATTGGTATTTTCGGTATCTATATATTATAAATTTATAATTGTATTGAATTATAAATCAATATCATAACTAATATATCTACTCGCGCTTAGGCGCCTAATCGTGGATGTAGTACAAATCTTATAATCATACATCTTATAATCATACAAATCACAATTCAATTCGGACATAAGTAGTATGTAGTACAATTAGACCCGATAAAATGAGCCGGTCCAAGGTATCCGGGTTTGGGTCGAGTTGGGCTTCAAAATAAGAGCTCTAAAAATCGAGCCTAAAAGCCTTGAGCCGATCGGGCTTGGACCAAAATCGGGGTTTCGGGTTAAAAGCTACTTGGAGATAAATATATATTTTATTACCTACTAATTTTTGTTTCTCTTTATTTCTTTAACTTTCTTGAATCTTTCTCTTTAATTCTCTTTTTAAGTTGTTCATTGTTTT
The DNA here is from genome assembly GCA_036937905.1 of Salvia rosmarinus. Lineage (NCBI taxonomy): Eukaryota > Viridiplantae > Streptophyta > Magnoliopsida > Lamiales > Lamiaceae > Salvia > Salvia rosmarinus. The sequence continues at coordinate 67,176 of JAODLM010000350.1, forward strand.
ATTTTGGACTATTCTACTTTAGATTATAACTTTGGTGCTTTAATCTATTTTTTATTGTATTAGTAAATAATTTTTAATTTTAATTTTGTTATTGTTAATGTTAAATTGCTAGTTTCTAGACTTAAATTGTTATTTTACATAGTTAGTTACTCCATCTGTCTCATTTAAAATGTCTAACTTTCCTTTTTGGGTTGTCTCATTCCATTTTAGAAAATAATTATCATTTCAAAAAGTGTGGACTCTACCACCTTTTTAACACTTTAACTACTTTATACATTTCTCCTAAATACCCGTGACCAAAAAAAATGAGACACTTTAAGCGGGACGGAGGGTATTTTTAACAATTAAATATGAAATTTTATAGGTTAACAAAATAGAAAAATTTAACGAGCTTAGCCCGTCCATGAAATAACTGCGTGGCGAGTTGGGCTTTATATTTAGACCCAAATTTTTTTTGGACCGACCCGGCTCTTAAAAGTGTAAAAACCCGACGGACGGTCCATTAACCCGCTACTTTTACACCTCTAATTAAAATTAGCATAGCAAGTAAAATAAACATAAACAGTAAAGTAATAAAAAATACAATCGAAAAAACTCCGATATGGTCACCACTCACCAGTTTGATTATAACACTCTTACATCTAGGGGCCTCGTCAAGAAAAGCGCTTTACTACTTGAAAATAAGTTACATATGACTTACACAATAAAACTTAGGCTTATTTGCCTAAGAAACTTCCTGAATCTTCATCCATAGTAAATCGCTACTTCCATGCACCACATAACTTGAATGTGAACAAGGTCTAGTCACCACTTAATCCCTATTTGAAAGAGTTAACAACTATTATACAAGTTAGAATATTCAACTGCTATCAATTTTATGCTCAATACAATATTGCAGTCAAATAAAATTATTCACAATCTATGGGTGGAGTTGTGAGCGAGACTACCTAAAATAAAATACTCAAGACAACAATTGTGATAGGCTTCACATGTTTACATATATAGGCTTCACTTGCCAAACCCTATCTCTTCAAATCTTGTTTTGTTGGATCATTTCTTTGCTAAGGAATATCTACAAATCCAAATCAACTATAATCATAATAAGAAATATATTTTGTAGATATATCTCAAATGATCTTCATATCATGCTTGAATATATCTTGGGGATCTTCAAGATGTTATTTCTATCGGACTCTTGATACATGAAAACTTCCTAAATAGTTTACAATGATACTCGTGCCACAAAATAAACACTCATATCGAGAAAGAATAGCAGAATATGTGATCTACATGATCACAAACATAATATATGGTAATACACTTACACTCATCTTAAAATATAATAATGTAAAAATAGTGAATGGATATAATATTTCAATTTATTAGTAGGTAGTGCAATCTATATATCCATGTGATAATATTACTTTTACTTCCACTTACAGTAATTAAATTTGCGTAGGAAAACTGTCTTTCAATCTTTTTTTCACAATTTTATTGTTACATAAATAGATCGTAATATGAGATCGGGGCGTGATATATTTGATTTTGTGTTTTTAACATATCAATATTATATTTGGTAGCATATATTAAAATATTTGTAATATATAATACATTTCTTGGTAGGATGTATTAAAATTAAGTATAATTAATATTACTATAATTATGATTTGTATTTGTTATTAAGTATATCACACGAGGACTTGATATACAAAATCACACGAATATGTATAATGATTTTGGATTTTTGGTTTATAAAATGTCATTTATTTTATATCAAATAAGATATTAGAGTGTAGTGTATATATATTATATGTCACGCCCCAATTCTGATGTAGCAGGCTAAATAAATCGAGTATGACGAATAAAAATAAGGAGAAATGTAAAGTAAATAAGTTGACTCGAATGATCAAGGCAATAAACCCTTAGAATTTGGGAATAGCTTCCGAAATAAAATGGAAGACATCGAATGGCGTAATCGAACAAAACAACATCTATCCTCGGGATCACAAGTTTAATTCGTGCTTCTAATAGCGATATACATCAAAATGTTAAACATCAAGGATTGAGTCTAAGCTCATCAAAGGTGCAATTCAGTCATGAGCGAAGGAAAATAAAATTAGAGCTAGTTAATGATGAAGTCTAAATCTGAAATAATCCGTCAAAATACGGAGTGAACCTAATCTCGGCTCTTCCGTCGGTAGCCATTGATCAACACGAAAACATTTGAAAACATTTGGATGAGTACTAATGTACTCGATGAACATGCATTTTCTATAAACATTTCATAAATCCGTAAGCGGTTTATTGATCATGATAACATAACTTAGAAGGTTTTAAAAAAAACCACTTCTAAGCATGCAAAAATATTTCATTTATTGGGCTCATTATCACGACTCTTACATTACTCGCTTTGATCCGGGCCTCTGCCGTCGGATCACATGCCCGTATTGTCATCGGAGGCGTAACCGGATAAATTCATAATTTCATGATGTACTTGAAATGCATCGAGACAAGCACCATAATAACATGGCGTACTCGGGCGCATCCGGACAAGCACCCTTATAGCGCCTCATGATTATGTTAGTATCCGATGGAGATCAACCCACGAAACAACTAACTAGTGTACACAATTCTCAATTAACATTTTAAGTTTAAAGAAATCTCGATCGATACATTCTGAGCCTTAAGCAGTAGGCGCACAAAATATTTTATTGGATAAGCAGTTTGCATTTCATGAAATATCGAGCATATAACTCAAATATACTTTTGGTAAATAAAGTCCACCTTGATAGGACAAAGCTGTGAAATCACTATTATGCAGCGTCTCGGGAAAGCAGCGCTAATCCCTTGATCGACAAAACCTACAAAAGCACTAGTCTTAATAGGTCTCGAAAAGCTAGCCTTAAGTTCAAGTAAAGGGATACTAACTTATGATTCGTTAAGCCGAGTTTTCAAAATATAATTGAATTTGAAAACTAATATATATCGACTAGGTGTAACAGCCCTTGACCTAAGTGCGGATTAGCGGGGCATTCGATAAGCAATTAAGTAATGAATAATGACATGGAGCGATGAGCGGTATGACATATATTGAGAATATTTCTAGAGTTTCAAGTGTTTGAGGTTTGACAAAACATAACATACATATGACTTCATAATTTAACAGCGAAAAGCATGTGGAATACACATATGACGATGTGTATCCAGGTTTAAATATCGCGACAAAAGACATTGCTCAACCTTGCTCCATCTCGTCCATCGACTCAACTGCGCATTTAAAACAAACATGCGGGGCTGAGTACAAATAATGCACCCAGTGGACTCATTGCCAAAACATTTTCTTTAAATTACATTGCCCCATAAGTAAGACACAAGGGTTTTAATTGAAAATGTCTTGTGCTTACTAAAACATTTTCTCATTTCTCAAACATCGCTTCGGCCGAGCATTTTCTCTTTATATGATCCATATCATTCACATATCTCATATCACATCATCATCTCATAATATCATCTACTTGCAGTAGAGGTGGCCACCTCCTACGGTAGCGATGACCGATCGAGAATTGTCCTTTCGGCACACGGTCACCTTACTGTGCCGTAACCTGGCAGAGTGCATCGACATAGGGTCGATATCGATTTTATCATCGATCGGGGAGCTACCCAACGAAGTCGGTTAAGCGAACCAACGGCTCGTATACTTTCATAGTTGGCTTGACAACATGATAGGATCCATACATAAAACATAAATACTTTGGGCGGTAATCATATCACTTTTCAATGAAAGCGTTGTAAATAAATACTTTTCATTTCAAAAAGCATCGTAAATAAAATGGTTTTGAGTAAAGCCCACTGGTATGGTCTTCTTTCAAAATTGATTTCCTTTCTATAATCCCACATCTGCGTCGACACTCGATCCGTCCCGCATGCGTAAGAACTACTTTAGTACATTGGTCACGTTCGATGGCGGCGAATATAGTCTATAACGTTCTATGCATCAAATAAGGCTAACGTCGGACTTATTTTGGCGTTTCCTAATCGATTGATGTTGATTATGAATTTTCTTAACATATAAGAGATATTCTATCTTATTAGCACATAATGTATGTTTTAATGTACTTATGTAGCGTAAGTTACATTGTTACTAAGCGTCTACGTCACATAGATCACGTATTATCGAATTACGTGCCGCTTTGACCTTGATCGACGTTTTGGTCAACAATTTTGACTGGTCGACATTTAGTCAACAATTTTGACTTTAGTCATTCAAAATCAACATTTTGACTTTTTGATTTCTTATGCAATTTTCGATTTTAATGTACAATTCTTGTTCCAAAATTCCTATAAAATCATACTATGTCTAAAACATTATTTTAGAACATTTTATGCAATTATACTTGATAAAATAAATTTATAACATTAATACGCATAGGGTATGATTTTGGTCAACCTGATTAACTTGACTAAACATTTTCAAAATTCGATAAATTCACATAACACTTAATCATCCTTAACTATCCTTATTATAACATAATTGTTATTTATTATGATCTATTTAATTTAATCTTCCTAAGTCATGTTGAAATTTTTGACTTAGGTCGAATAATTTTATAAATTTGATAAATTCACACAACCATATATTATGAATCTACATCATCAATATGATATGATAACACTTAAATATGGATCATATCTCAATATAATATCATATACTATAATTTTGAAATTCATGAACTTAGGTACTAAAGTTTTCCAAAATCTACATAAAATCATATAAGCTCATTTTAATACCTAGATCATGATTTCATGCTCAACTCAACAATTAAAAATTAAAATCATCAACATATCCTACCCTCAGTTTTGGTCCTTTCTTAAAATTTAACAACATGCTTAACTTTGTAATATAATCATAGTACATGCTTAATAATATCATATAAACATGATTTCTAAACATCTTAGCATATGATCAATAATTTTCGAAAAAGTCGTAAACAAACTAAGCTCATAACTTAAAATTTAGCAGACGAAAATCGAAAGTTCTAGCATGTATCTGACTAGGATGAATTCTAACCTTTTAATCGGTGTCGATTTTGATCGGCAGCGTTTATTTATCTAAGGTTTGGGATCAAACTTGGATGAACTCACACTATTTTCCTCTATATATTTTCGGTTCTTAGGGTTTCAAAATGGATGAATGAAGGTTTGATCTTATATTTATAGAGTTAATCAAGTTGTAGTGTAATTATTACATAAATTAACAATTAATGCACTTGTTTAATTAGTCGAACTAATCGTGACTTGATACAAGCTATGGACAAATTATCTTTTAGACCTTATCATAACATTAATGCATAAATGGTCAAAGTTTTCGTCCAACTTGTACACTAGAAGCAAGTTTTATTTTATCCTCTCAATTCTAGTATAATCATACCTTATCACTATCATTTTCAATTCCTTATCAATACTTGAAATATCTATTCCTTAATCTCAATTGTGCACGGCATTATGAAATTGAAGAAAAATTTTATCAATCCAATCACACTTGTGCTCACGACACTTTGCTAAAGTTTGGTGATAATTTAATTGTTTGATGATAATACTCTTTAATTATGCTTTAGAAAATATACTTTCAAAGTTAATAATTTCAACTCCATTAATATCACAAGACAAAGAAAATTCAATTCTTTATACTATATATATAAAGTTTTCGGTTATTACACAATGTAGGAGAATAAATTCTATTTTTATACTATCATATACTATAATATTACTTTAGGATAAGATCTTAATTGAAAAGTCGAATATTTATTATGGTTAAAGTCGTTTCACAAGTTAGAAACAAAATCTTCCAACCTTAAATTTTTCCAAATTTTCGGCTATAAGGTGACAAGAGTGGAGATTACTTGATCAAATTGAAGACTATCTCTACTTTACACCTAATAACATCTAACATCACAATATTATCCTCTCATTAATTGTAGTATGATAGTTGTCGATTATATTACATAAACCACCCATTTTCGCCACTTTTTGGTACAAGTGTTCTCCCACTTGTGCAAATTGCTAATTCTACTCATTTTATCCATAATAATATCATATTAATATAATTAATATTATACATTATCATTTGGATAAAATTAAATTTAATTAATACTATAAAACCTAATTTTCGAGAGTTATAAGTCTTAATTACTAAACATTTTATTTTCTTGTAATAAATAGCTAACACATAGTTATGTGACATATTATAAATCCTAGATAATGAATTTAATCATATAAAAATATTTAGAACAATTTTAGATCACAAAACCTAGTTTTGAAAATTAGGGTTTTGAGGATCCTTAACATATGGTACATTTATTCCTTTATTCTCTAGAATTATTTTAATGATAAATAATGCTCTTATATCATAAATTAATCATAGGAATTTGAATTTTATAATTCCATGATCAATTGGTCAAGTTATCGAATTATCTCTAAGCGTGAGCGTTTGAAGCGTCTATAAACTCTCGTAATTGAATCATCTCTAAAATATCCAAAATAAAGTTGTAACAACTTTATTTATTCATAATAATAAGGAATTTTGAATTCTAAGCTTAAATGCTGAAAATATCATAAGACCTAGCGTAAATTTAGCAGCGTTAGAATAATACGTTCGAAGGAATATTAGCAACTATATTCCTTAATTCACTAAGCGTCGATGAATATCACACGAAATTATTAAATTATACCTAGTCAAAGTCGAGCATTGACTAATTAAGATCTTAATAATTGGGATTAATTTCTAAATTACGATTTAATTATCGTAATTAAATACTTAAAACTGCGGGATATTACATCCTACCCCCCTTAAAATAAATTTCATCCCGAAATTTGCATACCTCAAAAGTGCGGGACACTTTCCTCGTCATCTCATTCTCATGTTTTCATATGGCTTTCCACTTGTCCATGGTTTCTCGTTGAATTTGTCGTTATGATATAAACTTGTTTCTTAACCGTTATACTACGATTTAATATCGTCATGGGTCTTTCCTCATAATCCATATCTGGATTAAGAACATCATCATCATAATAACTCACGTGTTTTGGATAATACACGTGCTTTCTTAATGCGACACATGGAAAACATTACGTCGTTCCCGTGCGGTGGAAGTACCATCTATAAGCTCTTGGGCTTATCCTTTCTAAGATCCTCATAAGGTCTTATAAAGCGTGATTCTAACTTGCATTTTACTCGACTTTAACTCCTCTCGATGGAGAGACCTTGAAAACTTTATTCTGTGCGTCATGTGGTATTTGCTCTCGTGAGCTTCGTTGTCGTTTATCATTTACGACGGACAATCTCAATCATTTTACTTAGGGTGTTAGACCACGGAACTTTCCTTTACCTATCTCGTCATAATAAAGAAGTGATCGACACCTCCTTTCATACAATATCTCGGATGGCCCATATTGACCATTTCTTGGCACTCTTGTCGTGGGTGATGCTACATTAGTGGGAAAATATGTTTCAATTAGTACTTGATTGACACTAATGTCTTTAACATATCTAAAACGTTTGTATTGCCTTTCATTGTCCGTCTATCTGCGACGAAAATTATGCTCTAGTTCAATCTCATCTCCAATTTTTTCTTTAACTAATCCAATTTGGAACTTGGAATCTCTCAACTATGATAGATTTTGGTACTCTATGTAAGCGTACGATTTCTTTTCGTCTTCTTGAACTAGCTTTTCAGTTCATAAGTAATCGAATAGGTCAAATAATGAGCGCATTTAACGAGTCGATCCTTACTACTCATATAGTAGTGTTATTTCTTCGGCGTTGATAATGCATTACGAACTTCATTATGATGTCATTCCGTTCCCATGGGGTATCTCCAAAAGCTATAACTTTCTCATAAGTTTGATAATGTAATGCCTCTACTTTTGTGAATGAGACTATATCTTGTTTCAACTCTTCCTATCGAACTTTTCTCATAAGTCTTGAAACATCTTAATCTTGCTGGATGGGTGGTATAAGGAGTATCTGAGCTTCACTCATGATTTCATTCTTTAACTCATTATTGTTGGGAACACGTATCCTTTCTTAACAATATGACACTAGCATGTCTTCCATGCTCTTTAGCTTAAATTCTTTAGCGAGTTTCTCTTTTCTTGCTAAGAGACATCCTCTACCACATTCGTCTTGCACGGGTGGTAATTTATACCACAATTGTAATCTTTTATTAATTCGGCCATTTCTTTTCCCGTGTTGAAACTTCTTTGCTCGTGAAGTATTTTAAACTTTCATGATCGGTGATGATCTCATACCTTGCTTCTTAGAGGTGGTGTTTCCAAAACTTAATCCTTGTATTACTATTGCTAGTTCTAAGTTGTGAGAGGGTAGTTCTATTCTTGCCTTTGGTTTAACCTTAGCCAAATCTTCTTTAATTCCTTCGATGACACGATATGTCGAGGAACATTATTTCTTTAAGCGAACTTCTCATTTACTAGACTTGGCAAAAATTAGTCGACTCTTAAGATTTTTAAGACAATCCTCGGTGTTACTTATGTCCTTCCTTCCTCTTTGTATGGATAAGGATATCTCTTATGAAAACTAAGGCGAATTATCTAGGTAAGGGTGGAACACTCGGTTTTGAGGCTCGTAAATATGGTTAGTACATTTGTCGATCGAGCGGCAACTATAAACTCACGGTAGCCATAACTTGTTGAAAAGCCATTTGGGTACATTGTCGGTTTGTACCTTCGGTGATGACATCCTTATTTAAGATTGATTCTCGAGGATAATCCCACTTCTTTTAATTGATCGAGCAATCGTCTATCTTTGGTGGTGTATATTTGTTCTTAAGCATTAGTTGGTTTAATTTTTTTTGATAATCAATACATATTCTTAAGCGACCATTCTTCTCCTTGTAATCATGCGGTATTTCCCAAGGTGATACACTAAGTTCGATAAAACTTAAATCTATAATTCTTAGATTTACTCCTTTGTCCTTCCAACTTCCTTGAAGCCATTCATTATCGTGCTTTTAATACGGGCTAATCGGGGTTCTAGATTCATAGATAATCTCTAGTTGCCTATCGGGGTAATTCTTGGTAAATTGCTAGGAAAGCGTTTGGCAATTCTTAGATAATTTCTATATCCTTGATCTTTATCTGCTTTCTCTCTTTGGTTAGATAACGAGGAATGGTCGACATTCTTCCTTATTCATCATTCTCTTTAGAGGTAGTGTGGGTATTATTGATTTTCTTCTCCATGCTGATTCCATAGGACTCGTAGTTCTTTGGTGGGAAAATAGTACGTACTTTTACTTTTCTTGCAGGGATCGTAGAATGATTTTCGACTCATCATTCCTTTCTTGGGTCGTATCTACATCTTCTATAGGTATTACGTTCAAGTCATTTACTAAACCTTAAGTGATCTAGGTTCAATTCAAGTTCGAACAACAAGCTTAACAATCTTAGTCCTTCTATGTGTGAAATGATTTTCATTTCTGAATTGCTTATTCGACTTAGGTTCTATTGTCTCGCATGCTCTTGTGTTGAAAGATATGGCCTTGTTTTGAACAAAAGTATTACATGTATGGTAAGAAGTTTTCCATACCTTCTAGGTTTCCTTGGTTTTGTTCGATTGGTTCTTGGTATAGGGCATAAGTTCTAGCTTGTGTTGGTTGTGGCCATACTTGTCGTCACTGTTGTGACGATCTTGGGGCTGATATTGTATAGCATAAGTGGTTGGGTTTGGCACTAGTGAGTTGGGTTTCCTATTCCTCCCGAGTGTACTCCTAGGCACTCGTTCGCATAATGGCCTTCTTGCCACATTTATAGCAACCGATCTTTGCCTTGACATATACTTACGTGTGGTCTATAACATTTTGGACAAAGAGAACTCTTATTGTCCTTGTGATGCCATGTTTCTTTTCCATGGTCTTTTGTTGTTTGTACTCCAAACATTTCCTTAGTTGTAATCACTAAGATTACCTTCCCATTTCCTCTTGCCCTTGTCACTAGCATTATGTGACTGAGTGGGAGTAGGCTTATCCTCTGGCATTGCTGCCTCAATGTCTAAAGCCCGACTAAGAGCTTCAGTATATGCTAAGTCTCCATGACTGGCAAGAGACATTCTTATCTCATGTCTTAGACAAGATCGAAATTTCTCTGACATTTTTATGTCAGTATTCACTTGGTCCGGAGCGTACATTGACATATCACAAAAGAGGCGATCGTACTCAGTTACTGACATCTTTTCTTGCTTAAGATTGAAGAATTCGATTTCCTTTTTCTTCCTATAGCTATTGGGAATGTATTTCTCATACATTTCCATCTTAAAATCTTCCCAAGTGAAGGAGTCCATTTGTTCTAGTGATAATGTCTTTCTTCTACTTCCCACGAAGTCGGCGGTCAGGTGAGTTGAAAAGTAATACAAGACAATCGTTCTTGTGTTGTACAATAGGAAATCGAAAATTCTTTCTATTGGCATTCACGTAATGCTTATCGTAATTATAACATCTTTATTCAACCCCGTCATAATACGGTTTTAGTAAACCATTCACCTCTCCATCCTCACTATCAGGTGGTTTCACAAGTTTAATTTACTTGAAAACAACTTTCTTCATGCATGATCGTGAGGCGGAGGCATAACGAGTTGACTTGATAGCGAGAATACTTTTATCTATTACGTCTCCCTCTGAAGAATTTCTTGTACTTCCACTTTAGACATGTCAGACCTACTAACGAGGTTTTAAGGACAATCAACTATCTTCTGAGATAAGTTGTATTCTTTCTCATTCTGACGTAATAAGAGGAGGTATATTCTAAGAATATCATATACTTTTCTTTACTTCTATTCGACACTAAATGCGAAAGAATGTCTCGTTCATAACTTGGTTATCATATACTTAAGTGGAGGTATAACTTGGTTGTTATCGATCTTGGGAAAGCCCATCAAGTCGATCCACCTATCGTATTATAAAAGTATATATCTCGTCTCAGCGAGAACTTTTTTGCATCATATCTTGATGTCTATCACTTTCTTGATCGAAATTTTGGGTGACAAGTGCGTCGACCTATGTTATACTTATTGGTTTCAGGATTGAAGTGAATTCGTCATGACAACTTAGAGATATGGTTTCACAATTGAGATATGACTGGGGTTTTGAAACAATATGTTCTTTGAGGCGAATAATTGGGAGATAGGGTCCAAAGACCGAATAACAACTCTTGAGATTTCTTTGGTCGTATGGGGTGGCCGGGCCGTCACAAATACTTTCTCGGTCATGAAGGTTTGATTTGAAAGAATGGTTTATGAAATTTTACGGTTGCAAACTTCTTTTAGAAAAGTGAGAATTGATTGATATCTCAATCGAAACTAGATCATAGAGTAAAACTCAATGGCGAATTTGGGACTTATGAATGGGTTTGAAACCTTATACAACTTTTTCTAGTTGTCGTCAAGGTTCTCATGTACACATATCTATAGCTTTCTCATATATTATTGAAATCTACTTTCTAGTAGCATTCTAAGATTTACATCACCTTTGTAGAGTTCTCGTTCTATATCGTCACAAGATTAGTATCATTGTTTCTTTGATCACATTCTTATTTCGTTTCTAACGAGAATGTCGTAGTCGATTTGGTTTAGTCATGCGTGAACATCGAAGCAGAAAACTACTCATGTCCTTTGTAGTATAGTGACATTCATTATCTCTAAATCATCGTCCTCGTCTTTGCTCTTTGACTTTACGCTCTTTGTTCTCGTCATTCACTCGAGATTCTCATTTAAATCTAGTTTACGTCTCGTGACGGACTAAAATTCTCATAGTTCTCTTCCTATGTTCTTTCGCAAAGGGATCATGCGACTTAAACGATCTATGTTCTTTTGGGATGACATATCCATTATCAAAATAATGGAAATTTGAACTTAAAACATTCATAACATAATTCTTTCATAATAATCATGCTCATTGAATTTCATGAATTGAAGATTTTACTGACATAACAATGTCAACACTTTCTCATATAACATAATCATAACATAATCATCGTTGGTAGCGAACCAACAACTTTGAATATCCTCATAACATCACAATATGTTGGTAATGATCGACAACTATCAATATCACAATAACATTATCATATGTTGGTGGCGAACCAACAATCTTTCACATCAAAATTCTCATTGAATTCCACGAATTGAAGATTTCTCTTTGACATATCAATGTCGATGCTTTCTCATATCACTTTCAACTTTTCACGTCATAAAACATCATTGCACATTTACAATTACTTTCACTTTCAACAATCCTCATAACTTTCATCTCTTTGGAAACATCGTTTTCCATTTTCAAACTTTCCATTTCAAAAACTTTGAGAAAGGGCATTTACTTTCAACTTTTCTCTTTCAAAGCGGAAAATTATTTATTAGCATACGTGAATCTTTTAAGTTTTCCATGAATATCTGATCTCATACATATATCCTTGGAATCCTTTAAATTTTCATTGAATATGTAGTCCCATACCTGTATATTCTTGGAATCTTTCTTATTTCAAAACTTTCATTTTCTTGAAAAATCATTTCACTTTAATAACTTTTACTTTCAAACTTCTTATTCTCATTTTCAAAACTCGAAAAATTATTTATCTCTTTCCCGGTTGAGCTTGATGTGATGGAGTGTTGAGCATAGTCAGCTGATCTCTAGAAGTCTAGTGACACAATCTAGACTTAACTTTTGAAAAAAATTAGGTTTCGGACGAACTACTACGATACCACTTTGTAACACCCATGACCCTAAGTGCAGTTAGCGAGGGCTGTTACTAATAAGCAAATTAAGTAATGAATAATGACATGGAGCGATGAGCGGTATGACATATATTGAGAATATTTCTAGAGTTTCAAGTGTTTGAGGTTTGACAAAACATAACATACATATGACTTCATAATTTATGGTGAGAAAGCATGTGGAATACACGTATGACGATGTGTATCAGGATTTAACTATCGTGACAAAAGACCCGGCGCTCAACAACTTGCTCCATCTCGTCCATCACTCGACTGCGCATTTAAAACAAACATGCGGGGTGAGTACAAATAATGCACCAGTGGACTCGTTGCCAAAACATTTTCTTTAAATTACCTTTGCCCAGTAAAGTAAGACCTGAGGGTTTTAATTGAAAATGCCTTGTGCTTACTAAAATATTTTCTCATTTCTCAAACATCGCTCGGCGAGCATTTTCTCTTTGTATGATCCATATCATTCACATATCTCATATCACATCATCGTCTCATAATCTCGTCTACTTGTAGTAGAGGTGGCCGCTCCCTACGAGACACGATGTCCGTAGGGTGTCGCTTTCGGCACAGTCGCCTTACTGTGCACGTAACCTGGCAGAGTGCATCGACATAGGGTCGATATCGATTTTATCATTAGTCGGGGAGCTACCCAGCGAAGTCGGTTAGCGAACCACGGCTCGTATCTTTCATAGTTGGCTTGCCCACAACATGATAGGATCCGTCGTAAAACATAAATACTTTGGGCGGTAATCATATCACTTTTCAATGAAAGCGTTGTAAATAAATACTTTTCATTTCAAAAGCATCGTAAATAAAATGGTTTTGAATAAAGCCCGCTTTGGTATGGTCTTCCTTTCAAATTGATTTCCTTTCTATAATCCCTGTCTGCGTCGGCTTCGATCCATGTCCCAGCTTAGCGTAAGAACTACTTTAGTACATTGGTCACGTTCGATGGCGGCGAACATCGTCTATAACGTTCTATGCATCAAATAAGGCTAACGTCGGACTTATTTTGGCGTTCTTTTTTTGGTCAAAGCGTGCGAAATAACATAAAGCGGGCAAAACATAATACAAAGCGAACTCGGGTATGCAGGGGATCGACTAATTCAGAAGAAATGCGGCGAGGGAGGTTAAAACTCTAACGACCCAAGCAGATAGGCGAAGCGACTCGCTCGACCTCTGCGATAAAGAAACAAAACCACCTCAGCGAACCCCTTAGTGGCCTTGAAGGGGCGGGCTCATTAAAACCCCCATGACCGGTGGGGAAAAGTACCCTTATGCGGTGTGATCGCGGGGCACGAGGATTGGGAAAGTGAACACATGCAAGCAAAAGGTGCCTTTACTTGATTTGGCTTAGCGATCCCTCAACACGCGCCCGAAAACCACTAACAATCGTGAAATACATGATAAGGCATCCCAAAGTGGATCGAGAACAAGGCGAGACATCCTCATTTCGATACAAAGCTGACTCGAATAATGAAACCACAAGATCAGCGAATACAAAGAATATAAAGCGACAAAACACCTTCATGAATCGTCTTGACAATGGTATTTTCATCGAAGGGATGTCTTGAATTGACTTATTCGCGCATACAGCGTGACTCACCGCCTTTGCTGACCAATCGCAGCACGGAGGACTCGACATTCCGGCCGTAATAATCATCGACGGCGTGTTACTGCGACTAAGCGGACTCTGCCCTTCTTATTTGGAGAGTTTGGCGGCTTGTGTTCGATTTGATTCTAGTGATGCAGCGATAGGAAATTCTACATCTTCTTGTTTTCGACTCGCTGCATGGTTGGTTGCGGTATAATCATCAAAGAACTAGAGGATGTTGAATGTACGTTGATTGAACACAATGTTATCTCTCAGTACGTAAGCGACTTCGTTGTCCCTTGCAATTGGTGGCGAGAAGGTGGGTAGAACTTGTAGGGGTTTGGGGCGTGGGATATTTAGAGGTTGCTTTCGGCAGTGTAGAAGGTTGTGGGTGCTTTCGGTCGAAGGGGCTAGAAATCTTGGCGAAGAATCTGTAGAGTTCTCGGTGGGTGGAGTCTCGGCGGTTGGGGTGATGGGCGTGCTGGTTGCAGAAGCATCGGTCGAGATGGTGGGAGTGGGTGCGAGAATTCTTGGTCGAGGAATGATGCTCGGTTGAGGCGTTTTCTCGGGCATGGGTTGGCGGGTTGGCGAGAGAGTCGGTATGCTTCTCCCTGCAGAGTTCTCGGCGGTGCATGCTGCTCGGTTGCGGCGAGGGCGGCGGGTGTTGGGTGGAGGAGTGCAGAGGATCGCTGGTGCTCGGCAGCGGGGATTGGTGAGTGGAGGAGGTTTGGATGCGAAGGTTGTGATTTCAAAGATTTGGGTACTATCGGAGGATTGAAATGTATGTGAGTGTTTAAGGCCTCGAATTGATTTTAATCTCTATCCACGTGTGATGGGTTGAGATCGAATTTCTTTGTCTTTCTTTGGGCGTGATATACTCTCCTCCTCCATTCGGCTCTTGGGACGAAAGTCTTAGAGGATTCGACCATACGGGGGCGAGGTCTAGGATCTCTTCCTACAACGTTGCCAATATCATTCCTGCATGGTTAGACATACCGGCGTGTGGGGTTCGGCTCCGCCGCGTGGTCAAGGCAAATTGAAACAGCGAAGCCAAATGTCCCAATTTATTACCGTCTTGCACATTTTGGATAAAAATCAAATTTAATATATTGCAAAACGTGTTTCACATGTGCAATTATGATTAACATATTCCACAGGTTCACGCATAGCATCAACTAAAACATGAAATCTAGGTCCGTCTAAGTTGTTCTTGTAATAGTTCTATAATCTACCTCGATGGGATCTCTAACAATGAAGCAATTTTCCCTATAGCATTGGGATTCCAAAGTTCTAGCGGCAAATTAGGTAAGACCCAAGCAGGAAATTTAAAGTCCGGAGATCGAACCTAAATTCTATAGGCATATGACAAAGGATAAGAGGAATACGAACACGCATATGGTCTGAGGTTTCTCACTTGTTCCATCTCCTCCTCCTTTTCGAATTTGAGCGATCGACCATTGGGATGATAAGAAATTTTTCGTTGTTGTCTTCCGTCCAATGTCGATCTTTGCGTTCTTCCTTGCCGGAAAGCATACGCAAAAAACCAAGCAAAGAGAACCCCATCCTTTGAAATAGGGTGTGTCGGTAGCCTCAAGTGTTAAAACCTCATTGACTATCTTGACCTCAAATTTGGCTAAGCGAGGTCCGTCTTTCTCACGGGATCAGTTAGTAAAATGCCCGCATTTCTTAGCCATGGCGAGGCAGGTGGTCGAATGCCCTCGGTTCGAACCTCTTACGGTGGTCGAGGATTCTCGACAATTGTTTCAATCAAAGTATACTCTTAATTGACTCATGATCGAATGAGGTGTTATAGTAGGGAAAGTTAACCTAGTGGTCTCTCAGGAAAACTTGAGGCGATTGTTAGGTATTGCGCCTGACGATTAAAATCCTAAACACTCTAATACCAGCGAGGTTGAACAAGCGAAAATTGAAATACGAGAAAATAACACATCCTAAGCTGGGGTTGTCGATCCGAGCTAAACTAATAAGCGATAAATCTAAACCGGGATTGTCGATCCCTAGTTGAATATAAGCGATAAATAAAAGCGATAAATAAAGCATATGCAATTCTATTGTTCATAGGGTTTGTCAATCCTAATCTAAATCTAATTGCACATAAATAATAATCAACAATCATCTAACAAGAACTTGAAATAATCGAAAGCGAGAAAAGATTTAAGCAACATGAACACAATCACTTTGTCACTATGGGTTGAATTCAATAACAATCATCAAACAATATCTTGTGAAATTGATCCGACAAAGCGATGAATCAAAGCATAAATGATAAACTAATAATTGATTGATGAAACATAAAGCAAAATTAAAGCTAAAATTATCGTGTTGTGTCAAATGAAGAATTACGAAAATCGATGGTGAAGAAGCGGCGCGGTTGCGTGAAAAAAACGAAGAGCGAGCTCGAGCGAAGACCTAGCATGCGTATTTATATTTAGTAAGAGCCAGCGGCGGGCCAGCGACCCAGCGGATCGTAACTCTACGGGCAATGAGAGCACCCCGGCCGACGAGAGTGTGAGCGGCGGGCTGTGAATTCGTGAAGTGCGGCGTGGCACGTTGTGAAACACATGGTAGGCGTGGCGCGTTGTGAAAATGTATGAGGTGCGGCCGTGGCGCGGCGCGGCCGTGGCAGCGTTGTGAAAACGCGTGAGATGCGGCCGTGGCGCGTTGTGAAGATGCGTGAGGTGCGGCCGTGGCCATGTTGTGAAACGCGCGAGGTGCGACCGTGGCGGCGTTGTGAAGAATGGGCGCTGGAGGGCGGCGTAGCGCGGTGTGAGCACTTTGGGAGTGCGCGCCGGTTGGGGAGGCCAAGCGCCGCTGGTGAAGAAAACTCGCGCTGGCGCCGGACGCGCTCGCATGGCGTCTTGGCGTCTGTGACCGCGTTCGCTCCGTTCTCTCGTCCGAACTCGAATTACGATCCGTTTGCGCCTATGAACTCCTATCGAAATGATCTTCAATATAAGACAGATCTTGGATGATTCATTTCGTCCTATTTAATGCCGTTTTCTACAAAACATCGAAACAAACCAAGTAAGTCCGAATCGATAAATATTAATCGGACCAGCGGCATAAATAGGAAAAACCATAGAAAATGACATATAAAACAATACCAGAATCATCACAAATCATACCAAACAACTCCCCACACTTATCCATTTGTTTGTCCTCGAAAAGTCTATACTAATAAGAGTAGAAAAATAACTCATGCGACTTTAACTCTTAATCGATCAACCAAACCTCTATTTGAAATTCCCCAAACATGATGAATCGTAATCAAGTTAATGCGAAACAAATCTAAGATTGTGAAAAGTCAAATAAACAAGAGGATCATTTTGCTCGAGACCCGACTTTCCGTTAGGGTGAATTAACTAAAATGGTTACCTTTAGCAACAAGTTTCTTTTAGAATGCAAAAGTATAAACAAATTTTGGAACAATGTTGAAGGTGAAGTCTCGATGGTCTCGAGTCTCCTATCGTGGTGTCCCATGCCCGTTTCTCGATTTACGAGAAGAGGCGAATATAAATCCTCATTTATCTGATCTCAACATTCTATTGGGTTTTCTCTCTTCTTCACTTTTTTATATATCCTTTTTCACACCTTTTTTTAATTGAAGCAGTATATAGGTAACCACCCGGTTAACACTCCCCTAGCATTAGCGGACAAATCACATCAATAACCACCGATTTAAATCAATTCACACAATCTAGTCAATTCACATTGTACTTTAATCACATGACATCAAGATAAGCGAGAAATACATCAATCCGATCAATACCACGAGTTCGAGTTGCACAAATCAAAATCTAACTTATTCGCATGAACACAAACTCAAGTCAAACAATCAAAATAAGCACGAGGCACGTCATTAAGCATACAAAATATATATGAAGCACACAAAGCGAGTAAACATCCCCGCGCCGTCGAAACCTTGTCCCGGTGCTCAAAAGATAAAAGCTCAAAATGACCATAGAGGATGATACTTCCACGATAATCGGCAGATATGTACTGCGAGTTGGAGCATCACGGCTTTATCTCGCGTGATGAAAATCATAAACCATACTTCCCGATTTGAGCAAAACAACACAAAGACAGCAGACGGATCAAAGAAAAGCGAAACAAAACAAAGAAAGAAAGAAAAAGCAAATAAAAAAGCGTGGGTAAACTCCCACGTAGTACTCAATTGCGTCGTGAGCACGGCGTGTTCCGATAAACAACGGACTATCCGTAGTCCTTTACGTAGGAATACCATCTCGGCAAAAGCATCGGTATGAACCATATAAGCATAGAGGGCGGTAAAGGCGCGATAGTAAATCGGTTAAGCTCAATTCGAACATCCTATTTTCCAAAGTAAAATAAATAACTTCAACTCTCTGACCTGATACTTTGGTAAATTAGGATGTTGACAAATTATAAGTTACCTCGACCTTTATCCTTACTTTGTCCTCCTCACAGAACATATACTTGATGGTTGAGTAGTTCTTCCATTTTGAGTGGGCTTTGGCATCTTGTAACCTCACATACCCACTCTTTCTTCGTCCTCTCTTCGTCCCCTCAGCGTTCGGATTTTCTTTCCCTCAGTGGGCTTGGGCATCTTATCGGTTTCATGTTCCCTCTTATAGTTTTCCACCTCCTCTAGCTGCGGCGAGTCGCCGAGGAGTCTCTCCACTTAATTCTCACAAATTGGGTTATTTTCGAGAAAATGACCGTCTTAGCTGATCGGTTGGTGTGGGAAAGATGCGGCGTCATTTTCTTCCTCGGTTTTCACCTCATGTGGTTGCGTGACTCGTCTGGTGCCTCTCCACCCATTCTCAACAATAGGGTCATTTTCAGGGAAATGACCGTCGCGAGCTGATCGGGTTGGTGTGGAAAGGTATGACTTGATCACTTTCTCGTTTTCCACCTCGTGTGGTTCTGCGGCTCGTCTGGTGCTCTCTCTACCCATTCTCAAGAATTTGGAGCTCACTCTCTGCGTTCTTGCAAAACTCCTAAACATGATATTAATTTGCACCATTTTCATCTCTCAGGCGTTGAAGTGTGGAGTTATGTGTTGGTTGTATCTTGAAAGCGGTTTGGTTGAGCTTGTATACAATGTTTCCTGTTACCACTATTACAATCTCCTATCTGAATTGAATACTTGATTGCATATATATGTGTCCCTTATCTCATATATAAGTTAGATCATACGATTATGTAGAAGATCACGAAGTGCATATGATTGGTAAAGCTTAATGAGATATAAAAGTTTCACGGTGAGACAACTTAAGGACGAGTTGTCGGTTTGAGGCTGCGATATAGATAAGAAGTGACTTGACTTAGTTGCTTGTCTATCTTTGATGCGTCTCGGCGTATTGAAGGATCACGGTGAGATGTGTTCTTCTTTACGACCGTCGTGAAGAACCGAGATCTCGGTGACTTACGATGATCTAAACCTCGATAAGGTATTAGGTGAGTATGAGTTGCGACCATCACTTTGACTTGTTATGAGTGAGGTTATATGTTCTAACCAATTCTCGCGTCTTGGGTGGTGGCGATCTTGTATGTCACGCTAGTTATCATGTCAGTCACGTATCCGTTTAGGATGATGGCGTCCCTTAAGGAGCTCAAAGGTTTATTGTACTAAAACACGCGGGTTGAGTTAGCTCGAAGTACAATAATAAGGTTGAGTGGTACTACTTGAAATGAAGTTATGTCGTTTTAAGCGATTGATTGCTATAAATGATTAATGGGCGTTCGATATCTTAAATCTGGGATTCGTAATGTCTAAGTGCAAGCAGACTCAACTTGGTAATAAAGGGGTAAGTCGACATTCTTTACGTAGTGGCATGATCGAATGTTTATAAATTAATTTATGTTACAGGTGAACATAAGATAATTAATTTATTTGAGGCCCATCTTTATTCCTTGCATTTGATCCTGGTTTGGCCCGTCAGGCCCGTAGTGAGGAAATCGGCCCCTTAAGCTCTCTATGGCGAGATTTTGTTCTCTTTATCCTGAGGATATTATTATATTTATGGTATATGCATAGATCCTTACCATATAAGACTATGGTAATAATCACGAGAGTATGGAAATAATCACGAGTATGGAAATAATCACGAGATTATGGTAATTTTCCATATAGGATTATGGTAATTTCCATATAGGATTATGGTAATTTCCATATGGGATTAAGGTAGTGCATTATAAATATAAGGTATGAGATAAAGTCTAAGAAAATGCTCACATAATTAACAAAATTTTTGAGGCCCTCATAGGAGTTGAGAGAGTTTGAAAGTTGTGCAAAGAGAGCAAGGGTGATTTTCGAAGCATTCTCCATAGATCGTCCTCACTCGGCGTTGGAGATTGGGCAATCGGGATCTGATCCGGAAGGTCAAAGCACGAGTCGATCTGTTCGATCCATTCATCTCGTTCCATCGACCTCTTGGATCGAAGGTAAACACGAGAAAACCCTACGTGTTGCGATTAATTATATAGGCGCGTCTGGGAATATAATCAATGTATGGTGAAATAAATATCGAAGATAGATCCTCGGGCGAGGGCTAAACATATGTTTTCCCTACAATTGGTATCGAGCACGGGATCGAATCTTGGCTCTGTTGGATTAATTCGCGTTTGATTATTACGTGCGTTGATTAATTTTGGATGCATGGTTCATCGTGGCTCGTTTTGTTTTATTGGTTTTGTTTTATTGGTTTTGTTTTACACCAGAAAATCCGTGGTTAGATTAGATTTTATTACGTAAATCTTATGCGTAAAAAGAAGCGAAGACAAAAGAGCGAAGAGCAGCAGCGGGAAAAGCGAGTCTCGGCGGTCCACGGGCGGTTTCATGGCGAGCGACCGCGGATCGCGAGGCGGCGGGCGTGCGTTCGCGCGAGATCCTGGCGCCACAGCGGTGGCGGTGGTCGCGGATCGGCGAAGCAGCGGCGAGCAAGCTAGCGGGCGGCGGGGCTCGCGTTCGCGTGAAACCGGCGCGCGGCGGACTTCGCGATCGGGAGTTTCGGCGGTGGCGGCGACATCTCGGCGGATGTTGGCGCTCGGGCGTTGCAGCGCCGCAGCGTGCTCTGGTCAGCGATCGCGTTAGCGACCGCGGTAACCTGTGAGGACACGGCGGAAAGGCTGGCGGCGGCGGTGGGCTTTGCCTAGCGCGGCCCGGCCACCAGTTAGGCCGACCGGCCCGGACCCGTTTTCAGCCCACCACGATTTTCGGTCCGTGCCCATACGCGAGGCCCATTGTTGAATCGGTCCGTGCCCGTGCCGCGAGGCCGTTTTGAGTTTATTTACGTACTTTGTAAATCTATGTAATAGATTAGCGAGGAATGTCGGGGTTTCACGATTGGGCCGTGATGAGCGTTTTATTTTATTTTTATCGTTCATATGCATGTCGTGGATGTTTAAATTATGCGATAGCATGCTATGTATGTTTATATTACGTTGACAAACCTTTAAGTGTTTTACGTAATTGGATGCGCATAGTAAGCATGCTAGGTTTATCGCGTTTATCAAGCATATTTTAGAATTACTGCGAGCATGTTTTACATGTTGAGTTCTATAGAAAAGCATGCTAGGATTACGTGATCTGCATGGACAAACCTTTTGAATAAAAGACTAAGCAAGCAACCCGACAAATTAATTTTTCAAATTAAAATGTCGAGACCTCCTTTTTGATCTCTAAACAAAGTGAGGCCTGCTTTGTGAGTAAGCGTCCACAGCGTGGCTTGCTTGCCTTGTTTATCATAAGTTTGTTAGATGAGATTTCTAAATAAAACATTTTAAATCTATTGAGAAGTGGGAATTTCATGTATAGCGATCCACAGCGTGGCTTGCATGTGCGATTTTCATAAGTTCTCTAGAGATAGATATAAAATGAGATAACAAAAATTTGAATTGGGCGGTATGGTCAGGTGAGTATACCAATTCTAAGAATTCATTTCTAACATTAAAATTGTGGTCAATGCTTAGACATCACCTCAGTACAACTTCATGAAGTCCTTCTTGCGATAGTGATGTGGTCAAGTAAGGTCAATCGTTAATTTCATTTGTCATAAGGATAAGTTGACATGGATTGAAATTAAGCGACTAAAAGTATATTTTAGTGCAGTCGGGGGTTCGTGTATGGCGTCCACACGCGTTGCTTGCATGTGGGATTCCTTGGGCGATTGGAGGTTTCATTAATATTGTTTTATCAAAAGGTTACAATATTATTATTCACAATTATATCGATCGTATGCTTATGTGTTTACATTATCGTTTGAGATATGTCTCTTACGCGATAATCAATATGCTCGCACAAAATCCGTTATCGGTCCAAATTTTATCGAGTGGAAGCGAAACATGGAATATGTTCTTATCATTTGAAGAACACATGTTTGTTCTCACTACTCCTAAACCGATGCCACTAACGGCGCGTCGACTAATGAGCGGCGAGTCGGCGGACTTTGGAATAAGTCGAACAATATGGCTAAATGCTATATGATGACTACGATGTCGAAGGCTTGCAGGTGACATCGATCGATGGTGAAGCCTTGACGATATTTGGTCGAGTCTCGAGGTAAGTTTGGGCGGTCGGATCGGACGATCGACTTCCACAATGAGAGAAATCTTGGCGTGTAAGATGGAAGAAGGAAGTTTGGTCCATGAACATGTCTCGCATGACTCGTCTCATGGATAGTCTTGATCGGTTGGGAGGAGGTATTGACGGCGAAGCGAGGTCGATATCATCCTCAATACTGCCATGAGTCTTTTGAGAACTTTCGCGTAAATGCGATCATGAGCAAGACCGAGTTTACACTTAGTCGGTTGCTTAATGATCTCGTGGTGCGGAAGGAGTTATGGGAAAAGGAGCACATGCTCTTGCTAGCACATCTAAGGGCCCAAAATTTTCGTTGCAAAATGGAAATAGAAAAGGGGTACCAAAGGTGGTAGAAGCGAGGAAATAGTGGGAGTAATGGGAGCAGAACATGGTTGCCAGGAGGCTTGAAGAAGCGAAGGAGAAGGCGAAGTGCTTAGTGAGGTGGGCCCAGGCATTGGAAGGCAGTGCCCTATGCTCGAGGCTCAAGTCGCCGTTTGCTTTAATGTGAAACATGTTTAGCGACTTGTTCTACCCGTTCTTGGGTAGTAGATCTGGTATGGCCATCATGTTTGTTACACCTTGCGAGGGTTCTGCGGACAAGGGGCTGTTTAATGGCGAGATAACGATCTCCATAGACAGCGAAAGTCGAAGCCATTGCAGTTGGAGATGTTTCTTTATGTTTTGGGACAACAGTTTTAGTTTTGAAAGGCGTTTTATATGTGCGGATTTTCGTGGAACCTTGTTCTGTTTGAAATTATTTACTCATGGATATTACATTATTTTTGATAGTGGTGTTTCTATCATAAGAAATGGCGAAGTTATACGTGTTGGCACCTTATATAATTAAGCTTTATACTATTTACGCGAAACATAATACCTATAACTATGTTGCATCTTCATCAAACCCTAAAAGAAAGTTTTCTTAGCAAGATGACTCTACTTTTCTCGGCATCTTAGATTAGGTCACATCAATCAAAATAGGATCAAGGCGGCTAAGAATGGGCGTTGGGTAATCTCACGGTTACTCCGTTCCCGATCTGCGAATCTGTATAGAAAATAAGATGTTGACCCGGACCGCTGAAGCGAAGGGTTATAGAGCGAAAGAAATGTTGGAGTTAGTCCATTCGACTGTGTGGACCGATGTCCACACAAGCTCGTGGAGAATGCAGTATTTTGTCACTTTCATTGGCGATTACTCGAGTGCGGATCGTATACACTGCTTCGCAAGTCACGAATGCTTTGAGAAATTCAAAGAGTTTAAGGCGGAAGTGGAGCGAAGCTAGGTAAAAGTATCAATCCTTTGCGTTACGATCGCGGTGGTGAATACCTCGATAACGAGTTTATGGACTATCTAGTGAAGTGTGGGATTACCTCCGTAGCACTTCATAAGACACACCACTGACAAAATGGTGTGTCGGGCGAAGAAATAGGACTCTTTTGGAAATGGTTAGATCTATGATGAGTTATGCTACATTGCCTATTTCATTACGGGGTATGCCTTAGAGGGCGGCATACTTGCTAAATCTAGTACCGTCCAGTCGGTCGAAAAAGACCCTTTCGAGGTTGTGGTTTGGGCGTAAGCCTGGTTTAAGCCACATAAGGATATGGGCGATCCGGCCTGCGTCTTTGAACAAGAAGGCGACAAGTTGGAGGCTAGATCGGCGCAAAGGCATTTTTATTGGCTATCTAGAGGAGCGAAGGTGGTTTATTCTATAGTCTAAGGATCGGAAGGTCATTATTAGCACTAATGCCGATTCTTAGAAGAGGATTATATGAAAATCATAAGTCAAAGTTGAAATCATTCTTGAGAATTAGAAGATGATCGTATTCCACCACGATTAGGCGAAAGTGCGAGATGTCGAGTCTAGTGGGAGGATCGACACGGATACTTGAAAAATTGAAGTGGGTGAGTTCCTTTGGAGATACCGACCGTCTGAGTGGTACCTACCACGACAAGTTGTGCAGTTAGAGAACCACAAGTATCTGCACCCACGTTGCCATTGTGCTGTAGAACCTCGTCGTGGTGGGAGGGTTGTTCGTCGACCCGGCGATTTATGTTCGTGGTGAATCTTGGTTTAGTCGGTGACGAACATGCAATAATCGACCCGTGGACATACTGAGGAGGCGATGACAAGATATTGATGCAAGATCATGACACGCTATGGACTTAGAAATGGAGTCCATGCGGCTATGGATGTATATGAAAGACACCTCTACCGGATGGCAAGGAAGCCGTAGGTAGTAAGTGGATATCTGAGAGAAGAGATTCGATGGAGAGGTTCGACTTTTAAAGCCGGGCTTGTGGCGAAAGGTACACTCAGTTGAGGGCATCGATTTCGATGAGACCTTTTCGCTTTGTAGCAATGCTCAAGTCCATCGAATTCTTACGGCCATGCGACCAGCAAACTGGAGGTTTGGCAAATGGATGTTAAAACCGCTTTTCTAAGCGGTTACCTTGAGGAAGGTAGAGACATCTATGTCAGACAACACAGAAGGTTATGTGGTAAAGGGTGAAAGAGCATCTAGTATGGAAGCTTAAGAGTCCATTTATGGACTTAAGCGAACCTCGATCATGGAACTTACGCTTTGGCGAGTAGTAAAGTCTATGGATTTACCAGTTGCTAGCGAGAGTTGTGTGTATCGATTAGATGTCAGCGGTGATGTGGTATTTCTTGCACTTTACGTAGATGACATCCTTCTAGTTGGCAACAACGTGAAGGCATTATCGGGCGTAAAGAGTTGGCTATCGATCAGTTTCAAATGAAAGACTTAGGAGATCAGCGTACATTCTTGGGATCGAGGTTTACGAGATCGCGAAGAAAATATTGAGCTTATCTCGGGCGTCTTACATTGATCTTGTGATTACTCGTTTTAGTATCTGGACCGCCCGAAAGGATTGCTACCTTTCGGACATGGCGTTCCTTTATCTAAAACAGCGATCACCTATATTGCAAAGGAGATAGAGGAAATGAGACAAGTTCCTTCGCTTCCGCGTGGGAAGTCTCATGTCTGTAATGCTATGCGAGCCCGATATACGCTATCACGGTGAGCATAGTAGCTAGATATTAGTCTAACCACGACAAGCTCATTGGACTACGGTAAAGCATATACTCAAGTACACGAAAAGGACTCGAGATTATAGGCTGGTTACCATGCGAGATAGTCTAATGCCTTTGGGTTATCTGACTTCGGTTTCAAGCGGACCGTGATGAGAAAAAGTCGACCTCGAGCTATGTGTTTACCTTGGGAGGTGGAGCCGTATCTGGCGGAGTGCAAAGCGGCGATGCGTTGCGGACTCTACCATGGAAGCGAATATGTAGCGCCGGAGGCTTCTAAGGAGGCTGTATGGTTGAAAACTACCTCATGGATCTAGGTGTGGTACTGGTTTGCCCAAAGTATCATAGTTTCTTGTGATAACTTTCGGTGCGATGTGGCTTCGAAGGAACCACGGACCCACAAAGCGACCAAACACATAGAGAGAAAGTACCATGTCATCGAAAATCGTTAGGCGAGGTGGCGTCTTGATTGAAAAGATTGATCGACGGAAAATCTAGCGGATCCATTCACGAAGAGCTGCGCATAAAAGTCTACGATGGACACGTTAGAGGACTTGGTTAAACGATGGCACCCACTTAGAAAACTTTTGTATAAGTGGGAGAAGCAAAGTGATGGTTGTTTGTAATAGCTAGTAGAGACACATTGTATACTAAAAGTTTGCTTTAGTATAAGTGGGAGATTGTTGGATTTGTATCTTGAAAGCGGTTTGGTTGAGCTTGTATACAATGTTTCTGTTACCACTATTACAATCTCCTATCGAATTGAATACTTGATTGCATATATCGTGTCCCTTATCTCGTATATAAGTTAGATCATACGGTGTGTGAAGATCACGAAGTGCAGTATGATTGGTCGAGCAATGAGATATAAAAAGTTTCCTGGTGAGACAACTTAAGGATGAGTTGTCGGTTTGAGGCTGCGATATAGATAAAGTGACTTTACTTAGTTGCTTGTCTGTCTTTGATGCGTCTCGGCGTATTGAAGGATCACGATGAGATGTGTTCTTCTTTCGACCGTCGTGAAGAACCAAGATCTCGGTGACTTCGATGATCTAAACCTCGATAAGGTATTAGGTGAGTATGAGTTCTTGACCATCACTTTGACTTGTTATGAGTGAGGGTTATATGTTCTAACCAATTCTCCGCATCTTGGGTGGTGGCGATCTTGTATGTCACGCTAGTTATCATGTCAGTCACCGTATCCGTTTAGGATGATGACTTCCCATAGGAGCTCAAAGGTTTATTGTACTAAACCACTGCGAGGTTGAGTTAGCTCAAGTACAATAATAAGGTTGAGTGGTACTACTTAAGAAATGAAGTTATTGTCGTTTTAAGCGGTCAGTTACTATAAATGATTAATGGACGTTCGATATCTTAAATCTGAGGATTCGTAATGTCTAAGTGCAAGCCGACTCAACTTGGTAATAAAGGGTAAGTCGACATTCTTTCGTAGTGGCATGATCGAATGTTTATAAATTAATTTATGTTACAAATTTGAACATAAGATAATTAATTTATTTGAGGCCCGTCTTTATTCCTTGCATTTGATCCACAATTTGGCCCGTCCGGACCCGTGTGAGGAAAATCGGCCCCATAGCTCTCTATGGCAAGATTTTGTTCTCTTTATCCTCTGAGGATATTATTATATTTATGGTATATGCATAGATCCTTACCATATAAGACTATGGTAATAATCACGAGTATGGAAATAATCACGAGATTATGGTAATTTTTCCATATAGGATTATGGTAATTTCCATATGGGATTAAGGTAGTGCATTATAAATATAAGGTATGAGATAAAGTCTGAAAATGCTCACATAATTAACAAAATTTTGGCCCCTCATAGAGTTGAGAGAGTTTGAAAGTTGTGCAAAGAGAGCAAGGGTGATTTTTGAAGCATTCTCCATAGATCGTCCTCACTCGGCGTTGGAGATTGGGCGGCCAGGGATCAGATCCGGAAGGTCAAAGCACGAGTCGATCCGTTCGATCCATTCATCTCGTTCCATCGACCTCTTGAGGATCGAGGTAAACACGAGAAAACCCTACGTGTTGCGATTAATTATATAGGCGCATCTTAGGAATATAATCAATGTATGGTGAATTAAATATCGAAGATAGATCCTCGGGCGAGGCTAAACATATGTTTTCCTACATTATGAACATCCATTTCTTAAATGGACCTTTCATTTTGAGCGAGCACGTCATCCCAATCACGGGTTACGAGGTGGATCACGGTTCTGTGGAGTCTTGTTCTTGCGGAGGCGGATCACGGCTGCTGCGGTATGAATCTTGAGGTGGAGGTGGTTGTTGCAGTGGGGATTGTAAGCAGATCCTCATCTTGCGGTGGAGGTGGTTGGTCGATAAGGATTGTAGGCTTGTTGCTCGTCGGGTTGTGGGTTCGATATTCCGGGTCGGGGTTGTGGAAGCGGGCTGCTGCTGCTTGTGGATCAACATCCCAAATCGAGACTTGTTATTCCACCGAACCATATTGTTGCTCATAAATGGCGGATCTTTGGGTGAGGTGATTGCTCGGTGGGGATCATATGTTTCTTTGCTCGTGGCACGGCAACATCCCTCGAAAAAATCGAATTGGGCCTGCGAAGAAGAATTTGCCCAATCGATGAACTTCTCCCAGACTGCTTGACCACATTCATCTGCGATAACCACCGTTATGAGACACAACAACAACAAAAGATCCACGCACGGGGAAAATAACAAAATATAACAAAAACGAGAAAACAAACAACCTGAACAATATGCTAAAGTTTTCCCGACATGGCGCCAAATTTGTTTCAATCAAAAGTATACTCTTAATTGACTCACAATCGAATGAGGTGTTATAGTAGGAAAGTTAACCTAGTGGTCTCTCGAAGGAAAACTTAGAGGCGATTGTTGGTGTTGCGCCTGACGATTAAAATCTAAACACTCTAATACCAACGAGGTTGAACAAGCGAAATTGAAATACGAGAAAATAAGCGGCATCCTAAGCTAGGGGTTGTCAATCCGAGCTAAACTAATAAGCGATAAATCTAAACCGGGATTGTCGATCCTAGTTGAATTATAAGCGATAAATAAAAGCGATAAATAAAAGCATATGCAATTCTATTGTTCATAGGGTTTGTCGATCCTAATCTAAATCTAATTGCACATAAATAATAATCAACAATCATCCAACAAGAACTTGAAATAATCGAAAGCGAGAAAAGATTTAAGCAACATGAACACAATCCACTGTCACTATGGGTTGAATTCATAACAATCATCAAACAATATCTTGTGAAATTGATCAGGCAAAGCGATGAATCGAATCATAAATGATAAACTAATAATTTAATTGATGAAACATAAAGCGAATTAAAGCTAAGAATTATACATGTTGTGTCGTGCGAAGAATTCGAAAATCAATGGTGAAAAGCAGCGGCGGTTGCGTGAAAAAAAACGAAGCGAGCTCGAGCAGAAGACCTAGCAGCGTATTTATATTTAGTGAGCCAGTAGCGGGCGACGACCAGCGGGCACGCCAACTCTGGGCGAAATAGAAACACCCGGGCCGGGCGAGTGTGAAGCGGCCTGGGCTGTGAATTCATGAGGTGCGGTGGGTGGCGCGCGCGTTGCCGTGACAGCGTTGTGAAGCGCGTGAGTGCGGCCGTGGCATGCGCGCGCCGTGGCGCGTTGTGAAGATGCATGAGTGCGGCCGTGGCGCGTTGTGAAACGCATGAGATGTGGCGTGGCATGGCGTGCCGTGGCGCGTTGTGAATGCGTGAGTGCGGCCGTGGCGCGTTGTGAAACGCATGAGGTGCGGCCGTGGCGTGGCAGGCCGCGTGGCCGTGCCCAGCGTTGTGAAGAATAGGCGGCTGGAGGCGTGGCGCGGTGTGGCGCTGGGAGTGCGGCGCCCGGTTGGGGAAGACGAAGCGCCGCAGCTGGGTGAAGAAAACTTCATGTGCCGGACCTTCAGCGTCGCTTTGCGACAAGCCGTTTAACCGTTCTCTCGTCGAACTCCGAATTACGATCCGTTTGCGCTAGAACTCTGTCAAAATGCTCTTCAATATAGGATAGATCTTGGATGATTCATTTCGTCCTATTTAATGCCGTTTTCTACAAAACATCGAAACAAACCAAGTAAGTCGAGATCGATAAATATTAATCGATTCGGCGGCATAAATAGGACAAAACATAGAAAATGACATATAAAACAATACGAGAATCATCACAAAATCATACCAAACAATGACCACATGGGAATCCTCGGCGGTGGTCGAGTAATTCGGCATGTTGAGGCGTGTGTAATCGAGCTCAGAAACCTCGGTGGTGGTGAATTTAAATCGGCATGTCTTTGCTTGGGTTGGAGCATGGTGTGGTCGACATCGAGTCTAGGTTCTCGGCGGGAGTTCTCGTCATGGGCATGGGTTCGAGTCTCGGTGGAGCATATCCTCAAGGCCGTGGATGTAATTTCTCGGCGGGAAGGTGGGCTTCCTCGGCGGAGGTGTGTGACCCATGGCGTGGGCTCGCATAATTTGGGCTTGGTCTTCCAAATCGGTATGGGCTCGACATTTTTAATCGGCGAGGCCGTATGAATGACCCGTCAACTTGCTCACTTCGTAGCCTCTTACTAGTAAAAGGCCCGATAGCCCATACTCGAAACAAGCGGCTATCAAAAAATAAGAAGCGACAAGAGCGTATGGTAATTATATACTTTCGAATCGATCGCATGCGATATGGAAGATTATTCAATAAGGTATTATTACAAAATAAAATACATGCATGCGAGGAAAGTTACCAAAATAATAAGATGGAAAGTTAGGCGACCTCCACACGAGAAAGTTCCTTGTGTGGCTAACTGGCGTCGCTTGGGTGGCGGAGGTACTCGACCGGACGGCAATCATGTCATGTTTCGGTCGAATTCCGGCGAAGATGGCAGCTCACGATGTCGTCGAATTCTGTCTAACTTCGATGTTTGTCCTTGGCGGCAGAGCTTGGTTGACGTCAATTAATTGGGCGACTAACGGCGTGTATTTGAGAATTCGACAGCGTGTGATGGCGATTGACGCGACCTTACGGCATCTAAAATGAATCGACAAAACAACACCAAGCACCAGACAAACCACGAACAAAATACGAAACAAAATCAAATAATAAGCGTGAATGAAATGAAATTGCACAGTAAATTTTTGAGTTGCGGTTGAATAAAATCGAGAAGCTCGGTGGAATTCCGTCGAATGTATGGTGTACTTCCAAACACACTCGGTAACCACGTGAGGATGATGTTCTGTGAAAGATCGAAAGCTGCTCAGAAAGTGTCGTAGTTGAAGTCGAAAGCTTGTAGGAATACTTGGCGGAAATCGCGCAGTCTTGAGAAGAATCGCTGGGAGAGAACTCCAACCGTGTCTCTTTTGACATTAGGTCGTAATGCTTTTCTTTATTTTGGCGTTTCCTAATCGATTGATGTTGATTGCGAATTTTCTTAACATATAAGAGATATTCTTTCTTATTAGCACATAATGTATGTTTTAATGTACTTATGTAGCGTAAGTTACATTGTTACAAAAGCGTACTACGTCACATAGATCACGTATTATGAATTCGTGCCCTTTGACCTTAGTCGACGTTTTTGGTCAACAATTTTGACCTGGTCGACATTTAGTCGACAATTTTGACTTTAGTCATTCAAAGTCGACGTTTTGACTTTTCGATTCTTATGCAATTTTCGATTTTAATGTACAATTCTTGTTCCAAAATTCCTATAAAATCATACTATGTCTAAAACATTATTTTAGAACATTTTATGCGATTATACTTGATAAAATAAATTTATAACATTAATACACATAGGGTATGATTTTGGTCCAACCTGATTAACCAACTAAACATTTTTCAAAATTCGATAAATTCACATAACACTTAATCATCCTTAACTATCCTTATTATAACATAATTGTTATTTATTATGATCTATTTAATTTAATCTTCCTAAGTCATGTTGAAATTTTTGACTTAGGTCGAATAATTTTATAAATTTGATAAATTCACACAACCATATATTATGAATCTACATCGTCAATATGATATGATAACACTTAAATATGGATCATATCTCAATATAATATCATATACTATAATTTTCAAAATTCATGAACTTAGGTACTAAAGTTTTCCAAAATCTACATAAAATCATATAAGCTCGTTTAATACCACAGATCGTGATTTCATGCTCAACTCAACAATTAAAAATTAAAATCATCAACATATCCTACCCTCAAGTTTTGGTCCTTCTTAAAATTTAACAACATGCTTAACTTTGTAATATAATCATAGTATATGCTTAATAATATCATATAAACATGATTTCTAAACATCTTAGCATATGATCAATAATTTTGAAAAAGTCATAAACAAACTAAGCTCATAACTTAAAATTTAACGGACGAAAATCGAAAGTTCTAGCATGTATACGAAGCTAGGATGAATTCTAACCTTTTAATCGGTGTCGATTTTGATCGGCAGCGTTTATTATCTAAGGTTTGGGATCAAACTTGGATGAACTCACACTATTTTTCCTCTACATATTTTCGGTTCTTAGGGTTTCAAAATGGATGAATGAAGGTTTGATCTTATATTTATAGAGTTAATCAAGTTGTAGTGTAATTATTACATAAATTAACAATTAATGCACTTGTTTAATTAGTCAAACTAATCGGCCAACTTGATACAAGCTATGGACAAATTATCTTTAGACCTTATCATAACATTAATGCATAAATGGTCAAAGTTTTCGTCAACTTGTACACTAGAAGCAAGTTTTATTTTATCCTCTCAATTCTAGTATAATCATATCTTATCACTATCATTTTCAATTCCTTATCAATACTTGAAATATCTATTCCCTTAATCTCGATTGTGCGGCATTATGAAATTGAAGAAAAATTTTATCAATCGATCACACTTGTGCTCACGGCACTTTGCTAAAGTTTGGTGATAATTTAATTGTTTTGATGATAATACTCTTTAATTATGCTTTAGAAAATATACTTTCAAAGTTAATAATTTCAACTCCATTAATATCATGAAAAGAAAATTGATTCTTTATACTATATATATAAAGTTTTCGGTTATTACACAATGTAGGAGAATAAATTCTATTTTTATACTATCATATACTATAATATTACTTTAGGATAAGATCTTAATTGAAAAGTCGAATATTTATTTATGGTCAAAAGTCATTTCCTGAGTTAGAAACAAAATCTTCCAACCTTAAATTTTTTCCAAATTTTGGCTATAAGGTGACAAGAGTGGAGATTACTTGATCAAATTGAAGTATCTCTACTTTCTGTTTAATAACATGCTAACATCACAATATTATCCTCTCATTAATTGTAATATGATAGTTGTCGATTATATTACATAAACCACCCATTTTCGCCACTTTTTGGTACAAGTGTTCTCCCACTTGTGCAATTGCTAATTCTACTCATTTTATCCATAATAATATCATATTAATATAATTAATATTATACATTATTATTTGGATAAAATTAAATTTAATTAATACTATAAAACCTAATTTTTGAGAGTTATAAGTCTTAATTACTAAACATTTTATTTTCTTGTAATAAATAGCTAACACATAGTTATGTGACATATTATAAATCTAGATAATGAATTTAATCATATAAAATATTTAGAACAATTTTAGATCACAAAACCACTAGTTTTGAAAATTAGGGTTTTTCGAGATCATAACATATGGTACATTTATTCCTTTATTCTCTAGCATTATTTTAATGATAAATAATGCTCTTATATCATAAATTAATCATAGGAATTTGAATTTTATAATTTCATGATCAATTGGTCAAGTTATCGAATTATGTCTAGCGTGAGCGTTTGAAGCGTCTATAAACTCTAAATAATGAATCATCTCTAAAATGTCCAAAATAAAGTTGTAACAACTTTATTTATTCATAATAATAAGGAATTTTGAATTCTAAGCTTAAATCTTGAAAATATCATAAGACCTAAGCGCGAATTTAGCAAGCGTTAGAATAATACGTTCGAAGGAATATTAGCAACTATATTCCTTAATTCACTAAGTGTCGGTGAATATCACACGAAATTATTAAATTATACCTAGTCAAAGTCGAGCATTGACTAATTAAGATTTTAATAATCGGGATTAATTTCTAAATTATGATTTAATTATCGTAATTAAATACTTAAAAGCTGCGGGATATTACATAAGGGCACCAACAATACCCTTGCTCGATTTTTCGTTTGAAAACGTATTTATTTTCATAATCTTCTTATGATAAATACTTTTTACAAAAGTATAATGCACGATTGAAATGCATACTAAAATCATATAAATATTAAGGGATCTCAAGCAATATAACTCATAATAAAATTATCAAATCATCCACATGTCTAACATAATTTAATTTATTAAATATTCTAACAATTAATTTCATTAAAAAATAATTACATTAATTAAATAGGTCATGATCATAATAAAGTAACAAACTTTGACCTAACCTTAACTTAATCAATTAATTAATTAAACTTAATAGTAATTAATTAATTAATTAATTAATTAACTAACTTACCATGATTAAATAATTTAAACTTATAATTAAGTTTAAGTTAATTATTCATTTAATTAGACTTAATATAATTTAATTAATTAAGTCTCAAAGTTAAACCTATTTATTTAATTAATTTAAGTCCAAAGATTTAATTAATTAAAGCAAGTCAAGACATTAATTAAATTAAAGCCCAATCATTAATTAAATCTAAGCTCAACTATTATTTAATTCTTTGGAGCCCAAATATTATTTTAAATTAACTTTTAAGTCTCGGCCAGATAAAATCTTCTGATGAAAGCCCGTGTTTAATTAACTTTACGGCCCATTCCTTTATTTTAGTTCCAAGGCCCATAAGCAATTAATAAAAAAAGTCCAGTAAACATTAAAATAAATTGATCCATAACATATATAATAAATTGGGCCCAAACTTTAAATAAAACATTCAATAGCATTTAAAACAAAGCCCACCCATTTTAATAACATCAAACCCAACCCATAATTTAAAAAGGAATCATTAATCTTAAAAAAAAAAAGAACCCAACCATTTGAATAAATTAAGCCCAATTCTTTAAAAAAAGAACCCAGCCATTTCTTACAAACCTAAACCTAACCTCCCTCACTTTTTCAGTAGTTTTTCGTGATCGTGCAATGATCGGAAATTCGGCGATTTCATTTTATTTAATTATTTTTCTCCATCTCTCTCTCTCTCTCTCTACCTCTCTCGGATCTCGCACACCACACACATCACATTCTCACGCGCTGCTGCCGTCTCCGGTCGGTCACGTCGCCCGGTCGGCGATTCTTGCGCCTGCCGTGTTGCCATAGCTTCATCTCTTCTCGGATCACACCACGCACGCGGACACACAACACAAAAATATCGCGGACACACACATCGCGAACAACACACACGCCTTGGCGGTGACACGCCGTCGCACCCAACTGCCATGTTGACCTCGCCGTCTCATCTGCTCCGAACGCACACGCACACACCACGCGGCAACACACACACACGACAACAACACAAGTTTATCCTCTTTTCTCCACCTATCTTGCCGCCACCACCACCACCGCCGGCGATAGCGGAGGCGGCAGCCTGGCGTCCATCGACCGGGACCTCCCGTTCTCTCTTCTCCTCGTCCCGCTCACGGCGCACATAACCTGACACTCCTTTCTCTTTCTCTAAACTCATGCACACACATATACATATCGCATTAATAAGAATGAGAAATTCAAGTTTAAACCTTTGTAGATCCTCTTGTTGATGCTTGGGGAAGAGTGAGTGGTGTGAAATTGGGCTAGGGTTCTTTGGAAGAAGAGAGCTCATATAGTGTGGGATGGATTTTCAATGGGCTTTTCTTCAGGGCTTTTTCAAACCACGGCCCATTAAATAGTTTTATTCTTACGAACGAAGTTCGATCACAAGGCTATGAATTAATAATTAAACATTAGCATAATATTATTGATATAATGATTTATAATATATAAATCATATTCGATTATTATATTATATATAATAATTCTCGTGATAACTTCATAATATTTATCGAAGTAAATTCTTTTGTTGGAATTTAAAATTTTCTTTCTCCGAGGCAGAATCGACTTCATGAATTCTAAGTTCAAAATTTCTCGAAAAATTCTATCGAGAAAAGCGGGTATTACATTATATATATATATATATATATATATATATATATATATATATATATATAGTTAAGTTCAAATGAGAACCATTTTATCATAAAATTAATAATCAAATGAATTTGGTATGAAAGTTGATGAATCTATTTGAAAATTACAATTTAAAATTCAAAAATTTCACTTGGGTTCAATCACATGAGGCGAAAATTCAAATTTTTTGGATTCGATAACTTTCCTAGTGGATCATCAACTTTCATCAATAATTCATCGTTTTTGTTCTCACATTCTCACGATATAAATGGTTACCACGTTAATCGTTTCTTATATATATATATATATATATATATATATATATATATATATATATATATATATAATACTATATAGCTTAATCATCTGTATCATGTATTTAAGATGCCATCAAATATATATGACAGTATTATATGATAAATAGGAAATAGAACACATTTTGAAAACACAGAGGCTGGCCAATGCCAATTGGCTTCCTCTATTACAAGACAAACATTGTGTGAAGCCATCTTTAATAATAATAATAAAAAAAGTTGTCCAAGGAAATTTGAAAAAATTTCTTTTTTGTAACAAAATCAACCACTTTTACAAAAGTATTATTTTTATAACACGAGCATATAATTTCTTTATAATTGCCAAATAGGTTTCATGAGAGGGTCTCGTAAAAGAATAGTTACGGTTAGTGATTGAAGACTTGTAGTTTATATATATCGATACATGCGATGTATATTTGTGATATTATCAATTATATTTTCAAGAAATATATACGAATATCTGTTTGGTTGTCCTATACTTTTGTGAGACCAGATCTTGCCTGCCCAATCATGTACTTGGACACCTTAATTTGGTACGACAAATAATGAAAGGCTTCCAAGTTATGAACTTTCGGAAAAGCTATAAATGATAAGTTTATTTTTTCACGCCAACCTTTTATGTATTTCACCAAAATAACTTGTTTTTCAATGATTACAAAATAGTACCTAATATTTGTAACTTTATAACGAAAATGGAATCCGACGGAAATGAGCCCAATAGCATAGTCCATAATGAAATTCAATCACGAAGGTAATAGAATTAGAATATAGCTATTAACTCAATTTTTATTTCGTAAATAAAACAAGTTCCGCGCATGATTTAACCATCGTCAATGTTGTAATAATAAATAAATAAATATAAATACATAAATTGATAAACTAACTTAATAGGTTTACACTGCTTTCAAAAATTAATAAATAATTACATATAATGATATAAATTGCTGAATGAATTATATGTTTTGTGTTGCTATCGTAATTGCAACATCGTCAATATCATATTGCTCTAAATTAATATGTATACAATAATGATAGTTTAGTAACATATACAATGCTAGCTTAATAAAAGAGAAACTCAGTTAAATACCCAAACTTTTGTCTATCTTACAAAAATATTCTAAATTATCGATAGTAACAATAAAATTTCCAAACTATTAACCATCAACAATTTTGTCCTCAAATTTGATTTCCATCATCAAGATACTTACGTGGATCGTTGGAGACCACCATGTATGGCTCACTCTTTTTTTATATTCCAAATATTTAAAAATAAAAAATGAAAATTAAACAACAACAAGAAGATTTTGTAGTCTTAAGATCAAAAAACTCTAAGCCAAATTCAAAAAATTTCGAACAACCTAGAATTTCGCAGCGTGTCAGTTGAGTCGAGTAAGACCGTTGACACAGTCAATTCCGGCGTAAGGCCATCCCGTAGAGATGGTCATTATACACGAAAAATGAAGTGTCTTCCTACATAAAATTGAGAATTGTTTGTTATGCAATTTTTTGCATTTAATAATATTTTGTATTGAAAAACTGGAGATGTATAAGTATATAGAATTGAGCTAATAAAATTGGCTGGTGGCTGGCATGGCCTTGGGATTTTCTATAATTGAGCTAAGAATTCTTTTACACTTCAGAAGTTGAGTAAATATTTGTTGATTTTGGGATTGGTTTTGATAGTCGGGTTAGAACTCTATAATAATTATTTGTCGAACGTGGTTGATTGAATGGAATATAGACGGGATATGCCTATAAAACAAGCCCATAGTAGGTTATCCAATGAGAGACTCTGACGCTCAAGTTAGAATGCGTAAGAAGTGTTTTTGAGTATGAGTACATGAGAATGGTGTATATGGTGACCTACATTTAGGAGGTACTTATAGAGATGTAAGAGGTGGAAATGCCGGGGTAATGGCATCATGCATGAGGTAATGCTCCGACATTTCCGGATGGTGGACGACGTGAGATCATGGAAGTTGTACTAGGGCTCTGATCAAAGGCAAGAGACCCCTCAGTTTTGAAAGGTGAGAGCTCTGAACTATGAGGGCTCTGGCGATTCTCCGCTTGTGAAGGGGTCTGTCTTGTCATACTTGGATCTAGATATTTGGGCTTTGTGGCAAAGGGCTTCTTATTGGGCCTCTATCAATAATATAATGACTCCTTAGATGTATATTTTGTCCCTATCGGATTTATATTAATAATTAAAAATATATGTGGCTCATGTTGGATATCATGTTGCATTACAATACACATGTGTTCCTCTATTCTAATTAATGGTAAGGAAAAATTTCATGAAACTCATTTCTATGAAAGTAACAAACCTGCTTTTGGTAACCGATGAAAATAGTGGATGTAAGTCAATGAAGTTCAATGAACTCCTGTGAACTCTACAACACGTAGGGGTGATTATCGGGTCAGTTTCGGTTAACCGAAACCGATTTGGCAGAAATCCGATAACCGAAACCGACACCGATCGGTTAATCGATTTGGTTCCCTATTAACCGAAATAACCGACAGTTAAAAAAAAAAAACTTTTCCTTATTTTCTTTGACATATCCATCAAGAGAATTTGACATATCCCATTATCTCAAAAGCTAAGTGTATCAGCAAATACCAATAACAATGGAGCAGTTGTTGAGTTAATTGTGAAATGCTATTGAGCAAGTGTCGGAATATTTCATCAACATTTACAATTGAAGAATATTGTTCGATCGATCGAAATTTCTCCTTTGTTTTCTCGAATACACCTTTCTGCAATCGTCGCCCATTCCGTTGACTTTTTATTTCAAGATTAGCACTCATGTTTCACCCTCACGGGTTGCACAGCTCACGACCACGAAAAGCGAAGATCGCGCGGTGCCTGCTCCTGAAGCTCGTCAGACCACGCGACTGAAAAAATTGACAAAAGAGGCAGCGGGGAGCTCGGGCAAGGCGGTCCGAGCAGAAAAGGAGAGTCGAGATATGAGAAGCTTACCTTGACACGCTCCTTTGCTTTCGGCGACGGGACTCACGGCTACGGGAGCGCGAGGCGGTGTGCTTGCTCGCCGGCCTCGCCGGGCGCCGTGATCTGAACAAATCGGCGAGAGAGAGGCAGCGAGGAGCTCTCAAGCCAGCAGCGAGAGGAGAGTCGAGAGAGGAATGAGAGGGGGTTCAAATTTGGAAATGAAAATCAGAAATGAATGAGCCTAATTTTAATTTGAAATATAATTAAAATAAAATAAAATATTATATTAAACAATTATATTAATTCGGTTATACGGGCATACCCATCGGTTATTCGGGTATACCCGATAACCGATTTCATGCTAGGAAGAAGACCGAGGACCGAACCGAACCCGTTATTTGCGGTTGGTTAACCGTAACCGCAGTTCAAAACCGATAAAATTGCAGTGTATTAGCGAGAAAAACTAGTAAAAGTGCATGTTCTTGATGCCAACTGAAATTTCACAATTTATGCACAAGTGTTAAGTGACCAGTTCAATAGGAATTAAAGATACAATACATAAAGTTGGTAACCTAATTCGGAGGTGAGACACCTTCCATCCCGATAACAGTCAATTATTTGTAGAGTTCATAGTACAAAGGACTTACACATGGACTATCTCCAACATGCCTTGCTAGGTACGCTATATAGGGGCATGAGACAACTCTCTCTAAGGAAATCGGCAAAATAGCCTTGTAACTTCGAGGGAGTGGGTGCTTGCTCCGAAAAATTAGAAAAATAAAATAAAAAATCTTCTAGAAGTCTAAATTATCTTCTTGGTGAATTTTAAATTTGTTTAGCGCTGCATGAAGTCTATCGATCACCACAATAGTAGAAAACTTTGTTCAACTGTAACATGCTGCTAATAGGCTTACCAAGTATTTGATCTTCATTAGGCTAAACTGATTTGTCAAATTCTGAATAATCATTGTTTTTTACTGCAACACGTACGTTGAAACTTTATATTAATATCGAACGAAGAAATTGTTACAGTCAATATTTATTCCAACAATGTTGAATGAAATGTCGGTAATATTTATGTTCTAACATTTGTATAGTCTGCCTTGGAGTTGAACTTCATTAATAACAAGTTTCAATAGTTAATCGATAATTTGAATGAGTGGAGAGTGGTATCAATCATGGACTAGAATGTCGTTGGCAGTTTCTTCTTTGATTAGTCTTGTAATAGATTCATTTGAGGTATTAGATACTAAAGTGATAGTACAGTGTATAAAGTTCTAACGCTTTGTTTGTGGGATTAATTCTTTCATTGGTATATATATATCGAGTGAAGTTCAAATAAGAATTATTTTTAACGTGACAATGAAGAACTACAAGAATTCGTTATGAACAAAATAAATTCGTTATGAAAGTTGATGTATCCGTTAGAAAAGTTACTGAATTCAAAATTTTATAATTTTCCCCTAAGTTTGAAACCCATAAGGGATGAAAATTCTATTTTTTGGATGCAGTAACTCTTTCGACAGATGCATCAACATTACAGCGAATCCATCATTTTTTTATTCTCACGTTCTCACATTTATAATAACTTTTATGTTAACCCCGAATGAAGTTCAAATGAAAATCATTTTTAACATGAGAACTAAGATCCACGAAAAATCGTTATCAAAGTTAATACATCCACTGAAAAAGTTACTGAATTCAAAAATTCAAAATTTTCACTAAGGTTCGAATCCGATGAGGTGTAAAAATTTTATTTTTTTGGATTCAGTAACTTTTCCAATGGATTCATCAACTTTCACAACAATTTATCATTTTTGGTTCTTACTTTTCCAAGATAAAAATGGTTCTCATATTATATATATATAGGGTTGGTTATAGGAAGAACCACCATTAAGATGAGAACTAAGAACTAATCATCACCCTAGATTTCATCGATCGATGGATTATATTTAATCATGCTTAAAAGCGAGTTTGATTGTTTTTATGGTTGTAAGCGATGTAAGGGCACTAAGATCATTTTAAATATTTACCATATCCCTAATTTTTCGTATTCTCTCTCTATAAATCGATTTCCTTTACGAAAATAATATTTGTTCATAGGATTGTAATGATTGTGCATAATATTGTTTGTACTTATGCGAAATGAAACAAGAACTAATTAAGAATCAAACTTATAAAATTGAAAATTATTGTTTGAATAATAATTAATGTAAAAATAAAATTTATAAAATTACCTAAAAATAAAGATCACATATAAGAATTTGGCACTACAAATCCCTCAATTCTTGAGTGAGAAAAAAAATGATATATATACAACTATGTTTATTCATGCTGTAATACTCCGTCCTTCCTAAGCTTCAGGTTTGTTCGGCACGTTTTTCAAGAAAGGTCAAAAGTTAACTTTTTGTTTCGATGATGCGACCATCACGAAATCTCAGGCGTTGTGAAGAGTGTCTTATGATGAATTCATAGACACTAAGTATGCAGGTTTTCGACCACCCACGAAGGTTTGGCACTCCGGGGAAGTTATCGAAAAACCGGACTTTTCATGGATCTTTTAAAAGAATATCTTGTTTATAGTCGTTATGTCCGGTATTTTATTTCAAATCCATGGGTACCAAGTTTGCTGATTTTGGAGTCCGTTTGCGAAAGATGCGTCGCTTTTTGCGTTTTCGAAAAAGGATCGCTTGCGCAAGCAGCTGCGCAGCCCCTGCTTTTTCTGGCCTTCATTTTCAACGTTCATTTTCTTCGTCTCTCGGTGTTTATAGACAAGTCGAACAGCTTCAGGCATGCTGCGAAAGCGCTGGAGGAGTGGGGATCGAGCCGGGGAGGCTCGGCGGCGCCATTGCGTTGCTGCCGGCCACCACCGCCGATCAGCCCCTCCCCGGAAGCCTTGTTATTTTGTTTTTTGTCATTTTCTTGTTTTGATTCCGCCTTTTAGTAGATAAGCATAGAACTCGGGTTTCTAAAGGGACGAGACGAGAAAACGGTCGGAGGCCAGCCAATTTTATCGCCGCCGACGTCGCCCTTGTTGGCCGCCGATTGGTGGCCGACGGGCCAATTTTTGGCTATGGGCCCTTTAGGTTTTGAGTTCCAGGCTATATGTTCTACTAAAGTACTGATTTCATTTTTTTCGTTTTTCGCATTTTTGCATGTCAGGATGTTTTCCGCCGTTTCGTGTTTCTAAATGAAGTACATGCCCGAGTTATCATTTTTCAACATAGTTTGTCATTCCATGTTCCTCGTTATGTATATTACTTATGTTTCCATTTTCATGCATCGGTTTTGGATGGTTTATCCTGGATTTGAGGATATGCATCGATTTTTGAAGCTTCTTCACTGCTAAGATTTGTATCAACTTGCATGCATGCATATTTTGAAGGTACCATATTATTGGTCTTGATGTCCTGAATATATTTTCCTTCTGCATCGAGTTGATTTGAAAACCCGGAGTGTGCCAAATGTGGGTTTAGAAAGTCAAAAACCCCCGTTTCGCTTCGATCTTCGTTTGGATCACGTTGTTGCTTTGCTTTGCTTTGTGGGATGTGACTTTAAAAGTTATTCCATCTTGTTACCAGGTACCTACCAGTGCTATCGGTGAGGTCGTTAGATCTGTGGATATCTCCCGGTTGACGTTTTCGATTGTTCAGGTAGGATTATATATACTTATTTTGAGTTATTTACTCTGATATTTCAAAAATAAAACATGTGTGCTGTGAAAATGTTTTAACGAAGTAATTATTGTTCTCTGCTCCGAGATGTGGTTCTATTACGATTGTGCGGATCTCTATTCGGTGGATTGATCACCATCTTGAGTATTGATCATAAGGGATAGACCCGAACTCGTGGTTATGTTTACGAAGGATAGACCCGAAAGTCCACACGGAAATGATAATGAAGTGGTTATGGTTCTAAAGGGGATTGACCCTTGAAGTCCACACTGATTTAGCCGGCTGGATACGTTTCGGGCATGGATTGGTTGGATATGTTCCGGACCGAGATATTGTGAAATGGTTGGATATGTTCCGGGCCTAGATGTGATGGGCTGACATGATACGTTCCGAGCCGTGGTTCTATGATGGGAATATGATAATAACGGTCGGTATCGAAAAGGAAAATCTCTTTTGCTTACTTAGTAGTGGTTCGTTTAAAACCTTCTAAGGTAAGTGCTCGAACACGGTATCATGGATTTTGTTTTATGTTAAAACTACGGTGAGTGCGCTAGTACTCACCCAAAATCTTTTCAAATGTTTTCCACAGATGGAGGAGAATTTGGGCGAGGCGGCGAGGGGTTGAGTTGCGGTTCCTTTCATGCCTTATGCTTCTGCGATGCTGCGTTATTTATATGCATTCTGTTGTTGATGTATTCATGTCCCTTTATTTTGTTCTCTGATTGAGAACAAGGTTAGCTATGATGTTATTATGATGTGAGTCTCGATAAGAGCATGCTATGTGGTTGACCGGTCTAGTCAACAAGATGTAATGCTATTTTGTTTTCTTGCATTACTAGTATCTAATCAAGATCACGTTCATTGAAGTTATGTTGTCGATATAATTATGTTGGTGGTTTGTTGCTCACCCCTCCCCTTCAGGATATGTCCTAGTTATAGAGGAGATGATGCCCGATTTTCTGGCCATATCTTCTTATTATGTATCCTTTATGTATTCTCTCCTTCTTCCCGATTCTTAACCTCACACCTAATCACACTGACATTCGTGCCTTCTCTGGAATTGGGCGTGACACATGTGATTTAGGTAATATGCATAACTATATAATAATTGTCGTAAGATAGTATTTGTGCAAATAAATGGATTAATATGCATACTATTTAGTATAGTGCGCATAATCAAAGTGATTTAAAGCATAAGCATAAACTCGAAAAAATGCCGGTAAAAAAGACATACAAAATCAAAATATCGTAAATATAAAAGAAAATCCCTTAAAACACTCAAAAAATCGATTACATAAAAACAGAAAATTACAATAATATCCTTAATAATAAAATCTAAAAATCAAATACTTAACAAATCTAAAATAACGTGACCATTAGATTATACAAAATAAATACACAGATTAGTTCTTAGTTCTCAAAATATATATGGTTCTCATTTGATCCATCACACACACACACACACACACACACACACATATATATATATATATATATATATATATATATATATGGAGTGGATCAAATGAGAACTCCAACTTTTTTTAGAACTAAGAACTAATGTGGTCCATCTATTTTTTATAATCTAACGGTCAAGATTAATTATACATCTTTTATTATCCTCAGATTTTAATGGTAATCGTTTAATCCTATAATTAAGGGATTTTATATATGTATTTAC
The DNA here is from genome assembly GCA_036937905.1 of Salvia rosmarinus. Lineage (NCBI taxonomy): Eukaryota > Viridiplantae > Streptophyta > Magnoliopsida > Lamiales > Lamiaceae > Salvia > Salvia rosmarinus. The sequence continues at coordinate 112,060 of JAODLM010000350.1, forward strand.
GGTAACTATTCTCATATGCACAATCGCTACGATTACATGCACAACAACATAAATTATATGAATATAACCATTAATTGGAATGTGATAGCATGCACAAAAACTGCGATTATATGAATAATAACATGAATTACACGAACAATGAAGAATAAAATGTAAAAAATTCAAATAACAAAAATTTAGGGATTTGACTATTTTTATCATTAAATAATTATGAACCATTCGATTTTATTCAATCTAATTGTGGTTATTGGTTCTTAGTTCTTATTTTAGAGATAGTTCTCTCTATAACCAATATATACATATACATACATATATATATAGAGAGAGAGGGGGGGAGGGAAGAGATGTTGGTTATATAGAGAACTATCTCTTAAATAAGAACGAAGAACCAATAATTATCGTTAGATTGAATAAGATCGAACCACTCATAATTATTTAATGATAAAAAATAGTGAAATCCCTAAATTTTCACTATTTTGATCTTTCGCATTATATTCTTCGTTGTTGTATAATTCATATTGTTGTTCATATAATCGTAGTTCTATGCATACTATCATATTGCAATTCATTGTTATATTCATGTATAATATTGTTGTGCATGTAATGTAATGATTGTGCATATTATAACGATTCTGAAAATAAATATATAAAATCTCTTGATTTTAGACTAAACGATTATCATTAAAATATGAGGATAATAAACTATTTGTAATTAATCTTGTGATTAGATTATAAAATGAATGGACCACATTAGTTCTTAGTTTTAAAAATTGAAATTCTCATTTGATCCATTTCATATATATATAGGATTTGGATCGGTGAGAATGTAAATTTTAGTGATAAATAGGAATAAATCCTAGCCCTTCATCATAATAAATTAATGGTCCAGATTAGATATTTATATGCTATATTAATAACTGGATATGTTACGTTTTTAATATACATGAAAAATTAAGATGTTAGATTAGTAATATTATTTTTATGGGATTTGGTTTTTTCTTTTTTTGTGGGATTTCATATCTTAGATAGATATTATTCTTTCAAATGTTAATCTTTTTATCGTATTTTTTCGTTTCACTGGTAATATAATTTCGTTGCTTTGCCAATTGATTTCGTTGCACTGGTAATGTAATGTTAATTTATCGTTTAATTTTGTTAGTATCTGTAATAATAAAGTTATGTAAAGTAAATATTAAGATTGTGCTACATAACGTGTATGGATGGCTAATCGGGTCGGGTCGCGTACCCTACCCGAAAAAATCGGGTACCCGATCCCGATTATGCCTAAAATATGCTACCCGACCCCGACCTGATTTTGTAAATCAGGTACCCGAATACCCGAATCGGGTATTAGGGTACCCGAATACCCGACTTATTTTTTTTTAATTTTATATATAAATCTATATATTTATTGTAAGCATTAGTTTATTAGAATTAATACTATTAAATAATAATAAAAATTCTTCCTATAATGAAACTAATAAATTTTATATATAAATCTATATATTTATTGTAAGTATTAGTTTATTGTAAGTATTAGTTTATGTGCAATTAGCTTTCTTTTGATCTTTTAGTAGCTTTAGCATTCTATTTCTAATTATGTGCAGAATATGCACTAATAATTCATTGTTAATAATTATTTGATTGTTATATAAACAAATATTAGGTAGTTGTGTGAAGGGCATAATAATTCATTGTTGCATAATTATTTGATTGTTATATAAACAAATATTAGGTAGTTGTGTGAAGGTGGGCACAGTGATATTATTTGAACAAATATATAGTGTAAAACTCTAAAGTATACATGTAGGAGGAGATATTATTTTCACAGTTTTACTTGCTCTTCTTAAATCCATTTTCTTAGACCACATCATTAGTTTATTAGTTTATTATAAAAATAATAAAATTAAGAATAATAAAACTATATTACAATATATTAATTTCAATATATTAATTATATATTTAAAATAAATCAAATATAAATATTTTAAAAATCGGGTATCGGTATCGGGCACCTAAAAGCCATACCCAGACCCGACCCCACTCGATTTTGGGTGTCGGTGCCGATACCGAGAATTTTAGGTCGGGTATCGGTCTCGACTACCGATACCCAAATAGTCACCCCTAATAACGTGTTTATGTGTGCTACAAATATATTTCGTAAAATAATTCCAAATTTTTTTGCAACATACTGATACAATGTTAGTTACTATATGTGCTACATATTACACAATTTGTGCAACAAAAATAAGCGTCATATTACGGTAGGTGAAATATTTTGAGAGAGAATATTTTTTTGTGCCAGATTTACCCTCACCCGATTTTAGGCGAATAAAAGGGTGATGATGTCATCAATCTTGTTTAAAATGAAATATGAAATCTGGAATGTTGATTACATATTAATTAATGATTATGATTTATTTTTATTTCTTATACATAATAGCATTCTCACCATAACCACCATATATATATATATATATATATATATATATATATATATATATGATTTTAGATCAAATAAGAACCATATATGTTTTGAGAACGAAGAACTAATGCAGTGCGTTTATTTTGTCTAATCTAATGGTCACGATTTTTAGATTTGTTAAGTATTTGATTTTAGATTTTATTATTAAGGATATATTACTACGATCATTTGAGATGAATCGATAATTAACGTTTGAGGCGTTTCAAACGTTAACGCTTAGAGATGAATAGAAAATGATATTAATGATCAAGGAATTATAGTATTTAAATTCCTATGATTATTATATGTAATTAAAGTATTGTTTAACATTAAAACAATGCTAGAGCATTAAGGATTCAATAGTGATTAAGATGCTAATTTTCGAAAACCCTAATTCGAAAATTAGGGTTTTCTTATACAAAATGATACCAATAAATTTTCCTATGATATAATTTATTATTTAAACCATATGTTATGATATATATACCTATAAATAACATGAAAATAAAATATGTATCAATTGAGACTAATAAAAGTCGAAACCTTATGTTATAAATAACATATTGCACATCACTTTGGTATACACTTTGTTAAGTTACATCTTAATTATACAAATTGTATCTATGTTACATATTAACATAGTATAATCAAGGAAGGTATAATATACATGGAAGAATGTATTTTAACTAATATATAGTATCTAGTATAACAACATTTAAATACAAAATAAAACTTATTCATTTGTACACAAGAGCCATGACTCTTGCTCCCAAGTTGCATGGTTTGGATTGCTTAATGGCCAACAAAGTGTAAGAAATATTAATTCCGTCTCATGACTCATTAGGTGAGTCATAAACCATGAATTACACAAAGTCTTTCATTTCCTCTTCCATTTGCATGTGAGAACCGAGAGTTGAGGGAGTATATGAGGTAGGGATTTATTTATTTTTCTCTCACAACCACACTCACACAAAGTCTTGAAAAATACATAACCATTTTCCTCTCCAAAAGCAAGAGAAGGCCGAGAGTGAGAGAGACACAAAGGGGTAGGATTTATTTTCTTTCTCTCATTCCACACTCACTCAAGTCTTGAACACAAAACACCAACACCCTTCTTTCTCTTTCAAAGCCAATTCCCTCTCCAAAATTCTGAAAAAGTCGAGAGCCTCTCCCTTTGAAAAGCCTTGAAAATTCTCTTCTATCTTCACCAAAGTCTAGTGTATAAACCTTCTACCATATATTCATACCATAGAAGGTGAGGAATTGAGCAAGGTTTCGATTATACATGAGTTTTCTATGAAAATTCGAAAGTTAAGCAAAGGAAAATACAAGTGTTCTTAGTGTTCTTGGTTGTGAAAAATTTCTAATGCTTATGTTCTTAGTGATTGTTGATAGTAATATTTAGTTAATGCATGTTAAGTTTGACTTATGAATAGGTAAGTGTTCTTGATTTCAAAATGTTATGCATGTGTGTTTAATTTCAAAATTAGCTAACCTATGGTAAGTTATGCATCAAGAAGGTGTAGCATGAGGAATCAAGCCTAAATCATGTTAAAAGTTTATTTTGAACATATTATGAATTCTTGAGATGCTCGAAAGTTTTCTAAAATTATTTAAAGATGGATTCATGATCTATAATTCTGTAGGAGTTCATAATAAATTTTTTTTGAAATTTATATGATGATCGAAAATTCTTAAATTTATTTGAGCATGAATTATTGATATGTGGTGTTATAAGAGTTCATAGCAATTTATTAGGAATTTTAAAAATCCTATGTTATATTTTTGAAAATTACGAAAATTATAAACATTTCTATGTTGATGTATAATTTTTATTTTAAGGCATGCAATGGCATATTGTTGATCTAAGACCTAAACTATATACTCTATGATTTTACTAGAATTTTGGAAATTAATTGTTCAAATTTTTCAAAAGGCCGAAAGCTTCAAGCTCAATTTGATGATGATTAATTTGTTTTGATGAAAACTATGATATAATATTGTTATACTATGATGTATAAGCATGGTGTAATTTTGTTAGAATTTTATGAAAATGTTTGGTGCATGTGTGTTAAGAAGAGAAACCATGAACCTTAATTTAGTGATGTAGAAATTAAATATGATGGACTATATGTTATAAATATGTTATGGATTAATGTTGAGACTATATACTAAATAATTAGATTTTTCAAGAATTATTTGGACAAGTTTGAAGAAACCGTGACTTTGAAGTTAATTAAGTAATACACAAAATTTTCTATAGTTAATAATTAATACATATTAGTGATACTATGATAATATAGTACCCTATGTAAAATTAGAAGAAAATTTGAAAGATAATTGAATATTATTGTATTAAATAGCGAGAGCTATACTAAAGGGTATTAAGGATTTTAAATCCTTAAATGTTAAAAATAATGATGTATTATATGTTTAGAAGTTATCTTCAAAACATATTAAAAAAATTAAAAAATAAAATAAGAGTTTAGCAAAATAAATCAATTAGAAATTAATTTATATGAAACTAAAGATTAAAATATAAATTAGTAAAGAATTTACTAATAAAAGTCAAAATTATTGACTTTTTGAAATCAACGTATGAAATACATTCGATAAATCGCTAATCTGCGTAAAGCGTATTAATTGAGTAATGAAATCTCGTTGGCAAGAAAAGATTTAAATGGCGAAATCGTTAGATCGAAGCGTAAAAATCGTTGAACCTTTACCTAAAGGTTAAAATGGTAATTGTCGAACATATCTCGTTTCTATCGAAATCGAGAAATGTTAATTCTGTGATTGAGCAGTATTGAATTAGTTAAAGAATTCAATTTAGATCGATATAGAATATCGAAGTTTATGCTGAACTTTAAAAGTCTCGGCGTGAGCGGCATACTAAACATCGTTTTTGCGTAAAGGTGTGGACCGACGGCGTGGCGGGGACGTTGAAGAATAATCGAGATAAAGGCGATCGAGTAGTCGGTGGGCTTTACTATACTTTTAAGTGATAAAATCTTTGAGTGAATAATTTTTATATTCTTGATATCGAAATGATGTTAAAATGTTTTAAAGCAATTACACCCAAAAATGTTTATGTTTTATGTATGTATCCTATCCTTGATTGCAATAATGTGAATGTGTTGGGTAGCTCCCAACTTATGAATGAAATCGATATCGGATCTTATCTTGGGAAGGCTTATACAGCTAAGATTAACGTGTACACCTAATGGTATTTGTGTTATAAGGACAATTCACGGCGGTCGCGCGGCGTGAGGGAGGCCTCGCTTCTCACAGGCGTTAATGATAATGATATGAAGAAAGGATAAGGATATGGATCATACATGCAAGTAAAATGCTTGGCAGTAAATGTTTATGAGCGATGAAATATTTTGGTAAGCATAAGGCATTTCAAATAAAACCCTTATGTCTTACTATGATGTGGCGATGTAATTTAAATACGATAAAATGTTTTGGCATGAGTCCATTGAGTACATTCTTGTACTCAACCACATGTTGTTTTAAATGTGCGAGGTTGAGGCATAAAATCTTGATGGAGGGTGTTGAGAAGTCGGGACTACTTTTGATAAGTTTATGTATGTTAAGTTAGAAACCTTGGGTACACGTCATCATCGTGTATTCACATGACTTCATTGCGATTTGAACAATGTTTCTATGAGCAGATGATATTAGCTATTAAAGTCCTTGGTCATTATATTTCCTTTGGTTACATTGGTTCGGCTCTTTGGTATACTATGTTATTTTGCATATAGTATACATCCTCGTATTAGTATTTCATGAACCCTAAGTACTATTCCTTCAATTGTCCCCCTCCAGTCCGTTTTAGGGTTGGGGTCGTGACAGGATATTATTGTAATTTTTTGTTTTTATGTAACCGATTTTTTGAATGTTTTAAGAGATTTCCTTTTATATTTATGATATTTTGATTTTGTATATCTTTTTTTATTTGTATTTTTTCGAGTTTATGCTTATGCTTTAAATCACTCTGTTTGTGCACACTATACTAAACAGTATGCATATTAATCCAAAGTATTTGCACAAATATTATCTTATGTACAATTACTATATAGGTATGCATATTACCCAAATAACATGAATAACAATAGTTGTATATCTATCATTTTTTTCTCACTCACGAATTGAGGTATTTGTAGTGTCAAATTCTTATATGTGATCTTTATTTTTAGGTAATTTTATAAATCTTATTTTTACATTAATTATTGTTCAAACAATAATTCTCAATTTTATAAGTTTGATTCCTAATTAGTCCCTGTTTCGTTTTGCATAAGTACTAATAATCTTATGCACAATCATTACAATCCTATGCACAACTACTATTTTCAGAAAGAAAATCGAATTATAGAGAGAGAATACGAAAATCTAGGGGTATGGTGAATCTTTAAAATAACCTTAATGCCCCTAACGCGTTTATAACCATAAAAACAATATAAAAATAGTCAAACTCGTTTTTAAGCATGATTAAATATAATCCATCAGATTAGATGAAATCTAGGGTGATGATTAGTTCTTAGTTCTCATCTTAGTGGTGGTTCTCCTATAACCAACCCTATATATATATATATATATATATATATATATATATATATATATTCAAATAAGAATCATTTTAACGTGAGAATTAAGAACCATAAAATTCGTTATGAATAAAATGAATTCACTATGAAAATTGATGAATACATTATATTTATATATATATATATATATGGATTCAATCATTTTTCTTTATATTCAACTTTAATTTTAATTATATAATTCTAATATTTAATGTTAATATTTTAATTAAATTTCAGTATTTATGAAGTGTTATGGAATTAAATTTTGTATTTATGAAGTGACGATTATCAAGTTAAAATAAATATATCATTCAAATAAAATCAAATGTCTAAATGAATATTATATATATATATATACTTTAATTATTGCAATAACCAAATAAACTAAATAGTCTATAATTATTTATAGTAATAATTGTCTATAATTACACGAATTTCGGAGGTTTTCTGAAATTGCACAAGAGTTTTTTTATTTAATAGAAATATTTGAACTTACAATTTTTTTTTATTTTTTAAACCCAATTTTTTCTGTTAAAATTAAATTTTATTTGTCTTATTACATGGCTAAGTAATGACGACGTGTCATATGCGTGCTAAGCATGTGGCCAAAAATTTATGAATTTGTGGATCCGTGATTGATTAGTCTGAAATCCTAAATGGAATTATTTATGGATTAACACCCATTTTCTATATTTATATGAACGACGAAGTTGTGATGTTCTTTCAGTAGTACTATGTCATTTTCTCATCGGCCCATTTGACCATATTGTAATTTTTACTGCCAAATCAGTTTCGATTTGGGAAAATTTAAATTATATACAAAATTATAAAATTGAAAGCTTAAATATTTATGTTCAAAAATAAAAACTCGTGCGCAATTTTGAAAACCTCCGGAGTTCTTGTATTTACAAGAAATTATCCCTTATTTATATTTATATAATGCTAATACATGAATATAAAAAAAATTGTGTAATAGCTAGATCATATTTCTATTAGCTATTTTTATTTATATTCATACGTAACTATTGAAAAAAATCAACCACGCTCAAATATAAAACGATAACTTGACAAAAAAAATTGTGATGTATAAGTTCGTACTTTTATTTGCAATCGGATTATAATTATTGAAGATCAATTTTTTTTTTTCGAAATACAAAATTAACAATACTAACAGTCATTTGTGAAAATATTTAAACAATTAATAAAAAATTTATATTGATATATAAAAAATCAAAAGCACATGTATTTCTTTAAAAAGTTATAAACATATGATTTGTGTGCTTTGCTCCATGATAAAATCAACAAGAAAATATTTTTAAATATAAGGATCTCAATTACAAATTACTGTTTTCATAAGTAGAAATTTTAAAATATTTATAAAGGGATAAATTATATAAACGTATTGGTGATAATTGTTCCATAATAAGGATACATATTCTTAAAATCAATTTAGTCTTCAAAGTTAAATCATATTTTCATATTTAATATATTAGCTATATATATAAAAAGTGTTAATGGATACTCACTTTGATAATGTATATGGAGAAACTACCTCTTTTATAAAAACATGTTGTAAATACTCACATTTAAGTGAAGGGACAAAAAAGTCCATTTGATGTAACAAAATTTATATAGAAATCAGTAACACTTCAACACTTACTACAAGAACAATGAATTTTAAGGCAAATCCTTTCGTCAGCTGACCATCAGTTATCAAATCCATTAGCCAATCGATCGGATAATCTAAAATCCATAAGCCGATCGATCGGCTAATCTATTTGTCAGTTGACGATCAACTGGTTATGGATTAAATCGTCACTGACCAACTAATCAATTGGCTACTGCAATCAATATTAGAGGGTCAACAGTTAATATCAGAGTACCAATGATTTCCACACGAATCTTGTCACATCCAATGATATTTTTGTCCCTTCACTTAAATATGGTTATTTTCCACATGTTTTTATAAGAGTGTGCTTATTCATATTTGTTCAAAGCAAAATCAAATCATTTTAAAGCTATCCAAATAAGCCCACGATCGTTTTCCTCATTTTCTCAAACTGAGAAACCAATTTTATTTGATGTATACACTATGACTGCTCGAAACAACCTACAAACAAAAACACTCCCTACTTCTCAAGTCTCAAATTATTGAGAAATATTAAAACCTAATTGTACAATCCTTGTTAACATGACATGATAACATTTCCATTGGTCCAAAATTAAAAACTCAATTTAAAATAACAAATTAGTGTACATTGGTAATAATAAAAGAAATTTAATAGGACTACATATTCATCTAAGTCCAATCAAGAATATTAATGGTAGTTAGAAAGTTTAGGATAGCTAGCAACAAGGTAAGTTTTCCCTTGACAACAAGAAGTTGCAAGTCGAATATATCGAAGCAGCAGCAGCCCTTACAGCTAAATCATTGTCCGAATTATCTGCTGCTCCTGATCTGCATTTTTAAAAGTTCAGCAAACAACTGTTCTGACTTGATATAACATGAAATATTTTACCGATACACAAATATTCTTCCGCATGTGAAGCTGCTATAATCCAAGTTTTTTAATGCATTGGACAAAAGAGTACATCGATCAAATTCAATAGAATGTAAGGAATATCAAGGATGATAATATGTCTACTACATGTTTTACTCAATGTTATAAAAAGATTAAGGCGAACTTACTAAGCCTCAGAATAAAGACCAAAAGAGAAAGAAAAAGAAAAAAAGTTCATACAAATTATAAAATAAATATGAAGTAAATTATAAAAATTATAAAGCATCTTGTAAGTGTTTGTGACTACAAATACATTGCCTGGCAATAGAGTTGGCTTTTGACAAAAGAGTTGGCTTCTGGCAGGAGAGTTGATTGCAGTCAGGAGTTGGTATCTGGCATATAACATATGACTGAAGAGAGTTGATGTTGATCTTTGGCGGCCCGATACTTGAGGGAGTTGGTTGCGATGCAGTAACATATGTTTGTACGTGGATTAATCAAAATCATTTTTATCATCGACTTAATTTCTCGGTGATCATTGTGGAATCTAGTAAGACAAATAGATTAGTGAATATGTGATTAAAAATACCAACAGAAGATGTGTTGAGCACGAAATGAGAACAGTTCTTTCGCCTTATAACAATTATTAGAGAGAGAGAGATCATGTATTGTATTCCTTTCTTGGTTCGATCCGATTACGTTATCTTCTCCGGTGATCTAATAAACTTTCAGCTCACCTTCCATGGACATAGATTATTTGATCGAACCACGTAAATTCTTGTGTCGTTTCTTTCTTGCTTGCAACGAAATTAATTCTTAGTTGTGTTTAGAATTCCAACAATTGGTGTCGTCTGTGGGAAACGAATCCACGATGTCTATGACAAGATTTGAAACGGAGAAGTTCTGCGACAAGAATGATTTTGGTCTTTGGCAAATTATGATGAAAGCTCTGTTATTACAACAAGGATTGACAGTTGCACTCAAGGGAGACAAAGGTTTCGCATCGACCGTTCCAAAAGAGAAGAAGGGAGAGATCATGGAAAACACGTGACAAAGTATTGAGGGAGGTTTCAAAAAAAACCACTACAGCAGGTGTATGGATGAAGCTGGAATATTTGTACATGACCAAATCATTTGCCAACAGATTGTACATGAAACAACGGTTGTATGCATATAAGTTTACAGAAGAAAGGGGAATAGGAGAGCAGTTGGATGATTTTAACAAATCTTTGGATGATTTGAAGAATATAGATGTGAAGCTTGAAGATGAAGATAAAGCCAACATTCTTCTGAATGCTCTGCCTAAATCTTTCGAACACTTAAAAGATGCTATGTTGTTTGAAAGGGAGGGGAGAATACTGTATCTCTGAAGGAAATAAAATCCGCGATAAAGCCAAAAGAGTTGCAGAAGCTTAATGAACGAAGACCAAACACATCTAATGAAGGCTTGAATGTCAAGAATTTCAAGATTGGAAAAAGATCCAAGAAGAGTTCATCAACCAAGAAATTTAGACAAGGAAAGAGGAAAGATATTAAACAAAAAAAAATGTCATTACTGCAAGAAGCCCAAACATTTCAAGAAATATTGTTATTCTTGAAAAGAAAGCAATCTGAGAAAGAGCAACCCAATGCTGCGGATTGTGCACGGGAACTTGGAGATGCTAAAATACTTAATGTGGTGGATAAACATATGGAAAACACATGGATAATGGATTCTGGATGCAGCTTCCATATGTTTCCTTACTAGTAATGGTTTGTAGATCTGAATCAACAAGAACTTGGTTCAGTTCTACTGAGAAACAACCAGGTATATAAGTTGAATGGGATAGGCGTGTTAAATTGAGATTGCATGATAATTCTATAAAGATTCATTCCGAAGTCATATACATCCAACAATTGAAGAGAAACTTAATATCTTTTGGTATGCTAGAGGCTAAAGGATACAGTTTTCAATCAAAGCATGGATACATACATGTGTTAAAGAATTCTGATGTTGTTTTAAGAGAAGTGATGAGAAACAGTTTATATCATCTCGTTACTGAAACTGTGATTGGAAGTTCTGATATAGTTAACAAAGAAGATTTTTCTCTTTGGCACAAGAGACTTGGTCACGTTGGTGAAAAGGGTCTACAGAACTTGTTAAGCAAGGAATTCTTGAAAATGTAGCTGATGTGAGGATTGACAATTGTGAATAGTGTATTCTTGGGAAGAGTAAGAAAAACTCTTTCAATGTAGGGAAACAAACATCAAAGACACATCTAGACTATACACATACAGATCTATAGGGGTCATCAAAGACTGAAAACACAAGTGGAGGAAGATATTTCTTGTCCATTATTGATGACTATTCAAGGCAGCTGTGTGTCTACATTCTGAAGAACAAGAATTATGTCTTTGATAGATTTAAGGATTTGTGCAGAGAGATGGAATTAGAAAAGGGTTTGACTCGAAAATGTTTAAGACAGACAATGGCTTGAAATTTCTCTCGGAGAGTTTTCAAGATACTATAGAGAGAAAGGAATTAAAAGGCACCTTGTTGCAGCGGCGGAGGCGGCGCCTCAGGCGCGCCTGGCGGCGGCGGAAATCGCCTCGGGCGACCGCCTCCATTGCAAAGCCACTGCGCAAAGCCTCACAGACCGCGATTAAGCAAAATTGGACTCAATTTTGTTTTGAGCCAAATTAGAGGAGCAGGGCGAAATTAAGACTAAGCCCGGCCATTATCGAGATTAATCGGATAAATTAAAAAGGAAGAAGAAGAAATTTACAAAAGCAGTGCGCATCTCTTCTTCGCAACAACTGCCAGCCATGCGACTCTCTCTTAAGTAACACTTCCGTCGCCACTTGCGCGCCATGCCGTTGTTCTTATATTATATATGCCTGTGTGTGTGGCGTGTGTGCGTGTGCGTGTATACGTGTGTGTGCGTGTGTTTGTGTGTGAAGTTTGAACGTGTAAGTGAACATGAATATTCATGTATATGTTGTATCTGTAAAATAATAATATTAATAGCTTCTAGGCTTCCAGACTTTACGTGAATGAGTATGTCCTGTTTGCGTGTCTGTGGCTATGTCATTGACTGTGCATGTGTTGTGTCACTGTGTATAAGTGTGTATGTGTCACTATGTCACTGTGACAACACTTTATAGCTGTGAACTTTATAGCTGTGAATCACGCCTAGTAAGTGGTAACAAATCTGAACCAAACATAGCTGAAATTTCAAGAAGTTTGATTAATAGCTTCCTCAATAATAATAGTTTGATTATTTTATATTTTATTTATAATTTTGGATTTTTAATAATAGTTTGATTATTTTATATTTTATTTATAATTTTTGGATTTTTTTTATTCTTTATTGTCGAGGCTTACGCCTCGGACCGCCTCGCCTCAGAAAGGTAAAACGCCTCACTCCCGCTTCACGCTTTTTACAACATTGAAAGGCATAGAACTATCGGCAACACCTCAGCAAAATAGTGTTCTTTGAGAGGATGAATAGTACCATACTTGAGAGAGTAAACTGCATATAGTTTGAGTCAAGTTTACCAAAGAAGTTGTGGGGAGAAACTGCCACCACCGCAACCTACCTGATTAACAAATGTCTTTCATCTGCTATAGTATTTAAGGCGCCAAATGATATGTGGTATGGTTCAGTGAATAGTTACTCTCACATAAAGGTGTTTGGATGCAAGACATATACTTACATCAAACAAGATAAACTTGAACCAAGGGCTCTGAGGTGTGTGATGTTTGATATCAGAAATGACGGAAGGGTTATAGGTTATGGTTTATAGAATCAAGTAACAATAAAATTGTTCTCAGCAGAGTTGTGATATTTGATGAAAAGAATATGTCATTCCTCCATGATTCAGATAATTTGGATATTTCACAGAGAAAATTGTTTGATGGTGCCAAGATTGAAGTTGGAGCCTGTGAAAGATGTTCAAGATAACGAACCTCGAGTTGATCAAGATTCAAAGACAATTACTGATGATGATCTGGGGGAGTACCAGCTGGCAATGGATAGGAAAAGAAGAGCCATAAAACCACCAGCAAGATTTGGTAAAACTAATATGATTCATTATGCTTTGTGTATAGCTGAGGAGGTTGAATACCATGAACCAAAGAATTATTCTGAAGTAGTGAATAGTTCAGAGAATAATGACTGGATCTTGGCTATGAGAGAAGAGATAGATTCACTTAACAAAAATGGAACATGGATTCTAGTAGAGAAATCAATTTATAAGAAACTTGTGAGTTGCAAATAGATATTCAAGAAAAAAGTAAAAGTAATAGAAAAATGAGAACACATCAGATTCAAAGCTAGGCTAGTAGCAAGAGGATTTACTCAAATAGATAGAATAGACTTCAATAAAGTATTCTCACCAGTGGTAAAGCATGTTCTATTAGAATTTTGTTAGCTTTGATTGCTTAGCTGGAGTTGGAGCTTGAACAACTTGATGTTAAAACGACTTTCTTACATGGAGATTTAGAAGAAACAATATATATGCATCAGCTCGAGGATTTATTCTTCGGAAAATGAGCACAAGGTATGTTTGCTCAAGAAGTCTTTATGCGGTTTGAAGCAAAGCTCGGCGATGGTATCTAAAGTTTGATGAATAAGCGAAGAAGAATGTTTACTCTAAGTCGAGATATGATAGATGTGTTTACATGAAAAGGTAGGAGGATCGATGTATTTTATATGTTATTATCGTTGATGACATGCTTATTGCAAGCAAAAGTCGCGATGAGATTGAAAAGTTGAAATCCAAGTTGCAAGACGGATTCGAGATGAAGACCTTGGGAGATGCCAGAAGGATTTTAGGCATGACATCATCAAAGAGAGAAAGAAGGGTCTACTGTGGTTAGTCCAAAAGGATTACATTCTAAAAGTATTGAAGAAGTTTAATATGCATGAAGCCATGAGTGTTTTCATTCCTTTGGGGCAACATTTCAACTTTCAGAGAGACGGAAGCCTCAGGATGATGTTGAGAGAGAAGAGATATACAAAATACCTTATACCAATGTTTTAGGGAGTATTATGTACACCATGATTTGCACAAGACCTGATTTATCCCATGCAATCAGTGTTGTGAGCAAATACATGTCAGATTCAGGTAAGTATCATTGGGAAGCTTTGAAATGGATATTTAGGTACATGAATAGAGCTACAAATATTTGAATATTGTTCAAGAAAAATGATCAGTTTGAAGGAAACCCACTAAAGGGTTATGTTGATTCTGACTATGCTGCAAACATCGACATAAAGAAGTCTCAAACATGATATATTTTCACTCTATAGTATAGTTGTGAGCAAGGTTATCGATGGCGGATGGCGGGTCATGGCGGATGGCCAAAACCCGCCATAAGATTATGGCGGATGGCGTGGCGTTATGGCGGGCTTACGGATTAAAAAATAAAAAATAAATATTATATATATATACTTATACGAATTAATAACTTAAAATTCTAGAAATTGATAAAGCATAAGTTTCAAGTTCAGCGCAAACATTAAAACATAAACTCATAAATATAAATATGTCAATATTAAGGTCTAATTCTCATCATGAACACCAACATTTTGTCCAAGTTCCTCTCGAACTTCTTTTGGACATTTTGTGCAAGCGACCTTGCCCTCTTTCCTATCAAATGCTCTTTACCTCTTGTGATTCCGGCATTCATTTTTTATCACAAAGATGCATTGAACTTTGTTTGTTCCACCATCTAAATAATACAGTATTTCCATCCGGATCATTCTGTTATTGCGGTACTAGAGGTGAAGAAAGTCTTGATCGGTAGACATTGTGTTTTGTATCACTAGTTGCAAAATAATATCTGAAATTATTGTAGTTGGCTGTTTCTCTCTCATTGTAGCATATAGGAATCTGTTTTGACTCTAACATAGATAAGGTATTTAATTCACATAGTTTGACGAAAATGAAAAAATAAAATAAAATAAAATTGCAAAATTCAGAGTAACTTGCTGTCTGCTGCCCGTCATGGTGGTCGAGGATGACAGATTTTGTTTGAAGCTAAAGAGAGCAAAAGCTGCGAATTGTTTTATAAGATAAAACCCTAAGTTTCATATGGGCGGGGCTGTCTGGGTCTGGATTGGGCTGTCGACACATTTTTATTTTTATTTCTAATTCTGCCATTTGCGCCCTGACGCCATAACCGCCACGACCGCCATGTCCATGGCGGGCGCCATGTCGCGCCATGTAAATGTGCCATGCCATGAGGTGCTCATGGCAAAACACGAAAACACTGCCACCGCCATCCGCCATGGCGCCGCCATGGCGGAAATTTGATAACTTTGGTTGTGAGTTGAAGATCGATGTTGCAATCTGTGGTAGCTCTGTCTACAACCAAGGCAGAATATATGGTTATGACGGAGGCCGTAAAGGAAGTAATATGGTTGAAGGGAATTATTTCAGAGTTGAGAATTGGGCAGAAGACAGTTGAAGTAAACTGTGATAATCAAATTGCAATACATCTCGTGTATATCACGAGCGTTCTAAGCACATCGATGTAAGATATCATTTTGTGAAGGATGTGGTTAACAATGGAATTGTAAAGGTGGTAAAGGTCTCGACAAAAGACAATGCCGCGGACATGCTGACCAAGTATTTACCTGTTACAAAGTTCAAGTATTGGCTTATTGCCTTGATTTGGTGTTTGTTATTTCATAATGAATAATGGAGTTGAAAGCTCCATAATGTAGGCTAGTTCGAGGAAAGTTTGGAATAAGTTTGTTAAATGGTTTTGTAGTCAATATGGATATTTATAAGTGTTTGTGACTACAAATACTGCTTTTTTAACAACGAGTTGGCTTTTGACAATAGAGTTGGCTGCGGGCACGAAAGTTGGCTGCGAGCAATTAGGCTATGACGGGAGAGTTGGTGTTGGCCACGAGTTAACTCGGCAAAGAGTTGGGCGCAACCGAGGAGTTGGCATTCGACATCTAGCATATGACATATGGCTGAAAAGAGTTAATGTTGATGTTGATCTTTGCGGTGATACTTGAGGAGTTGGTTGCAGTATATGTTTATACACATAAATTAATCACAGTTATTCTTTATCACCGACTTAATTTCTACTGTAATGATTGTGGAATCTAATAAGATAAATAGACTAGCGAATATGTGATTAACAACACCAACAGAAGATGTGTTGAGCACATAACAGTTCTTCTGCCATGTGACAGTTATTAGAGAGAGAAGTTAAGGAGAGAGGAAGAGATATTGTGTATTGTATTCCTTTCTTGGTTTCGATCGATTCGATTATCTTCTCGGTGATCTAATATGTTTTCAGTTCACCCTCAATGGATGTAGATCATTTGATCGAACCACGTAAATTCTTACATTGTTTCTTTTTTTTGCTTGCAACGAAGTTAATTCTTTTTTGCTCCCAGCACATCTGGAAGCTGGGGACAAGCTGTCACGCTGCCTGTGGCAGTCGGCTGGAGAAAGGACGAGAGAGATGGGAGCGTGAAGTGAGAAGTTGAGGGCATTGGATTGCGTTGCCTTTTTCTTTTCATTTTAAACTAAATGGGATTGAAACTAACTAGGCTTTAGGGTATAATTAAGTCTGGCCCAAAAATTAAGCCTAGAAAGTCAGAAACCCTAAATATGCAGAGCCGCCTCAAAACTACCATGGCACCTCAGCGCCTTGAGGCGGCTGCCTCAATCCGACAAGGCTTAAGCCTCAAACCCACCCATAGAGGCATGCACCCTGAGGCTATTTCCGGCCACCTCGCATTAAGCTGTCACGCTGCCTGTGGTAGTCGGCTGGAGAAAGGATGAGAGAGATGGGAGCGTGAAGTGAGAAGTTGAGGGCATTGGATTGCGTTGCCTTTTCTTTTCATTTTAAACTAAATGGGATTGAAACTAACTGTCACGCCTTCGAACGTTTTTACAACATTGGTTTTACTTTCCTGGTAGCAAGCCAATAAAGAATCATAACAATAAGTGCTATATGCATAAAGAGAACTTCAATTAGTAGCAGTTGTTATTAATAGAGTCGTAAAGTATAGCATTGCGTGAAAGAAACGGGTTTCATGCTGGAGCTGCCTATTAAACTTTTTGTAGATTGAAATATAGTATATTACATGTAACAATACGATTGTTGAAATATACCTGTTGTCGTATCCTGGAGGAACTGCCCGCTCTGAAGGGTGACGCAAACTATTTGTGTTGAGACCAATTTCACAATGTGACTGCATTTCCTTCACTTGGTTTAGCCAATTCTCCTAATAATGTTCAGACGGAAACTGATCAGATATTGCTCCTTGACAAGGACAGAATAGAAATTACAGATGAAATATCAGAAGCCATGCATTTGTGAAGAACATAAGGTTGGCACAATCGATCCAAGGAAAATAAACCAATGATTCAAATATATTTCACATACATGCTGGATTGTTTAAAGGTGGCCAGATAGTCTAACAAACAGTTTACATTGACTGAAAAAAGGAAAAAAAAAATGGACTAATGAACCGAAGGACCTCATGATTAGTAGGAAAAGAAGCATAATTTCACCAAATGCTGATAGCAATAAGTCGAGAGAAGAAATCCAAGATAGCTAGACAGTGCTCAAATACTCATCCAATCATAAAGAATGACAAGTACGTCAAATCACAGGAATACAAATAGCCACAGTAACTGTTAAACAAGATGGCCGAGCAAATATTAATTCTAGTAAATATGCTAGCAAATCTCACCAACTGGCCCTCTTCTTCGGAAAGTGCTTTGTCCATTTGTCCAAAGAGAGTGTTCCATCTAACAGAGTGGGCATCAGCACTCGCTTGGTCGAAATGGCTAGCAGTAGAATTTATCATTTGTAAATCGTTCTCTAGGTTAGGTGAAAACTCTCTGGATATTAGGAGGGGTAATTCTGTGGTAATAACTGCACGAACTCTTTTTTTACTGCGTCTTAGTGCTGCATGCAGAGACCAATCTCTATCAGAAATATATCTAATGGCTAAAGTGCCAATACAAAACTTTTAATTATCGAAAAGAAAAACCTTGCCTGCAAGACGCCCTCTTATATCTTGATGTAGAAGATCCAACCATTGTGAAGCTATATTAGCAGCTGAAATCATACAAAATCCAAATGAGCTATAGAGCATTCTCCATTATTCTAAAATAGTAAAAAATAAGGTAATCCACAACCAGTGTGATGCAAGCTTGTGCTAAACTCATCACATTCTTGAACTATAGAATCAAAAGAGAAAAAGAAGTAAACAACCTTTCAAAGAAAGTGAAGTAACACTGCTAATGTTTGCTGATTCATCGCTTGACAAACAGCTGGCATTCTCCGTACCAACTGCTACAGACGATGACAGTTTTAGTGGCACTATATCATCTTTGGTTTCCTTTACACAACATGGAGTCACTCTTGGATAAGCCCTTGTGTACCCCATACGTGACTCACCATCGCCTCTTGTGACCTCTGTATTTGGATATACTGATTTCGAAAAGAAAGCATAATCACTCATCTTCCTTCTACCAAGTACACCATCTCCGTAACTAAACCCTGACACATTTATAGCGTCCCTTCTTTCACAGAGTTCATGTGCACCAGTCTTGAATTGATTACATTTCTTGCTTCCTGCAAGTAGACTTTCATCTTTTTTCGATCTCACTAAGGCCTCTATAATAGAGTGGACCTGTTTACTGTTTCTCACATGGTTAATAATTCCAGGATTAAGCCCATTAAGCAAACCACTCGGAGCAGCAACTCTTGCAAACCTATCAACCTGTTCTTTCTTTGCAAGTTCGATTTTTTTCTTCATTACATCGTTGCTAGATTTCTTCCTCCCACGCGCCTTTGGCATGGCACCAGGTGGAGCCCCATAAGGAGTGGACAAGTAGTTATTTTGTTTCAAACCTTTCCAGACTCTCATTGGATCCTTTTTATCCAATGGACCTACCGAACTGACACAATCTGAGTCATCCCTAGACCTCAAATGCTCGTGCATTTTATAGGGATGCATGGATTCATTGATAGAACTCGAAACATCTGCAGCATTTAGGTCCAAATCGAACCCTCTAGCCTTAGTTAGGCCATCACTGCATTGCACGTCTTCCTTCTCAGACACAGGGAGATTTTTCGACTCATCAACACACGCTGGATCAGCATCACCAAACCCACAACTGGCAGAACCAACATGAACATTCAGATCAAGCACTCTTGAATCCGGAGTTGCTGTATCACTTCCTCCTCTTCCTGTTCGAGCTCAATCATTTTCGTGTTTTAGTTTTCATTTCATCTAACATATTGTAAAGAGTTCGATAGATGCCAGATACATTTAACAGAAAAGAATGAAACAAGCTGTTTACCTAAGTCAAAACAAACATAAAAAGGGGAAACAGCGAACAATTAAATAGGGGTATAAATGTATCTTAATATCAAGTTAAATAATAAAACACAATAGATTTCTCATTTTGTAACACACTGCAGAAATGAATCGAGAAATTATTTCAATACAAAACATATATATCCGAAACTTGTGAGCTACATTTTGAAAGTCATAATTCGTATAGGAAATGTAAAAACTAAATCTTTAAACAATTTATATAATCCAAAATCCAAACAGAACAGTGAAATTAATTCAGGAATATTGAGCAACAGAAGTACCTTCGGCTCGAAAGACTGATTCAAGATCGCGCATTTTCACTCTCTTTTGAGAAGTTTCGGACGTTTCTTGGATTTCCATACTACCCCTTTTCTGTTCCAACCAAAACCTCGAATTCAAAATAAATAAACATCAATTGCACAAATAACAAACCGAATGTTGTTCCAAAAAATCCAACCTTTGATTCAGATCTGTGCGCTGTTGGAGACTGATTCTGAATCCAGCCCTCACCATCCATGAAATGCAGATTTTTTTTGGAAAAGATCTGTCAATTTAATTTCAAGATTCTCGATAGTCGCTCTTTCAGAGCAAATCCAAACTGAAAAGTTTCAGCTTTAATCAGTATGACAAGGAAAATTATTACGAAATTCAGAAAGGGAATGAGAGAAAAAAAGGCTGGTAGATTGAAGGTTTCTGGATTAAGGTATACGTCAATGGCGAAATTTGAAAATTAGTCAGCAGGGTTAGGACTATCTCTCACTCTCTCTCACTAGATGTTAGAGATGTATTGGATTTGAATTGCAGAGGGAGCGCGTTGAGAAAAAAGAAGCGCTTGGATTTCTTGTTTAACTGCGATTTTTAGTTTTTATTTGTTTTGGCCATTTTGGTGCATTCAGATTTTCAAATTCAAATGCAATGGAGGATTTGTGAGTTGAGGGCCAAAGGCGGCTTTGCCGCGAATTGACAGTTTGGTCCTTCCACACTAATCTTTTGGGACTATTAAACTTTTGTATATCTACTTTTAGGTCTAATTAAGGCTCGTTTGGTAGATATGTTTAGATATATCAAGATAGATAAGGATTAGATGTGTATCGTAGATAATGTGAGATTGATATTGTATCTTGTTGTTTGGTAGATAAGATATAAAATATAGATAGCAATCTTTATTTGTTTAGTAGATTAGTTAAAAAACAAGATTAAGTACAAAATTACAATTGTATCCTCCAAAACAAATCAAAATGACAATGGTAACCTTCAGCCCCTTTGTCAACGGCGTCGGCACCGCCAACACGAGCTTAGCCCTAATCGTCGGCCAACTCTTCGCTTTCGTGGAAACCAGCGTTCCGTCCTCCTTCCTCTCCCCTCCCTCCTCCTCCATCCGCCACCTCCTTCGTCACCAAAACCAATCGCGCCCATCTCCAAATAACATCGCCTTGATTAGTTTAGGGCGAAATAACTCTCATCCATTCCATACATGGCGATCGCTCATAGGAAGTTCTCTTGGCTAACGACGGCGCTCAAGCGAAAGATCTCAATTCGAAGAAATCATCAACATTCACGCCTTCAAAGCTTGGTGACACATCAATTAGCCTCACTGCTCGGGTTGTCCAAGAACACCAAATGATCTAACCCGTCAGGGCTTCCTCCACTAACCTCAATGACACGGTTTTCGTGAAATCATCATCCTCTTCATCAACCATATCATCATTATATTCATCGCCCAAGCGGTATCATCATGGTCCTCCACATCCGTATCGACGAGGACATCAAACCGGTGCCATCTTGGCTATATCTTCATCCTCATCCTCGCCATCATCATCATCCTCGCCATCATCGCCCATGTCATCCTCGCCTTCAAACACGAATAGCGGTGGCGTTGCGAAGAGGAGAAGGAGAAGGAGGTAGAGCGATAAAATAAGCTCTAATCGCTTGTTCTTGTGCGGATTGGATTATGTATCTTGCAAAGAATGCGGATGCCACTTTTCTAAAGTAGCACGATAAATAAAAGCAGACTAACGATTAAAAGCGGGCTCCCAAGATTGCAATATAGTGTACCAAACAATGAGATTATGTCGGATATGTTCCCTATCTTGGGTTTATCTTGGCTATCAAACGGGTCCTTAGTTTATCATTTCTTATCGTATATCTGGTATAATTTTTTAATTAAAAATCACATTTAGGTAGAAATTAGTATTTTCATGAAAATGATATTAATCATTCCTCCCAGTCCTTTGATGTTACATTTTCTTAATTATCAAGAATAAATTTTCTCTCTCTTAGAGACAGCTTTAGTAGTTGAGTTGGTTTTTTGAGGTCAAATGTTTAAGGTTTGAAGCTCACTAAAGCTTCTACAGTATTTGAGTCTATCAAATCTCATTTTTCAAATCTGGTTTTATATCCAAGTGGTTTGCTGACCATTACAAATAAAAATGGATTTACCTAATATGCATTATGGTTTGTAGACTATTGCGCATAAACATAGATTCACTCAGTGCACCCTGAGGATAGCACTGCAGGTTCCTATAAACAAAGAACTAAAAAAAGAATAGATTTTATCACATATTTTGACAACACTACCCTTATATGATTTTATTTTGACAAATTTAATCGATGAGAAACTTAATTTATGCATAACTAGAATTTTTTTTAGTCAGTGTCTGAAAATTTTAAAAGGCTGCGTCACGGTGGACTCGAGCAAGGGCCTTTGGCGCCGGCGTTAACCACTTCTGGTAAGTAAACCACACACTTCATAACTAGAATTTATCAAACTTTTATGTCGGACTACTCCAGGCTTGAGCCCGCCATGCTAAATGAAGAAATCGCGTTGGACAATTTTTTAGGGCATAGGCCCGCCCCACTTGCAGTTTTCCTAGTAACCATCGAGCTTATGACACATTTTTCAGGTTATGTTGAACTGAGCTGTGAGGCCAATATATAATTCAATGTAGATCTTGCTAATTGTTCGAGCAATTAAGACACCCTCTTTTTCCCTTTATCTTTTTAAACAGGGCATTTTCCACTCTAAATTCCATTCGATAAAAAACACCATTTACATCACTAATTTGCTTGCAAACTTTTGCAGCACATACTTGCAGCAATCTAGAAACAATTGGAGAAATCATTTTATCAAGTTGAGATGAAAATGTTTGAAGCGAGAAGAATCAAACCAACCAAACTTCTTGTGGTGATGAATAGATATCATATACATGCCAGCAGACGAGTGACCCGTCTGGAAAATACAAAAGCATAGGTCTTAAAATTGAATCGTTTGGAACTTTCAATCCATGAGAACGATTAATAGCATCGCTTAGCACTCTGACATCTGCAACTGACCCTTCTCTTTATTGGAGTATGGAGTCTGAATGGACTATACACTCACGCAGGAATGGAGTTAAAAATATAAGCCAAATTTTGGGGTTATATTTTTTGGGCACAGGGGGAACCCTAATGGGTTTAGGGTTAGGGTTAGGTTATTATCTATTTAATAGTCGTTTCTCAATGTAATCTGTATCCAAAACATATATTGGAATCTCTGACTTGGCATCGCCCCAGACGTAATCGTAAGATGAACTGGGTACACAATTCTTGTGTTCTTTATTTTCTGTCGTAATTGTGATGTGTGTTTTTTCGCAACACTCTTGTCCTATATCTTGGTTCATCTAAAGCGCCCAAACATCCCTACTATGTGAAAATAAATGTCATATTAGCTCTTGTATATTTACATTATTTTTATGTTAATTAAGAGTTAAGATTATATCAATTAACATCCGTTGAACCATGCTACAGATTCGTACTTGTTGTTCAAGTTTACGAGTTCGGCCATCATTTTGTTAAATAGTGTCACAGCTAGATTGATAAGATTCATAGTTTCATGCATCATCTCTTCCAAAATCAAGAATATCTCAATTTTTTCTTTGAAATAACTAAATGAGGCTATTGTCGAAAATTGATAAATAACTAAATGAGGCTATTGTCGAAAATTATGAATTACAATTCAAAAACTCAACGAACATTCAACTAAAACTAAATAAGGTCTCAAAACAAACAAAGAGTTTCAACCATGCTCCATATCGATTCATGTAAAATCTAAGAGACGGTGCAGTAAATTTATATGTAAAATTCTAACTCGTTAAAGTAAATGAATGGATGCTATGATTAATTAATGAGAAACTGCAAATAAAAAAAAGGACATAAATAACTGGTAAGAAATATGTTAGTATCGCGTTGAAGAAAATATGTACATACAATTTTCATAGTTCCATAAGCTTTATGTATGGTATACTTGTGAAGAAAATATTCAAAATGCGGTAATTCAAAAGATGTTAAATAATGATTTGCATTCTTCATAGTTCCATAAAACACATAATTTTATGTTAGTTCAGGTATTCATACCAAACAATTTGTGATTAGCAACTAACTTAGTGTTAAATGATGATTTACTTGTTAGGATTCGTTATTGACAACATCTAATGCGCGGAATAATACAATCAGAACAGATCTTAGATCTATAATTAAAGCATGCGATGAGCCTAGAACACGAGATCGAAGACTTACGTGTTTATAACGCTTCGGTAGTAGTAAAGCTTCCAAAGAATCCTTGAGGCGTTTCACAACTATGGTATCACGTGTCTTTAATCGGTAGCGGGAACAATTCCTCGATATCGAGAATCAGCGAGAGGCGCGAGAATCTCCAATTGAGTGCGGTAGTTTTCGTGTTTACATTCTCTATAAAAGTTCTTCTAACGTTAATCTCAAAGATTAACTCACTTATACAAGATAACCACCCACTACCTCTTGTATGGGCTTTGGGTCTTAATTAATTAATGGTCCAACACTTAATTAATTAAGCCCATTATCTATACTAGTCCATTAACTTTCATCTCCCTTGGACTAGCATTAGACAACATCTGTGCATCATGCATATATCATTGAGCGATTAACAATACACTTGATAGTGTGACCCAATAGACCCCGATGCAGACAATGATCTAATCAAAGTCGCACAAAACTCTTGAGTGCGTTGTGCGTGAACTCGATATATGACGGACGTTTACGTGGAAAAGCGATAAACAAACCTTTACATGAAGTTTATGTAATATCCTTTCATTCATGACACACTCGATTGAGCCTAGGATTTTGCTATGTGTCTATCGATAGCTCGACCATTTTTCTCGTCTTTATTATAAGACCCGTATGATCATATTGATTACTTTAATTGAATATATCTCTTACATTAGCCAATGACTTATGGTCGAATAATATAGAAAATGAGTGCTCACTCGAAAATCTAATCAAGGAATGAATCCCATTCTTGGCTCAACTACCATTTCATTTGTCTCATGATGCAATCGATCAATGTGTCTTGCCACTACATAGCGTTGCCTTGGTCAAAATCTGACACTCAACAAACAAAATGTATAATGACCTCAAGTCTAAGGACTATTACATACTCCACACACTAAGAAATCGTAGACATCAAACAAACGATTTAATAGTTGGGTATACCAATACTCTCCAAAGTATTCATGTGTCCATCACGGATATCAAATATCTCGTAGTTATGAGAACCACTACATTCTCTAAGAATGTGATGCAGACCACATGCTAACCTATAACATATCATCAATATCCCATTCTTGATGATCATTGGTTAGGGCTATTTTAGAATTATACTATATCATTGATGTCTCACAGCAAAAATGACAGTGATAATTCAAGGGAACAAATAAGAGAATAACGACAAACATCAAAATAATTATTCCATTAAATGTACAAAACCCATAGATAAAACATTATCTTCGATTGTGATCAAAAGAAAGTATGTCTCAACAAAGGAGTTTCTAAAACATACAAACTTTAAACTCCCACTGAATCAAAGCCAACATCCCACATGTCTAACACACAAGCTCTCACAACAGCTTGGTAAAAGGGTCAGCTAAGATATCATCAGTGGGTACTCTTTCTAATTTTACATTGTTCATTTCTATTATTTCTCTAATCAGATGATATCGTCTTGAAATATGTTTGTTTCTGTTTGGAAACTAGCATCAGTGTACCTAGTCATTTGATAGCTTTGGATGTCCACCATAGCCCCAACAATCCATTAGGTCTATCGATAGATTTTGATCCCAGGATGTAGGAGGCCTCACAAGATCCTTCATCATAAAGTTTAGACGACCAGGTCTTTCACGGATTGCATCATGGATCGGTCGCTCCCATAATCGAGATGTCATGACATATATTACAAGGTGAACAACGTTTCCATTCTCGCGCTTACTATAAGCGCAGGATCCTCTTTGCTTCGACAAAGTCGAACAATTTGATAGCTCTGTCGAAACAAATGTTCCACTCCTTGATGCTTGCTTAAGCCCATAAATGGACTTCTTTAGCCTACATCGCATTCGGCCTCTCTTTGGACACAAAACCTTGGTGAGTCATGTAGACATCACCTTCTAGTTCTCCATTGAAAGCGCGATTTTGACATCCATTGCCAAATATCAAATCGATGCAGACTATAGCAAGTAAGATCTAATGGACTTGATTTTACAAGCGGTGAAAAGGTCCGTCATAGTCAACTATAAGCCTTTGCCAAATCTTACCATCTGCATTTCTCTTCCTTTGAAGATCCATTTGCGACTATGGGGTAAACCCATACGGTAAGTCATCAACTAGTTCCCGGACTAGATTGAAATACATCGAGTCCATTTCGGATATTAAGGCTTCTAGCCACATCTTTGAATCGGTGTCGGACACCGCTTGATATAGGTCTTAGGTTCATCATCATCAGGCTCGACTTCATCATCTTGGTTCTCAACCATTAGATTGATCTTTGGGATGCCGCGGCAGTCCTCTGTGGCTTATTGAGTTGGGATGTTTGCGCGAGTTCAAGTTGTTCATTACGAGCATGAGTAGGTTCTTCCGTGTTGATCGATCAACATTTTGGATATTCTCAAGAATTTCATCATGATTTTCTTGAGGTGGAGGTGCACAACTATTGTGTCGTCTTGTATTTGATAGTCTCATTGTCTTCTTGAGATGGTGGTGGCCTCAAGAGTCATTTCCTCCCATAGATCATCAAATACTCCCACAATTCTTGTTTACACCATTAAACAATCCTTTGTCCTCTGTGTCATTTGTGGTTCTTGAATTGCTTGAGATCTACCTCGTTGTGACCTTGTTCCTTGGAAACATAAGAGTCTTCAAGCGTCACATTCTAGAAATGATCACCTTGTGATCTCAGGTGAGTAAATTCATATCCTTTTGTTTCTTTGGATATCCCACAAAATAACATTTCTCACTTTTGATTCCAACTTATCGATCTGCATCTTTTAACAAAAGCGGGACAACCCAGGTCGCGTATGTTTAAAACTTGCCATTTTACCACCCATAGTTCATATAGGCGTTTTCTCGTGATTTAGATGGAACCTATTCGAGAATATAAGCGGCGATTAGTAAGGCGTAGCCCCAAATGAATAAAGAGAGACTAGCGAAACTCATCATGGATCGAACCATATCTAATAAGGTTCGATTTCTTCTCTCGGATACACCATTCATTTGTGGTGTTCCGGAGGTGTCGGTCGGCCGGATTCCATGTGATTTCAAGTAATCGAAAATTCTCGGCAAAGTATTCCCTCCTCGATCGATCGAAGACTCTTAATACTTTTACCAAGTTGTTTCTCGACTTCTAACTTAAACTCTTTAAATTTATCAAGAGCACCGGTTTGTGTTTCATTAGATACACATATCCATATCTTGAAAAATCATCGATGAAAGTTATGAAATACGAATATCCACCTTTGCTTGAGTTGGAAGCGGTCCACACACATCTCAGTGGATCAACTCTAGCAATTCTAAGTCCTCACGTTCGTTGGTGACAACTCTTGCTCCATTTCCCAGCGTAAGTCAACCTCCCGAGATTCGCCTTCCTGCATCACAAAGCCATCCACATTATTACAAATGTGAGCCACGACGATATCTAATACCAAGAATGTGAATTGTTTATAGACATATTTATCTCAGCGACAAATATACGAGCTATTACCCATTGCTTGTGCCTTAAATTACAGGCGGTCTCTTACGATTGCCCGCTTTTCATGGCGTGCGCGGAGAGATCTCGGAGTATCTCATACTCGAGGTTTATGCCTCGAGGCGAACAAACTCTTCAGTGGTGAATCATTTCATAGGGTAGCATACATTCATATTGCCTTTGGAGTTCAAACTCATGAAGTCGACATAATGCCTGAACCGACATAGCATCCTCAACATGCTTCTCATGAGCAACCACATCAAGCAGAGGCATACTCGGGAGGCGCTCGTGGGGGATGATCTTGATTGATTTGTCCAAGACATACTCAATCTTTTCTGTGGGGATGACATATGTCTAGCCCTAGCCCAGAGGATCTATCTTAGATATTTAATTCACCATACATTGATTATAAACCTAGCATCGTCTATTTAATTAATTGCAACACGTAGGGGTTTTCGTGTTTACCTTTTGATCGATGAGGTCGATGGAGCGAGATGAATGGATCGAGCGGATCGGACTCGTGCTTTGACCTTACGGACTATATCCGGTTGCCCGATCTCGGCGTCGGTGAGGGCGATCTATGGAGAATGCTACAAATCACCCTCAAACCACAGCTAATTTTCGAGAATCTCACTATGAAGATGGGCGAAAATTATGCTCTCTAATATTAATGGATTAACCTTGATTCTATCTACACCTTATATTTATAATGCATTACCATAATCCCATAAGGAAAAGATCCATGCATATCCCATAAATATAATAATATCCATATAGGATAAAGAGAATCAAATCATTGCCTTAGAGGGATAGGGCGCCGATTTCATCGGGGCTTGGAACTGGATGGGCCGACCAGGATCAAATCTGAGGAATAAAGATGGGCCTCAAATAAATTAATTATCTTATGTTGACCCGAACATAAATTAATTTATAAACATTTATTCATGCCACTAGAGAATAAATCTTGACTTACCCTTTATTACGAAGTTGAGTCGGGCTTGCACTTAGACATTACGAATCCCGTATTTAAGATATCGAGCGTCCATTAATTATTTATAGCATTACATTGCTTAAAATAATTAATATCTTTAATTCCTTAAGTAGTACCACTCGACCTTATTATTATACTTGAGCTAACTCAACTGCGGGGTCTAGTACAATAAACCTTTTGAGCTCCTTGGGGGCGTCATCATCCTAGCGGATACGGTGACTCGTCTGAGATAACTAGCGTGACATCTGACCTTTGCCACCACCCAGATGCGGAGAATCTTGGGTTAGAACTATAACCCTCGCCCATAACAAGTCAGTGATGGTCGACAACTCATACTCACCTAATACCTTATCGAGGTTTAGATCGTCGTAAGTCACGAGATCTTGGTTCTTCACGGTCGAGATAGAAGAACACATCTCAATGTGATCCTTGATACGTCGAGAGCGTACCGGCATAGACAAGTAACCAAGTCAGTCACTTCTTATCTATACGCGACTATCACGAACAACTCGTCCTCAAGTTGTCTCGGTGTGAAACTTTTATATCTCATTAAGCTTGACCAATCATACGGACTTACGTGATCTTCTACACCTTGTATGATCTAACATATAAGAGATAAGGGGACACGGATATATGCAATCAAGTATTCAAATCGGATAGGAGATTGTAATAGTGGTAACACATTGTATACAAGCTCAACCAAGCTGCTTTGGTATACAAATCCAACAATCTCCCACTTACACTAAAGCAAACTTTTAGTATACAATGTGTCTCTCTACTAGCTATTACAAACAACCATCACTTTGCTTCTCCCACTTATACAAAGTTTCTTTTCTAAGTGGGTGCCATCAACGCAATCGAGTCTCTAACGTGTCCATCGTAGACTTTTGCGGCGGAGCTCTTCGTGAATGGATCCGCTGGGTTATCCGTCGTATCAATCTTCTCAATCGACACGTCACCTCGTCTAACGATTTCTCGTATGACATGGTACTTTCTCTCTATGTGTTTGGTCGCCTTGTGGGTCAGTGGTTCCTTCGAGTTTGCCTTGCACGAGTTATCACGATGGCTATGATACTCTTGGGCAAACCGGTACCACATCTAGATCCATGGTAGTTCTTGAACCATCTGACCTCCTTAGAAGCCTCAAAGCGGCTACATATTCGGCTTCCATGGTAGAGTCCGCAATGCGTGCTGCTTTGCACTCACTTGGGATCTGGCTCCACCTCCCAAGGTAAACACATGGCAGGGTTGACTTTTTCTCATCATCATCGGCTTGGAAATCCAGTGCAGTATAACCCAAAGGCATTAGACTATGCGCATGGTAAACTAGCTATAATCTCGAGTCCTTTTCGGTGCTTGAGTATATGCTTCTTCTAGCGATCAATGAGCTTGTCGAGGTTAGGCGATATCTAGCTACTATGCTACCGCATAGCGGATATCGAACCTCGTGCATAGCATTGCGTACATGAGACTTCCTACGGTGGGCGTAAGGAACTTGTCTCATTCCTCTATCTCGCTTGCGATCACGGTGGTGCGTCTTGAAATAAAGGCGCCATGTGCGAAGGTAGCAATCCTTTCTTGGCGGTCTACATACTAAAACAGTAATCACGGTATCGATGTAAGGCGCTGAGATAAGCTCAACATTTTCTTCTTGCGATCTCGGTAAACCTTGATCCCAGAATATGTTGCATCTCCTAAGTCTTTCATTTGAAACGATCGGATAACCAACTCTTCACGTCGATACTGACTTCACGTTGTTGCCCGACTAGAAGAATGTCATCGACATAAAGTGCGAAAATACCACATCACCGTTAACATCTAACCGATACACACAACTCTCGCTGAGCAATTGGGTAAATCCATAGGACTTTACCACCTCGTCAAGCGTAAGTTCCATGATCGGGAGGCACGCTTAGAGTCCATAAATGGACTTCTTAAGCTTCCATACTAGATGCTCTTCATCCTTTACCACATAACCTTGGTTCTTTGCATATAGATGTCTCTACCTTCCTCGAGGTAACCGTTTAAGCGGTTTAACATCCATTTGCCAAACCTCTAAGTTCAGTGGGCTGCTATGGCGGAAAGATTACGATGGACTTGAGCATTGCTCTGATGAAAAAGTCTCATGAAATCGATTCCCTCAATCACGAGTACCCTTTCGCCTGGCACGGCTTTAAAAGTGAAACCTCTCCATGAATCTCTCTTCCTTTTGTATATTCACTTACTACTATGGCTTCCTTGCCATCGGTAGAGTGTCTTTCATATACATCCATAGCCGTTATGGACTCCATTTCTAAGTCCATAGCGGTGTGCCATGATCTTGCATCAATATCTTGTATCAGCTCCTTGTATGTCCATGGGTAGATTATTGCTGTTAAATCACGGGATTAAATCCGAAGATTCACCACGAACATAAATCGCTCGGGTTGACGAACAACCTCCCACTACTGACGAGGTTCTCTGAGCACAATGGCAGCGATGGGTGCGGATGCTTGTGGTTCTCTAACGCACAACTTCTTTGGTAGGTACCAACATGCGGTCGGTATCCCAGGTGGAACTCGACCCTTCAATTTCTTGAAGTATCGGTGTCGATCCTCCCACTAGACTCGATATCTCGTACCTTTGGCTGTCGGTGGTGGAATAAGATCTTCTTCTAATTCTTGAAGAATGATTTCAACTTTAATTTATGATTTTTCATGTAGTCTCTTCTAAGAATCGAGCATTAGTCTAATAATGACCTTGATCCTTGGGACTATAGAATAAACCACCTTTCGTTCCTCTAGGATAGCGATAAGCGACCTTGCGTCGAGATCTAGCCTCCAACTTGTCGGTTCTTGTTCGGCCACGTGTCTTTGGGCTGCAATATCCTTATGTGGCTTAAGCGGGCTTCGCGAAACCACAACTCGAAGGGGTCTTTTAAATGACTTGGATGAAACTAGATTTAGCAAGTATGCATTGTTTCTAAGGCATACCCGAGCGAAATAGGCAATGTTGCATAACTCGTCATTGATCTAACCATTTCCAAAAGTCTATTCTTCGCTCGACACACCGTTTCTTTGTGGTGTGCCGGTGAAATCGTTGGGAGGTAATCCCACACTCACTAGATAGTCCATAAACTTTCGTTCTTGAGGTATTACGCCACCTGATCGAAACGATGACTTGATACTCTTACCAAGCTTCTCCACTTGACGCTTAAACTCTTTGAATTTCTCAAAGCATTCGGACTTCGGTGAAGCGGTATACGTATCCGTACCTTGAGTAATCGTCGATGAAAGTGACAAAATACTCGTACCCTCCACGAGCTTGTGTGGACATCGGTCCACAGGTCGAAATGGACTAACTCAACATTTCTTTGGCTCTATAACCCTTTGCTTTGAAGGGTGCAGTCGACGTCTTACCTTATCACGGATTCGCGGTGGGGAGCGAATGTAGTGAGATTACCCAACGCTCCATTCTTAGCCAGGTCTTTGGATCCTATTTAGATTGATGTGACCTAATCTAAGATGCCGAGAGAAAGTAGTGTCATCTTCTGAAGAAAACTTTCTCTTTTTAGGGTTTGATGAAGATCTGACATAGTTATAGGTATTATGTTTGGCGAAATAGTATAAAGCGAATTATATAACGTGCTGACACGAGATAA
Source organism: Salvia rosmarinus (assembly GCA_036937905.1). Classification (NCBI taxonomy): domain Eukaryota; kingdom Viridiplantae; phylum Streptophyta; class Magnoliopsida; order Lamiales; family Lamiaceae; genus Salvia; species Salvia rosmarinus. Next base: position 144,620 of record JAODLM010000350.1, read on the forward strand.
CCGTCATTTCTTATGATAGAAACACCACTATCAAAAATAACGAATATCCATGAGTAAATAATTTGAAAGCGAAACAAGGTTCATGAAAATCCGACACATATAAAGCGTCTTTCAAAACTAAGCATTTTCTCAAAACATAAAATAACATCTCAGCGCAGCGGCCTCGACTTTCGCGCGTTGCCCATGGAGTGTTATCTCGCCATCAAACAGACTCCCTTGTCGCGAGGAACCCACAGGTGTAACAAACATGATCGATTCTTGGTATCTACTACCCGAATGGGTAGAACAAGTCGCTAAACATGTTTCCGTTACTAAAGCAAGCAGCGTACCTTGGCATGAGCTTGGGGCACTTAGCCTTCAATGCCAGTCTCGCGTAATTGAAGCACTTGCCCTTCTCGCTGGCTTTTTCAAACCATTGGTAGAGCCTTTTGTATTACTCCACTCTTTTCTTTAGCCTTAGCATCCCGAATTCCACTTTCCCTTTTCGTCTTTTGATAAGCGGTGGTTTTCTTTGAGGTGCGTGCTAAAGGCTATGCCTTACCCATTTTCGTTCTTGGTTACTAGATCCTCTTGCGATGAATCTAGAGTATAACTCTTATCATAAAGGGCGTTCTATAGCGAGTCATCAAACTTGGGCAAAGTGTTGAGGATCATATCGATTCGACTCGTCGTCATATATCCTCCAACCAACTCGAGCTCTCAGAAGAGATTGATCATTTGCTCTACATGGTCGTGCAGAATCACTTTCCTTCATTGAACTTGACATTATTGATTTTGTCGAAATATAATGACGATTCTATCAGACTCATCATACGATTTCATAAGATTTAGCCATATCGTGTTTGCATCTTCCATCTCTTGATCTTTGAGTTGCGAGGACTGCATGGTGACCAAAGAAGGCACTTTGCCATTCTGTTTGATTTGTCCCATTTCTCGTGCTCCTTGCGCTCCTCGTGATGAATAAATCGTCTAGAGGCTTGGGACGAGGGTGTAGTGAGTACAAATAAATTATCTTGACGGTAAGAACATTCTCAATGTTACGTTTCCACTCGATAAAATTTGGACGGATAGCGGTTTTGTGCGAGCATATTGATAATCGAAGTAAGAGACATATATGAAAAGATAATGAAAACACATAAGCATCGATCGCACATAATTACGTAACAATAATATTGTAACCTTGTGATAAAACAATATTAATTGAAACCTCAATCGCCCAGGAATCCCACATGCAAGCCAGCGTGTGGGCGTTTACACATGAGCGCCTCGACCGGACTAAAATATACCTTTTAGTCGTTTAATTTCAATCCATATCAACTTAACCTTATGACAAATGAAATTAACGATTGGACCTTACTAGACCACATCACTATCGCAGAAGGACTTGGGAAGTTGTACTCGAGTGATGTCTAAGCAATGACCACATTTTTAACGATGAAAATGAATTCTTAGAATTGGCATACTCGCTCGGACCATACCACTTCAATTGAATTCTTTTGTTATCTCATTTTATATCTATCTCTAGAGAACTTATGAAAATCGCACATGCAAGCCCGCGTGTGTGGCGTTTACATGAAACTCCCACTTCTCGATAGATTTAAAAAGTTTTATTTAGAAATCTCATCTAACAAACTTATGATAAGCGATGCAAGCAAGCGCGCGTGTGGGCGTTTACTCACGGTCGTATCACTTTGTTTAGAGATCAAAAGGTGGAGGTCTTGACATTTTAATTTGAAAAATTAATTTGTCGGGTTGCTTGCTTAGTCTTTTTATTCAAAATGTTTGTCCATCGAGATCACGTAATCTAGCATGCTTGTCATAGAACTCGACATGTAAAACATGCTCGCGAAATTCTAAAATATGCTTGATAAGCGATAAACTTAGCATGCTTACTATGCGCCATCGTAAAACACTTAATGGTTTGTCAACATAATTTAAACATACATAGCATGCTCTGCATAAATTAAACATCCACGACATGCGATGAGCGATAAAAATAAAATAAAAGCGTTCATCGTGGCCCATTTCGTGGAACACACTTACTTGCCTAATCTATTACATAGAATTGCAAAGTACGGTATTAAACTTTGAAAGCAGACCTCGCGTGCAGACGCAGTTGGATTAATCAAAATTGGATTTGGTCGGATCGGGCCTAAAATCGAGAATCGAAATTTGGAAGCGGGTTCGGGCGAAAAAAAATGGTTGGTAGGTTTTGGGTGGGTCGGCCCAGATGGGCTGAGTAGCGCTAAAACACGACCGTGCGCCGCCCGTAACCTGCCGCCGCCCTTCCTCGCGCACGCGGCGTGCTCGCCTCGCCAGGCTGCCTCGCGATCGCGTGGGCGACCGCGACCCCCCGAGCTCGCGCGCCTGGCGAGCGTCGTCGGCGTCGTCGCCGGCGGCTGCCGGGCATCCAGCAGCAGCGCGCCCGTCGTCGCCAGCGCCCGCCCATACTGCACACGTTGAGGTTTTAGCGCGCGTCTCGTGAAAGTGCCGGCGCCGCCCGAGGCCTCTCGCGTCGCGCCTCGCGTCGCCGCGCTGCCGAGGCGCTCACGAGGTTTCGCTTCGCGCGTCTTGCCTTCTTGCCGCGCCAGCGCTGCTGCGTGGCGTCGCCCGCACTGTCGAGACCTCGTTGAGATTTCCGTGACTGATACGCGGCGCGCTGCGCTTCGGCCGGGCGGTCTTGGGCGTCCGTGTGCAGTCTGCGCCCGCGCCCTTGGGCTGCCGAGCCATGCGCGCATGACCTCCTGCCCTTCGCCCGCCGCCCCTGTCGCCCGATGCCGCGAGGGGCAGCGCCTGCAGCGAGAGGCTGCCGTGCGTCCGGTTTCTCCGGCGATTCTTCGTCGTCTCGTTTTCGTGCTTTCGTCTTGTTCTTCTTTTACGGATAAGATTCTGAGAAAATCTAATCTAACCACGGATTTTCGTGGTGAAAAAACAAAACCCAACAAAAACAAAAGCGAGCCACGATGAGCAGCGGATCCACAATTAATTAAGCGCGCGTAATAATCAGCGTGAATTAATCCAGCGAGCGAAGATTACGATCCGGGCTCGATACCAGTGTAGGGATGACATATGTCTAGCCACCGCCCGAGGATCTATCTTGGATATTTAATTCACCATACATTGATTATAAACCTGGCATGCGTCTGTTTAATTAATTGCAACACGTAGGGTTTTCTCGTGTTTACCTTTTGATCGATGAGGTCGATGGAGCGAGATGAATGGATCGAGCGGATCGGACTCGTGCTTTGACCTTACGGGCGTATCCGGTTGCTCGATCTCAGCGTCGGTGAGGGCGATCTATGGAGAATGCTACAATCACCCTCAAACCACAGCTAATTTCGAGAATCTCAATATGAAGATGGGCGAAAATTATGCTCTCTAATATTAATGGATTAACGCGATTCTATCTCTTACCTTATATTTATAATGCGTTACCATAATCCCATAAGGAAAAGATCCATGCATATCCATAAATATAATAATATCCATATAGGATAAAGAGAATCAAATCATTGCCTTAGAGGATAGGGGCGCCGATTTCATCGGGAGCTTGAACTGGATGGGCCGACCAGGATCAATCTGAGGAATAAAGATGGGCCTCAAATAAATTAATTATCTTATGTTCATTGAACATAAATTAATTTATAAACATTTATTCATACCACTAGAGAATAAATCTTGACTTACCCCTTTATTACGAAGTTGAGTCGGGCTTGCACTTAGACATTCTGAATCCCGTATTTAAGATATCGAGCGTCCATTAATTATTTATAGCATTACATTTGCTTAAAATAATTAATATCTTTAATTCATAAGTAGTACCACTCAACCTTATTATTGTACTTGAGCTAACTCGACTGCGGGGTTTAGTCTGATAAACCTTTGAGCTCATTGAGGGGCGTCATCATCCTAGCGGATCGGTGACTCGTCTGAGATAACTAGCGTGACATCTGAAACCTTGCCACCACCCAAGATCGGAGAATCTTGGGTTAGAACTATAACCCTCACCCATAACAAGTCAGTGATGGTCGACAACTCATACTCACTAATACCTTATCGGGTTTAGATCATCATAAGTCACGAGATCTTAGTTCTTCGGCGGTCGGATAGAAGAACACATCTCGATGTGATCCTTGATACGTCGTAGGCGTGCCAGCATAGACAAGTAACCAAGTCAAGTCACTTCTTATCTATACATAACCTATCCGACAACTCGTCCTCAAGTTGTCTCGGTGTGAAACTTTTATATCTCGTTAAGCGACCAATCATCTGAGACTTACGTGATCTTCTACACCTGCATGTGATCTAACTTATATAAGAGATAGGGGACACGGATATATGCGATCAAGTATTCAAATCGGATAGGAGATTGTAATAGTGGTAACGAGGAAACATTGTATACAAGCTCACATTAAGCGCTTTCGGTATACAAATCGACATTTCAGTCCTTAATACCAAGCGCGACAGCGTGGCCAATCCGTATGGTTTGACCGGTCGAACAATTTGTTTCCATCAAACAATTATACAACTTAGGCGACATCGTGGCGGGCGAAAATTTCTGAAATTAGAACAAAATTAGAACAAAGTAAACCACGGATCTGATCGTATAACTAATCGAACAAGGGTTTATTGTATTGATTAGCTCCCTAATTTTAACATATATTGCACCCCAAATGCAAAATACGGTTTATAACAAATATATAAATCTTAGTAGTCCGAGATCAATCGATATTCTGTAGCCTCTGCGGTGATGACTACAAATAATATCACTCGGTGAGCCTCAAAGCGATTCGGACAGTTTGCATCGATTAAGTGCATCATTACGACCTCTGCGGTGATGACCCACAATAATGACACTTGGTGGGTTTGAATCCGAATGCAACAAAGTCCTCAATTCTTGGTTTATTAATCCGATTAATATGTGTCCACAAATTATTTCGATCGCTTTGTTTGTTTCAAAATAATTAAGCAAATCGACCCCATCACGATGCTAACCATACATCTATGAGTGAGCGCTTGGCCTCGTAGATTTGGGAGTAAACACGAGTGTAAAACTCTTGGTCGAAAAGGTTATTGACTCGAACAATTATGATGGACGACACGTTTGTTTCAAAAACATGACTTGTATTTAGTGGGGATAAAACATGTGATACTAATTGTCTATTTTAATATCGATATTAAAACAAAACAATTCTTGGGTCTTATACCGGGCATGAAATCACGGACCACATATATTGGTAGCCTACCCAAACATAGTAACACGGACTACAAGTATTGGGCGCCGCTTACCCGATTATAAAAGCGGTCTCTAACTACTATAGTTAAAATAAGCATAAAATCAAATAGCATGCTTATCACGGAAAAAGCGACAAATAGGGCTCAGCGAATAAATTCATTAATCTAATTAATAATTTAATTCTCTAATTAAAAGTGGATTTTGCATTTATATTAATTCCAAATCAATATAAATATTTATTTAGCATTATTATTTCTAAAATAATAATCTAATAAGATTTATTAATCTAATTAATAAATCAATTCTTTACTTTATGCACATTAGAAGATTATATCAATTCTAAATTAATATAAATCAAACTTTATACTATTATTTCAAAATAATAACAATGCTTAAATTTATTAATCTAATTAACAAATTAATTTCCAAAATTATGATTAAATTTATTAATTCTAAATTAATAAATTAAATCCATATACATAAGTAACTTATATTAATTCTAAATTAATATAAATCAAACCTATATTATTATTTCAAAATAATAATAAAGTTTAAATTATTAATCTAATTAATAAATTAATTTGAAAATTATGATTAATTTTATTAATTCTAAATTAATAAATTAATTCATGTACATAAGTAGATTGTGTTAATTCTAAATTAATACAAAATTGAAATTAATGTTATTATTTCAAAATAATAATATTAAAACCAAAACTCATTAATCGATTAATAAATTTATTTGTGTAATTGGAAATTGAATTTATTAATTCAAAATAACAAAATCTCCTTTTTTGTTTTTTTTTTAATGTAACGACCATGGGCTTCTGAGAATAAGCAGCCCAAACACGTGAAAGGCGCCCAGCAGCGCCCGATCCGCAAAAACCGGCGATGGCGCGGCCCGGCTCGGCGAAATGGAAGCCCGGCACTCGAAGCCCAACCTCGCGGCCCGGCCGCCTGCCGTTAGGGTTTCTGCGGCAAAGCGCGATGCGCGCCGCCCTCCGAGTTCGCCGGCGTCAGCGCGCGGGCGGCCACCGCCGTGACTTCGATCGGCGCTCCTACGCGCTGGCGGCGCGACGGATGGCGGCGCCGCGTCGACGGCGTGGCGAAGCCCGGCGCCGCGGCCGCGTCCGGCTTTCGGCCGGCGACGACCCGGCCGTAAGGAAAAACCGGCGTCGACGGCGCGACTCGGCGCGCACGCCCGGTAGCAGCGCGCCCGCCGCCGCGGCAGCGCGCATAGCGGAAAATAGCGCTGGCGGCCGCCGCCTCTTCACCCTCCTCTCTGGTGAGTCCGGTGCGAGCTACGCCTCGCTCAGCGCCTGAAAACCACAGCGCCGCCTAGCGGACGGGCGATCAGCCGGTGCTCGCGCCGCCCGGCAACGCAACGGCGTGGCGGCACCGCTTCCGGGCGGCGGCGGTTGCCGGCGAGTTGATTTCAAAATCAATTTGATTTTAAAATCAATTTGAATTAGTTTTCATATTAATTTCCAATTACACAAAATTAATCGGTTTCGATTTCCAAAATCGGTTTATTAAAATTCCAAATTTTCAAAATCCACAATTAAATTAGTGCAAATTAATTATAAATCGAGCCCAGGGCTCACGATACCTTGTTAGGATTCGTTCTTGACAACATCTAATGCGCGTGACGGAATAATACAATCAAACGGATCTTAGATCTATAATTAAAGCATGCGATGAGCCTAGAACACGAGATCGAAGACTTACGTGTTTATAACGCTTCAGTAGTAGTAAAGCTTCAAAGAATCCTTGAGGCGTTTCCACAACTATGGTATCGCGTGTCTTTAATCGGTAGCGAGGAACAATTCCTCGATATCGGAATCGACGAGGCGCAAGAATCTCCGATTGAGTGCAATAGTTTTCTGTGTTTACATTCTCGTAAAAATTCTTCTAACGTTAATCTCAAAGATTAACTCACTTATCTGAATAACCACCCACTACCTCTTGTATGGGCTTTGGGTCTTAATTAATTAATGGTCCAACACTTAATTAATTAAGCCCATTATCCTAATTACTAGTCCATTAACTTTCATTACTCACTACAAAAAAATAGCCGATCTGCGATGGAATTTACGACGGACACATTTCCGTTTCAATAAAAAAATGGATTAATGACGGATTTACAACGGTATTTACTCCATAAATTTAACTTCGGACTCAACGACGGACTTATAACGGAACTTTTTCATGGTACTTTTAACGACAGAATCTACGATGGAATGCCCATCGTTGGGTTATGCGACGGATTCATTCCTTCCTTGAATTTAATCTGAAAATACAAAAAAGATATTAAATATAATTAAAAGTTACAATGGACTTGGTCCGCAGTTAGTTTGAACACTATACACTGTCTGTTGCAGTTTCGTTGTTATCACTAATACTCAGAGTAAAATTTTGGGGCGTCTCTTCCCAGGTTTATTTACGATGCAAACATTCTCTAATCCTAACCCTATCTCTCCCAAATTCTCTTCGCTATACTCCAGCCACCATCTGCTCTGTTTTTCCGGCCGAAGCTTAAATCCCCATCGAAATCTTTTTCTTCATCGCCCCTGTTCTCCCCGGCACAGATCTCCGCGCCACCAGTTCTCCGAAGTTTCAAGCCACGCTGCCACCATCCCGAGCTTTAAGTTTGCCGCTACCAGATATCCACTACATAGCCGCCCTCCTCCGTCGTTGTTACCGCTCCGGTCAGCCGACTCCCCCCTTCCATTCAGCCCGTTGCTACCGCTGCCCCGTCTATCTCATTACTGTTTCATGATGGTACGTCCTACCTTTTTATTTTTGGTTTTAGTAAGCTCTATTAGCATATCTATTCGATTTAGCTATCATTTTTACGAATTTTGCTATATGCTTTGAGAACTCGCGGATCTTTCTGCTCAAATTTGTTGCAAATTGTTACATTCAGTTTCAAAAATTGAAAATTATTGTTTTGAATATATGTTTGTAAGTTGCAGTAGGCTTGCTTTTTTTAGTTTTGAGTGTTGTGTTTGGCCATATATTGGTCCGGAGGTGTAGATTTGGATGGGGGTTTCTGAATAAGTTTTGGAACAGACTTGTGAGTGTAAGGATTAGAGATGGCAAAAGTAGCGGGTCGGGCCCATCGGGCTTTGGGTACTATGCGGGCCAGGCCGGCCCGTCTGAAAATCTACTGGGCTGGAAAAATCGGAGCCCAATCCAACCACACCCGGGCCACCGGGCTTTCAAGCTAAATCCGTCCGGTAAAAATAGGACACCTTTTTTATCCTTTTAGTAGCTTTAATATAACACTTAAAATATTTACTGTTTAGGACACTTAAAAGTGTCATATTAAGGGAATAACATTGGATTTTAAAATGGGGATACTTAAAAGTGTCCTATTAAGTATATTAATTAAGTAATAATAGTGGATTTTTAAAATGGAGACACTTAAAAGTGTCCTATTAAGTGTACTATGCGGGCGAGCTTTTTAGTCCGAAAACACGGGCTTTTTAGCCCCAAAGCCCGGTTGCCCCTACGGGCTATCTGGGCGGGTTTTTTAGGATCGGTTTTTTTGGGCCTATAATTTTCGAGCCCAACCCAACCCAACCCCGGTACCCAGGCCGGCCCATCGGGCCGTGCTCATTTTGCCAGCTCTATTAAGGGTTATATTAGACAATGGTGTTATTGGTTAAATTGGACTTGTGAGTGTTTCTTATACTCGATATGTAATTTGGTAAACTTATTTTGTCATTGTTCCTAAATCTTTTCACATTATGAAAATCTTCATCAGTTTTATACTATGTTCTATTATCAGTTCTGTAATTTGTTATTCATTTTTTCCCTGATGATTATTCAAGACAAATTACTCAGAATACTTCAATTATAAACTGATACTTTGAAAATAATTATGTGACCGAGATGACAAATTTGATCAATTCAGCATGTGTTCTAATGTATCTTATAAGACACTGCAGATTTGGATTCTCAACATATCCATTGGCTTATATAGTTATATGTTAAAATTTAATTAAGTATTCATCTTCTACTTCTGATACTTAAATTTGATTAATTATTCATGTACTTAACTAGTGGTGTAATTTGGTCAGGTGCTTACGGAGTTCTTGTCTTTTTGTTTTTGGTGGTGAGGAGCTGTGATTGTTTTGGAGAAATCAATACAATTTTCCTAATCAGTTTATTTTGGTTTTGAATCTCGTCTTCTTTAATATCTGATATCAGGATTTTCTTACTCTAGGCTTGTCATTGATGGGATATGGCCAACCGCTGGGCCCAGGCAGCGCCCAAGCAATGGGCTCGACATTAGTAAGGTAAGCCAAGGTCCGGTCGGGTCCGGCCTTCAAACCCTAACCACAAACCTAATCGGTATGAAGGCGGAAGGCGAGGGAGTCCTACAGGCTACATGCGAGGCGAAGAGCCCCACATGGTAGGGGATCAATCCCATGATGGGGGAGTTGGGCACGTCTTTAGGGGCCTCAAATATGTATAAATAAGAGTGAGATCGAAGGTAGGGGTTAGCAAATTCTGAATCTAGAGCTCTTTGAGATACTCATTGTAATACAAATATAGTGAACATCTTGAGGATCATTACCTCGGTGGGCGTAGATCATTTCTTGATCGAACCACGTAAAAGCTCATGTGTTCTTTCTTGTTTTCTCTAAATCTTTCATACCTCATGCAGTTTATCATTGGCGCCGTGCGTGGGAAACTACGAACAAAAAGCTTCGTTTTTCTACATTTTAATGACAAGAACACGTCTGACGTTATCACCTTGGCGATGCCGGCAATAACGCGTTGAAGGCGACCAAGTGGTCACAGCGCCATTGGAAGGAGATCGCCGGCCTACCGGCCGTACACTGAGGGCTACATGGAAGCGCCTCCATACACCCTCGGGACCGCGCCCCAACGAAGAAGATGCCGACCTCGGCGATGGCGAGCAGACGGCTCGTTCGTCTCACGAGGCCCTTGGTCGGCTGTGACCGAATTCCTCAGCAGCCGTGGCCAATTTCAAAGCTTCCTCGACGGAGGGGCGGGGGCGGGCCCCTCGAGAGTCTCGAGCTGCTACCTCGGGCGCCCGAGTCGACCACTCCGAGACAACCGGCGTTCACCTCGGCGCAATGGCGAGCAGCGCCACGTCGCCCGACGTCCGGCCGATCGGCTGCGGACAAACTACGCGATCACTCGCCCCACGCCATCCAGCGGGCGATTCCCTTTCGGCATAATGCCCATGTGGTGGGCGGGGAAGAAGAGGAAAGGCGGTCGAACCCACACGGAGGGACGACGCGTCGCTATCGGTCTCCACTCCTCGGAGAGAGCGATATGAGCTCCCGGGTTCGATCGGCGCAGGACGGATTATCTCTCATTTCTCGAGAAATCACGGATACACCTTTGCCACAACGGTATCGGGCACCCAACATCGGCGCTACGATGGCCCGGAGATCCTCCGACTTCTTTTTACTATACCACTAGCATGTCGAGGAATGGAGGATTTCCATATGTGCAAGTCTTCCCAGTCTTGATCTCAACGCCCGACGTTGGTTCACCTCGCTTCATAACGGCATCCGGCGAGGACCTCATGGATCAATTCAAATGGCGCTTCACGAAGATGCCACCCAACAAACCGTCCGACCTGCTGCGCCATCCGCGAGGGCGAGGCGAGGCGATGTCAGTTTCGTCTCACGGTTCGTCAAGGAATCTCTCAAAATTGATGAGAGTAACGACCTCTTCATCATCAATGCGTTCGAGAGCGGGATCCGACCGGCGCCGAATAAAGAGATCACCCGTCAGCGGTAGAAGGCGGCTGTCGTCGCCTCTGGACCTGGTCGACAACCGTCGAGGAGGCGAGTCGGATCGGAAGAGAGAGAAATGCGGGATGAGCGGAAGGCGAAGAAGGAGGCGGATGATCGAGGTCGAGTCTTGAATGCAGAAGTGCATTCGAAAGGATCGAAGGGCCGGTCGAGTCGGGCTCGGACCTCGGCAAAACCACAGCGGCCTCATCTGCTCAAATCGAGGCGAAATATTTGAGCTCCACGCGAGCTCTTCCGAGGCCGCTCCCCATGAAGGGAGGATCGAAGGGTCGACAGACGAATATTGTGACTACCACGGGGGTATGGTCACGATACCGGCAGCTGCGGGATTTGAGCTCGGAGATAGGCGAGCTCGTTAAAGAAGGCGGCTCGAAGTACCTCGGCCGACACGGCGGGGGAACAAGCGAGAAGAAAGAGCGGAGTGGCAACAACAAGCTGCGGGCCGACCTCGGCGACGGCGTGCTCGACGATGAAGAAGCGGCGCTCCCAACACAATGGAGCAAGTCTACGCCATCACCGGACCGCCCAGGAATGCGATGAGAGGTGAAAGCCTCCACACTCCCGACCTCGTCATTTGGAGCGACGAAGCCGGTGAAGCCGGCGCCTCGATAAACCGGACCCGACATGGGAAAGCTCATACCACGTTCAGAGGACCTCGGCAAAGGGTCTATAAGCTTGCTCACCTACCGGTACACCTATACCCGGGCTGGCGTCCCGCCCACCGAGGAGGTATTTTACATTGCTTTGATTTCGGATCGACATCATGTTAACCCTCCTTTATTTTTCAATGCGATGTCATTTACTTTATCAATAAAACATTTGTTTTACTAACAAGTACATCAATTGTCTCATATCTATGTGAACATCCATTCGGATATACCACATCTAAACCTTCACGAGGGGCGCCACTAAGATGAAAATCCCACTAAGTAGGGTGCAGCATCAGATTACCCATTAAGTTGGGCGATCTACATGCAGCATCTGATTACCCGTTAAGTTGGGCGTCTACATGCAAGCATCTGATTACCCATTAAGTTGGGCGTCTACATACCGCGACATCGGACCGATCTCGCCAACTTATACCCTTTATTTGGGAAGATATGCACTCCGATACAGATCTAAATGCATTAATGACTACAAACGAGTTCAAAGCCATATTCAAGTCAACCGGCTTCGAGCTCGTTTATACCCCTTTATTTGGGAAGATATACATACATATCGATCTACATACATTTACGACCAAGCGAAGTCTAAGCTATGTTTGTACCTCTCGAGGGAAAACATACACTTGAACAGTCTAAATACATGTCGACTACATATAAAGTACTAAGCTATATACAACTCATTCGGGCTTCCGAGCTCCGCCTCGTCGGTCTCACTGAAGCCGCACCAACTATGCACAAAATCTCGGTCGGCGCCAAAATACAGAACGAACTCGGTACCTTGACCCGATCTGAGGTCGGCGTTGCCCGACCTACTCGGGGCTCGCCCGGCAAGTGCGGGGATGCTCCGGCACGGAGAGGCACTCCCTCGGGCGAGTCGAACCCCGCCTCTTGGGTTCGTCGTTGGTCCGCCCACCACTGCCATTGTCGGTTTGGTGCCCTTCCTCGACGATCGGCACTCCTTGGGCGAGGCCGAACTCCGCCTCGAGATCGCCGGCTGCTAGAGCGCGACCGCCCCGAGCTTGGCGGCGTGCTCGGCTCGGACCTCGGTGCCTCAACCGATCCTCGGTTTTCAGCAGACCGTCCTCGATCTCTTGCGCCACCTCGTCTCGACGCCCGCCATCTCGGCCTCTCGATACAGCTTCGCCGCCTTGGTCCTCCGGGGCGACCTCGCCTCGACTTTCACCACCTCGGCCGCCGAGCCCGGTCTCGCTTCCGCCGTTTCGAGCCATCGCCTCGGCGCGAAGTCACATACCGACCGCGAGAACACCTCGGCGAGATGGCCGAGCAGCCGGACCTCGGCGTCGTCCTCTCAGCGGACGCGCCGTCAGCGTCGAACAAGCGACTCGGATCACGGCATCGTCCTCTCAACGAACATCGCCTTCAGCGTCGGACAAGCGACTCGGATCGCGGCATCGTCCTCTCAGCGGACGCCGCCGTCAACGTCGACAAGCGACTCGGACCTCGGTATCGTCCTCTCAACGGACATCGCCTTCCAACGTCAGACAACTGACTCCGGATCGCGGCATCGTCCTCTCAACAAACACCACCATCCAACGTCAGACAACTGACTCCGGACCTCGGCGTCGTCCTCTCAACAGACATCGCCATCCAACGTCAGACGACTGACTTCGAATCTCGATGCCCTCTTATTTTATGAAGACGTTCCGCCTCTAGGTCGGTCAACCACCTCGGTATTCCTCTTATAAAAGGACCTCTCCATCCAGCTCCAGCCATGTTACCCACCTCGGCACGTCGTCTAAGTCGATCCGGACTCCGACGAATCACCCAATCGATTCGGTCCTCGACGAGCGTAAGTCGAAAAGCGGATCGCTAACTCGGTTCGGACCCAGATCGTCAGACCCAACCCTCACGTCAAAACGACAACACCTTCAACAACGATCTCAGCCGAGCAGCAACCGGCCTCGGTAAATTACGATCCTCACCCCACCTCGGCATAGTTGCTGCGACTATTCGGGGGCTATGATGGGATATGGCCAATCGCTCGGTCCAGCGACAGCCCAAACAGTGGGCGACATTAGTAAGGTAAGCCAAGGTCGGTCGGTCCGACCTTCAAACCCTAACCACCCCAAACCTGTCGGTAGCGAGCCGAAGGCGGACGGGGAGTCCTACAGTGCTACATGCGAGGCGAAGAGCCCCTACATGGTAGGGGATCAATCCCCGCCAATGGGGGAGTTGGGCACGTCTTTAGGGGGGCCTCAAATATGTATAAATAAGAGTGAGATCGAAGGTAGAGGGGTTAGCAAATTACTGAATACTAGAGCTCTTTGAGATACTCATTGTAATACAAATATAGTGAACATCTTGAGGATCATTACCTCCGTGGACGTAGATCTGTTTCTTGATCGAACCACGTAAAAGCTCCTGTGTTCTTTACTGTTTTCTCTAAATCTTTCATACCTACGTACACAGATTTATCAGTCATCATGTTGGGATATTGATATTTATAAACCTTTTCCTATCTTTGATGAGAAGTTATTCAAATTGACCTTTTCCTCATATATTGTTATTCTGCAAATTTTGTAAAATTTACAGGAGTAGAGAGTTCCTTTGGCATGAAGGACATACTGCTTTCGCAACCAAGAAAGAGGTAAACACTAGGTACTTCATAATTTCCAGAATTGTCAGTCAATTATGAGGTCAACATTGTTAAGTGGATATTGTTTGTCTTTAGCTTGATAAGCAGTATCATGTTTTGCCTTAAACATGTAGAAGATTATTGTCATTATTATGCTCCATCCGTCCACCAAAAACGTGCATTTAATTCCTTTTCGGTCCGTCCACCAAAAATGTGCACTTTCTTTTTTTAGAAACAACAACTTTATATTTTTACCCTCAACTTATCAACTTATTTACAAAAAAACACTCATGGCTCACCTTTTACACTCACAATCCATTAATATATTCATTTATTATCCAACGACACACTTTTTATACACATTTACTTTCACTCATTCTGATTTTATAGCGTCTGCACCAAAACCGATGCGTTTTTGGTGGACGGAGGAAGTATCATTTTGGGTCCACTCCTTATTTGTTTGAGTGCTACTATTTTTAATTGAGTTATGGAACATGGTTTGGGCATTATGGACTGAAAAATCTGGACTGGACTGCATCTTTTATCATAATAGGGATTGTTGTTACTTTGAGAAATGGATTGCATCTCTTTAAATGTTGATCAAGTATATGATAAGTATTAAGGACACAGTTTAGATATGAGCTAAATTGTATTCTAGTAGATACTTGTTAATTAGTTAACAACTTAAAATTTTTAAATTCTTACTTTTTCTAATTCAATTAAGATTATTCTGTTTCTCACCTGATTATGTCATATTGGCGTACCACTTATGATTTTATATATAGGAAAAATTACTTAAAGTTGTGATTTTATATTGGCTATCCCTCTTGATTATGTCATATTGGCGTAACACCACAAAAGCTAATTCATGATATAAGAATTCACTCCCAACTTAAATATCTATCCAAAATTTCTTGTAAATTTGATATAGGAGTGTATTGAAAATATATTAAAGAAAGAATACAATATAATTTTTATTATAATTTAGATTATCTTGTTTAGTTATATGTCAAGAAAATCAGCTTAAGGAATATGAGGAAACATGAAAGCTCAACATTGGGAATATGAGGAGAAAATGGAGGGTCGGATGAGAGCGCGAGACGAGGCACAAAAGCAGACACTTGAATAGTTTCAAGCTCAATTACGCACTCAACATGGGGCTTTCCAACGGTTCATGTCGGGCTCGGATTCCACAAGCGATACAGGACATCCACCATCTTCATTGGTTGATTATCATTGACTTGTAGCATTATCAGATATTCTATATATAGAATTTGGTTATGGATTATGTTAGGTTTACTTTTTGATTATGTTATGGATTACATTTATGGATTATGTTGTGTTATGAATTACATTTGTAGATTATCTTATGTTATGGTTATGCTTTGAAATTGGTGCATATTTTGTTGAATTTTTTATTTAACATTTTTAAGACGAATTTGCGGTTTGAACAAGTTTTATAATTATTTTGGTTTAGAATGTCTATTTTTTTAAAAACTAAAACTACAAAAAGCAGTGATTAAATACGGAACATTCACGATGAAAACACTGAAATTAGCGATGGAAAATGTATCCGTCGTTAATTAGCAACGAAAAATTCCGCTTAAATTTCATCGCTAATCAACGAGGGAAGGCGACCCCATTTTTGCGACGGATGATACCGTCTCTGATCCATCACTAATCTTGCTTGGCGACCATGATTCTTGATTCGAAATGTTTCCGTAGCAATTTCGTCGTCAGAAGATTTTAGCGACACATTTTTAAGGTTTAACGACGAATTTTCCCGTTGTTATTCGGTTGTATTTATGTAGTGACTGCACCACTCGGGAGTATGATTAACTGAAGCACCAAATTGGCATTTATCGTGCAGAATTAGTGGTAAAAAAATTCTAATTTTACAAGCAATTTTGGTCATAGGTCTTATCTTAAAGTTAATTAAAAAAAATAGTTGAATTCATATATTTAGAATGATGGACGTGAACTAGAGAGGCATTACTTAATTGATATTTTTGTGTTTTGGAAGCGTCTGCGTAGGTCAGTACATTTAACAAAATTCTTATCTATGGTAATGAGATCGAACCTAATAAATTTCAATAAAATGGAGATAACATTAATGATAATTTTAATTGAAGTTAAATATGATTGACTCTTTTGCCCAAATTACATTGCCACCTCTACGATCGACACCCTAATTTGTGTCCACGGTGGGTGTCGGATCGAGCCAGTTGGATCGATAGGTTTAACAGTGAATTGATTAGTTTAATGATCTGATTTCATATAATTTTCAAATTTCCATAACCCATTATGAACAAGTGAAAATCGACCAAACTCCGATCTAATGTGACATAGTAAATCGAATCAATTTTCATAAATTTAAATAATTATAATAATTATAAAATGAGCAAATTGATGTCAATGGGACTCAAACCTTGTAAACTAAGGACTCGTTTGGTAGCCAAGATAAGTCCTAGATAGTGAACATATCAATCATTATCCACTTGTTTGGTATCTTATATTACTAAGTTTCCAGGCCCGGTTTTGGACAAAGCCCGTTTATAAAACATTGTTTCTCTTTAGGAAACACAACTCAATGATCCCCTCTGATATGCAAGCTTTACTCAACAGTGTTTCAGATTAATCAAGCTCAAGACAAATTTACCCTTTTCTATAGCATTTGATTTTTATTTTTAATTATTTGTTTCTCACTTCACCCACACCTTCACCGAGAAGAAGAATGTGTTTTTGTTTCTGTACATTGCCTCTCTCACTCTCTCTCTACATTCTCCCTTATCTATTTCTCAATCTCTCTCTCTGCATACACAACCCATATATTTCTCCTCTTTATCTCTGCACACAACTAGAGTGACAAAGGGTGGTGGTGGCCCGCCCGCCCATCGGACTTGTTGTTTTCTTGGGTCGGTGGCCCTACCAAATGCTATCGGGCTAAAAATATGGTAGCCCGTCCATTCCCTGGCCATCGGACCACCGGCCAAACCCGCCAATATTTAATTTAATAAAATATTATTTTAATTTCAAAAATATGATAACAATAAATAAATTAAGTCTACTAACATCAATTTCAAAATAAATAAGATAAATTACGTCTACTAACATCAATTTTATTTTCTATATTTACTATTTCGTATTTACTACTAATATAAAATATAAAAATTTAAATGTGTGGAAGAGCTTTTAAACTGTTAACCCTGTGCTTTTTAGCCCTAAAGGTCGGCCCAGATGGGCTATGTGAATGAGGCCTTTTAGGTCCAATTTTTTTCGAGCCACTATTTTCACGAGCCCAACCCGACTCCAATTGCGGGTACCTCGGGCCGACCTATCGGGCCGGGCCAATTTTGCCGGCTATACACACAACCCATCTATTTCTCCATCTCTCTCTCTCTGCACAAACCACACGTTCTCCCTCTCTCTCTCTCTATGCACACACAACTCTTATTCATTTCTCTCTCTCTGTACACACAACGGTACTCCCACTTTTCTCTATTTTATTACCTTTATCTATTTTATTGGAATTGATTTGATTTCGTAAAAGAATTAGGTTTAAGTGGTGTTTGGCTGAAGCTTATTTTATCGTGTAAGGTTGGTTGCGAGTTAGGGAAATCAAGAAGAAGAAGGGTAAAATTGTAAATTTATTGTTTAATCTAGATTTGAATTTAGTGTACCAAACAAGTAATTTATATTATCTATATTTTATATCTTATCTACCAAACAATAATATATAATACCAATCTCACATTATCTACAATACATATCTTACTTTTATCTATCTCAACATATCTTAAAATGCCTACCAAACAAAGCCTAACACGACAACCAACTCCACTAATTTAAAGCTTTTGACTTTAATTATTTGATCAATTAATTTAGCTAAACTAAGAATATTGAAATAAATATTAAATATTAATTACTATTTGTACAGTTATTATTTTTAAATTAACATTTATGTAATTGGTGATTATGATGAAAACGAATATGATGAAAGGAATTAATTGAGATTTGTAATTGCTCTTTGTTATGATTCTTTTTTCTTGTAAATATATTGTGAACAAATATTTTTGAATAATTGTATCACTTTTGGTTGATGATGTATATAAATTTTTAAAATTCGATTTAAACACATTGTACATATAAAAAATCAAATACTTATGGATCATTTGATTCTTTCAAAAAATTCCAATTATTCATAATCAACGAGTAGTACTATATTGGTTAAGAAGATTATGATTGACAAAGTCATTCTTTTTTTAATATGGTTTGAGACGGGTACTAATAGATAAATTTTAAATAAATTTTGAGTTAAATAAATGCAAAATGAATACCCAATCTATTATCATCCCTAAGAGAGAGGACTAAGAGGGTGTTTGGCTGAACATAAAATTTCTTTAAAAGCGAACATAATGTTTGTGAAAATAAACTTTAACAACTTATAAGCTCCTGAAAATAAATTGGTCAACCCTAACTTATTTTTTCATAAACTTATAATGAACCATGAATTTTCAAAATAACCTTATTATAGTTAGTTATTTCCTACACATACATACATGTCAACTTCACATCTCGTCAATTTTATCTCTAACTATGATTTTCTCTCTCACTCACGATTCTTTATCTAGCTTATAAGATCAATTATCCAAACACTTTAATAACTTATAAAGACTGAGACATTCCTCTTATAAGTTCTTGAAACATCTTATAAGCTTCTTGGAGCTTATAAGCTCTCTAAAATAAGCTTAGTCAAACACCCCTAAGACTAACAAGGGATGAGCATTCTGAGTTCGTTTGAACCCAAAAATCAATTTTTTTAAAACCCAAACTGAACCGAACCGTTTTATATATCAAAATCGAACCGAAACCGAACCGAAATATTCGCTTCGGTTTGGTTCGGTTCGGTTTTAACCGAAGTTAAATTATAATTAATATAAATATTATAATATTTATAATATAATATATATATATATATATATAATTATATATATCTATAATATTAACCAATTTAAATAATAATAATATAAATAACATATATATAATATAAAAAAAATGGACGGTTCGGTTTGAAGACCGAATTTTTTTGCCTAAACCGAAATCGAACCAACCGTTTTTCTTTGTCTGAACCGAACCAAACCGCTAATTTCAGTTTGATTCGGTTCGATTTTAACTCACCCTAGGACTAACTGATTATGCATTATCGACACCGTAGGCTCCAACGAAAAACTTGCGACTCCTAGAATGTTATTTTCCTCCTTAGCTTTCAATTTTAAAGCTTACACCAAAACCACTAAACCAGTCAACATCGTCTGAAAAAAAGAAGCGCAATTTTATAATATTTGGAAACACTAGAATACTAATCAGCTTGATTATGACATATGCTTGACTGCAAAACCTTTTAGAGCGTCAAAATTGATAGTTGCATGAATTCCATCCAGCAATTAAACTACTAGGATATAGATGGCAAACCTTTTTTGACTTCCACAACACGTTTCTGAAGACCCTTGCTTGAACGAAACATCCATGAAAACATGAAGATGTAGATTCAAATCAAACCCAATGCACCAACAGCCGTATTCTATAATTTTTTTCAATCAATATTACGTTACAAACGCAATTGGTGCTCTATTATCCAAGATAAATTAATAACTGAGACATTAATTCAAGCAAACACGAAAAACACTAAACAGAATTGATGTCATTGTATTCTAATAGAACTATAAATTTGTTACAAGAGAGATCAAGATTCAGATGCCAATTCCCTTTAATGAAATGGGAAAAAACACACAAATCAGCACATCGATTTAGCCAACATCATATATGCAAAAAAATAATCATATATATATTTTTTTTCAAAAAACGTACGACGAGTCCTGTTTATTCATTAATTTATATACATCTAATTACTCTTAACAATCTAAAAAAATCAATTGCATTTGTAGTTTGTCCAAATCAATTCACCGCAACAGCCAAGAATCATTGAACTGCTCCAGCGCAGAATCCCTAAAATTCTTCACCTTCATCAAACAGAAGTGGGTGCAGAACCCTAACCCTAGACCCGCACACACCCGATCAGTCTTGAGCAAATAGCAGGAGGGCCCACACTCGGCCCCCTTCCCCTGCACCACTATGCCCCAAGCCCTCGTCACCCCCTCTCCCAGTTCCTGATTCTCATCGCTTTCTCTCTCTAACTCCTCCACAAAAATCAACCCATCCGGCGATTTCGATTCCCCGCTTCGCCATTCCTTTCTCGTGGCCGGCCATTCCTCCAAAACGGCCTTCTCCGTCTGAATCTGGATTCCTCCATCGAACCCGGAATAGATTTGCACCAGTAACGGCGCCTGCTTCAGGTTCTTCACAATGTCGGGCACGGAATTTTGCACCCACGAATCGATTCTTCCCAGATGATCGTCGCTTTCGATGCGCGAACCGGAAGCCGGTTCCATCGATTCTTCATGCTGATGATGAGTTGGGAGAATTGATTGATGAGATGGCGCGATCGATGCGAGAGGAAACTGCTGTGGGGATTTTTTAGTGGGCAGAAGTAGGTTTGTGGGGAAAAATTGATTGGGTTTGTTTGCGGGGAGAAAAGAGGGGCGGCGGCTCAATAATTTTCCGGCGGTGTGGATCCCTATCGACGCCATCTCGAGAAAAACGGCGATTGGGGTAGGGATGTAGAGGTGGAGAGATAGCGGAGATTTTGTTGTTCGGAGAGAGGATTTTGGTGGAGAAATTTGGAATTGGAGAGCTTTAGAGAGAGAAGATTCGAATTGCAGAGGATTCCGAAGTTTGAGGCCAACTGCGTGCGTTATAAGACCCAGTGTCTCGTAGAACAAAGGACTCGTCGCTATCTATTTATAAATATTAGTAATTTCTAGTTGATTTCCTATTCATTGAAGGATGAGGAAATATCTTTAGCGCCTTCCAAATTTTCGAATTTGCAATTTAGATTTAAATTGCGTTCTATGTGTTTAATCTTTTAGGGAGTGTTTACTTTTCATGATTAACATTTTGAATGATTGATTATTTGATGGATTAAATGTGTGATAAGATAATTTTTATCTATCAATCCTTTATTTACTACAAATGATTAATGGAGGATTAAAATTGAGATAAATAATTTTTTCTTTATTTGGAGATTATTTCAATCCTACCTATATTGGTTGGATTAAAATTAATGAAGAACAATTCAAAGGATTAAAATAATCCCCGGTTTTGGGATATCCTCAAATATTAATCCTTAAAAGTAAACACTTGATTAGGTTGGATTAATTTTATCTATCCAACCTAATCATACAAAGTAAACACCACCTTAGGGTGCTTGATTTAGTGGATTAGTCTTGTCTTATTAGATAATTTCAAACTAATTTAATATCGTATTATTGAACCAATTTAATCTAGAGTAAAGTAACAGTGCCTTTTAATACAAATTATTATAGCTTGGAAGGATTAAATTAAATGACATGCACACTAATGAGGTGAATATATTGTGTGTATTGTACCTATATCGCTAATACTCACGAGTAAATGATCCGTTTCAATAATTGGGAAAGATACAGACGTAAAAGAAAATTAGATTATCTTATTTTTTATATCAATATAATCGCAAATTTTAAAATCTGCATTCGATGACTCGAACCAAAACTTTGACATCGTAAGATTAACCACTCTACCACTGCACCGTAGAAAATTAGATTACCTAATGTTAAAATGTGTGGGATTAGAATCACAATTTCGTCACTCGTCGGATGGTAAGTCGTGTCATTTAGTTATGCTGATAATTAAATATTTTTATAGAGTAATGTAATTTTGGTTAGTAGGAATAACTTTTTTTCTCGTATAATTGGTTTGACTTTGCCCCATTGGTAGAAACAATAAGCATTGGAATTCAACTTCTTTCCTAAAAAAGAAAGATACTTGAAATTCATACAAATCATGTGGCAATTAATGAAATTGAATATTTACATCATATTCGTATATGATTATTATGTCCATGTTTGCATTTATTAAAACAAGGAAGTCGAGAAAGATTATAACCTCTTCATTGAAATTAGACAAACACTAGTCTATTTCGAAAAGGAAAAAAAAAAAGTCGCGAGAGAGAGAGAGAGAGAGAGAGAGAGAGAGAGATTGTGGTGTTGTACAAATCATCAAGAGGAATGAGATGGCATGCGGGAAACATACAACGCAGGATGTAAAAAGCGTGGTGATGTAGAAAGGGCGTGTGCCAACACAAGGAGGCTCGCTCCACGCCTTGGCTTTTCGTGTGTTTCACATGGTCCCACAATTCGGTTTTAGAGAGGAAAATAAAAGATATAGGGAAAATTGACGTTTCGATTTTATAGGATTATATTATTTAGGGGTGGTCTCCTAGACCATCTTAATTAATTAATTGATATTAATAAATCTTAATTATAATTAATAAATCCTAATTAAGAATTAATAAATTCTAATTGAAATTAATAAACTTAATTTTGAATAATAAACCCTAATTATGAATTAATAAACCCTAATTTTGATTAATAAACCCTAATTTTGAATTATTGAACCTTAATTATGAATTAATGAACCTTAATTATTAATTAATAAATCTTAATTATGAATTAATAAATTATACTTATAAATTAATAAAATCTAATTATCCTTATTCACCATAATTAATATATAATGATTTTACCAAAAAACAAGGGTGAACTCACGGTGAGGCGGAGCTCACCCAAGTTTTTGTCTATTATTTATCATTTTCTGAATCGGATATCGTTGTTGCATTTCAGGGATCCTTAACAAATTTCTAACCATAACGGAAAAGTTATAAATTCAACTATATGTAAAGGAGAGATGACTATGCGGATGATGATACTTTTATTCAGTGTAAATAATACTTTCGAATTACAGTATAAAAAATAAATTATACTTTTCTTCAATGTAAATGATACTTTTATAGAAATAAATGATATTTTTCTCTGTCTGTATGGTGCAGAGGGATGCATATGAGTTTTTGTGTATGTTAAAAGAAATAAAATAGTCATATGAAAAAATAGCCTTTTTCTTCAGTTGTACGAACAATTAGGTTAATATGCCTTTTTTTTGGATGGGCATGCATTTTCTAACTTTTTTATAAGAGGTTTTGTTTTGGTTAACTCGCATAAAACCATAATATGTTTAGTCATTTTTTGTGTTTTAAATATAAATCCTAATGTTTTAACTCTCAACGACTTACTCAATCGGCTTGACGTTGAATTTGTAAAGATTAAATGTTGTTATATGGTTCCTCATATAGTTGAATACTAAATACAACAAGATTATTATTTTTTTCGAAAAATAAAGCAAGTCGATATATTTTTACAATACCTATTGTTTTATATACATAAAATCTATTCTAACATTTGAAACTTGTCAATTCTATTCAAAAAAATTTAACTTGTATCAATTTTATTATTAGGATTTTCTTTTAATGATTGAATTCGTGATGTGGTGTCAGAAGATAACTTGTTATTTCAACCCAAAATAATAAATTTACACGTGGATATTAATATTTCACCTAAGGACCGTACATATCGTTATTTTTTAGATATTTGTTTTTTTTTTTTTAAATTTATGGAGAAGCGCGATCGTTCTTTTATAGTCTTGTAGATAAATCTCGCGTTAACATGTAATAGCGCATAAACCACAAGACATATAAACCAAATTTGAAAAACTAAGTGTGACAAACTAAGACACATAGAAGTGTTAGTGAGGTTCGAACTTATAACATTTTGACCATATGAACCATTTTACAACTGGACGGTTATGAAGTCGGGTTACAAAATTTGTACAAGTTAAATTTCAGAATAAACTTGATAAATTATTGAAATAAAATTGCTAAAATCTGGAATCGATTCGATCATAAATCTTTCCTAGTAATGTCATCACCCACGTTCTCGTTCCATTTTCATTTATAAAATTGATCCGTGTAAAAGTAGTAGCCCAGTTTTTACTTGTTAAAACAAAGTTTGAATGGCACACGTTGTATGACAAGGTTAGTGGTCCAAAGACACGTTGGCAATTATTTGCAATTTATTTGGTGGAAGCACATTTATTTGATGGATGGTAGTTGTAGCAACGTGGCCGGCAGGCTTATTCACAACTCGGAATGTCGGGGCGACCGTGTTAGTTGTTACATTTAAATTTTGTATTCAATAACGTTTTACAAAAACATGGATATTGTGCAACTTGTGACGATAATTATTGAATATATGGGACAAGAATATTTTCTTTATTTATTTATATATGGACATTTAGTTAATGAGAAAATTCAACTAACCACAATACAAAAAATTGTGGAAATAGTCACTTTGATAAAGAAATATGAGTTATCTAGTAAAGAACAACCAAAATCGATGAGGATGAGAATAAATGAAAAAGGAAGAGAACGAAAGAGTAGTGTTGGATTCCACTTCCAAGCAAAAACAAGGAGCAAACCCTTTATTTTTATCGACAAAAACTTGGGTGAGCTCCACTTCACCATGAGCTCACCCTTCTTTTTTGTTAAAATAATTATTTATTAATTATGATAAGTAAGATAATTATATTTTATTAATTTATAAATATAGTTTATTAATTTAAAATTATGGTTTATTAATTCATAATTAGGGTTTATTATTCAAAATTAGTGTTTATTACTTCAAAATTAGGGTTTATTATTCAAAATTAAGATTTATTAATTCCAATTAGGATTTATTAATTCAAAATTAGGGTTTATTAATTCCAATTAGAGTTTATTAATTCAAAAATAATATTTATTAATTCACAATTAAGATTTATTAATTCACAATTATGGTTTAATTTACGATTATGATTTATTAATTCAAAATTATTATTTATCAATTCATAATTATGATTTATTAATTTATAATTAAGATTTATTAAATTAATTAATTTTAATTATAATTAATTTAATTTATTTAATTAAAGATTAAGTAGGGGTGGGTCTCACTACTGTGGAGACCACCCCATTTTTATCCTCACTTTCTATGACTAGACTGATCTATAATATTTTAAGTATGAGATCCTCGACAAAATGCATATATTTATATGATTTACAATAAAGATTGGTTCGTGAATGAAAGTGAAAAATTAAAGGGTAAAGTTCAACTTATGTCTCAACGTGTAACGATCTTTTTATTAATGTCCCAACATAAGCATATTGTTGTTTTAGTCCATAACATGTCAGAAAATTTCTATTAATTTCATGTCGGTCAAATTCTAGCATTCAAACACATACGTGGTTCCCGGAGTGTCACGTTTAGACTCCACGTCAATAAAAAAACGTGGAAAATCTCACAGAAACAACATCATTCCAGTTATGTTTATTTTTTGCATTGTTTGTTGGAAATGGAAGTGCAATCACCAAATCATCCCTGCAATTCTCTCTCTCTCGCTCGCTATTCTATTGAAAGCAATTTCCCAGTTCAAGGATCTCTCTTTGTCTCTCTCTCTCTCAACTAACTTTTTCGTCTGCCAGCAAATTACAATCTGAGAAACCCACACTGAAAATGGGATCTTTCAAAACAAGAATTCACATTTCTCCGTTTCCATCATTTTTTTTCATAAACCTATTAAATTTCATGGACGCAAGTCTCTTACACATCCACCTCAATCCGTAGAGGCCCATCTCCAAAAAGCTGCCAAATTCCAGAATTTCTTTCGATCCCACGTCAAAAAATTAAACTTTTTCACTCTCATATACTATGAAGCACCAATACGAATACGAATACGCGATAGAATACGATACGAAAATACGTCAATCTTCTAAAAATTCAAATACGAATACGTTAAAAATACATTTATATTTTTATTATATTTTTATATTATATTAATAATAATATTATTATTATTATTATTATTATTATTATTAAATTCATGTAGAATCGTGCATATCAAAATTCAAAATAAAGCAACTAACTAGTTAATTAAAAATCTCAAATAATAATCTTAGTCATAGAGTCTTGGTACAATAAATCACACTAAACAAAGTCTTTTTCGATTTTTCAATTAAAAAAAACACACTAAAATAATATTAAGTCATCAAATCATCCTCTTCATCCTCCTCAACATCTATTGCATCCTCATTTCCATCTTCGGTGAAGATAATGCTTTCCATCTCTGGCTCATCAAGCGATAATTGCGCAATCTCGATATCTCTAACATCCTCAAACGTACCAAAGTTGTCTCCTCCAATATCCCACAACTTAGTTTCTTTGAAGTATTCAGGTGTTCTTCTGGATAACAAACGAAGATTGCTATGAATAAAAACCAAATCCTCAGCACATTTTGGTGTCATCTTATTTCTTCGCAATGAGTGGATAAAATAGTACGTGCTCCAGTTTCTCTCAGCACATGATGAGGATGAAGGTTGAACAAGTAGCTTGAATGGTAAACCTTGAAGAGTTGGGGCACTTGTACCATATGTCACCCACCAAATCTTGGGATCCAAGTCGTAACGTTGCTCAATCGAGTCAGAATCAGCGAAATCCACTGACATGGTAGCGAAATTACCATACTCGTTGTCACAATCCTCCTTTGTGCAGCATCCAAAAATACTTCTTTAAACATTTAATTCTTTCCTTGGCAACTTCATCATCCCTACGGGGGGCTTTGGGAGGGTCTTCATTAAGCCATTGATCAACGTAATATCTAATAAAAAACTTATATAATAATAGTAAAACAATATAAAAGTAATAAAATTAAAACACTTAAGTCAATCATTACTTGGATTTAGTGAATGAGCCAAGCAATGGAGTGGAGTGTTGTTTTGTTCCAACGACTTACTAAGATGGCATGAACCACATCATAGAAGTTAGACGACTCATGAAGTTCGATTCTTTCATATTTGTATATTGCCTTTTCACTTTTTCTATCATTGAGTCCCACATATCATAAATCAGTGAAGACACGGCCTATCGTGTCACAAGCTCAAGCATGTCATACAAAGGAGTTGTAAATGAAAGTATATAATCAATCTTATCCCACCAAATGTCATCTAATACTTTCATTTTCACCAAGCTTGCCTTTTCTACATCATCTTCTCGATAAGAATCCCAATGTTCAGTTATCACCATCTCACTAAGGCTCCTCTTTAGAAGCTTAAACCGCTTCAACATCACAATAACAGAAGCAAATCGAGTTGCAACAATAGATATCAATTTTAGAGGGATAAATGTGTTAAACATAGCTAACCTCATACCATGATTCATGATGAAGTTCTTGATCATATTGGCATCTGCTGCAACATCGGAGATCCAAGAGCATAACCCAAAAGTTTCTTGATTATTTTCAACATTCTTCGCAACACATATATTCTGCAATGCCAAATTGAGTGTATGAACAACACATGACGTCCAAACAATACTAGGATACAACCCTTCCACAAGAAGTCCGGAGACAAACAATTCTTAGCATTGTGCGTGATTACTGAACCACATTTGGGGACCTACTTCATCAATAACTTTTCAACAAATTAAAATAAAGAATTTATCTTTAATTTCCCAATAGTCAACGGCCTTCAAAAATGGGTCCACTTTCGGTGACGGCCATAAAATTGATTAACGGTCTTCTTTGAATCACTCCATCCATCACTCACAATACTAACTCCTTTTTCACGCCAAGTAGTTTTAATGGGTTGCAACAACCTCTACATTGGCCTTTTCTTGTTGGAGGAGAGATGTTCTCAATATGTTGTACCCAGGTGGCACATAACCTCCTAAATTATGATTGGCGTAGGAGAAGCTAGCGATAGTAAGGACTTCTTGCCAAATGAAATGGCAAGCCCGATGCGTAGAAGAACCGTGCAATCAAAGCATTCAGTGTTGCGACTTGAATATTGAAAGCTTTGCCAAGAGTCGTCGAAGAACTATCACTCCCTTTCTTTCTTTGAATCATTGTAGCCTTTATTATAATGACCTAAATCCTAAGTACGATTTAGCGGGGCTAATACTTGGAATAATAATCAAGAAAGCTTTAACCAATATATATAAAAACTCATATGTTCGGGCGTATTCAACTAACAACATCATAAAATAAATTAATTCTATTGCAGCGGAAAAACGTGTGAGTACACATATGACGATGTGTATTCAAGGTTTCTAATACATTGCATTCAAAGGGGTTCATTTGCTCCGACACATCTCCATCCATCATCCGCTCAACTGCACATTTAAAACAAACATGCGGTGAGTACAAGATTGCACTCGATGGCTCATGCCAAAATAATTTATCACATTTGAATTACTCGCCCCATCACAAGAATACACGAGGTTTTAATTTGAAATACTCGTGCTTACTAAATATTTTCTTTCATTTTCATAAAGATTAAATCGGCGGACATTTTCACATGTATGTATGATCCATATCCACCACAATAATTCATCCAACATAATTTTCCACTGGAGAGAGGCTCCTCACACGACGCCGTGACCGCCGAGCACCCTTTCAAAGACACAAATACAAATAATCGATGCACAAAATCCGAGCCATCTCAAGACAGATACTAATTCTCCATCATCCTTGGGGTACTTCCAAGAATACAATTCAAGCATGTCATAAAGTGGGAGCTACCCAACATTATGCATCAACAATCATGAATTGGATACATACATAAAACATAAATATTTTGGGCAGGTAATTAAATAAATCAGTTCATAAATATTTGCTTGAAATAAAGCATCATAAATAAATTATTTGGTAAATTCTACCAGTTTGAGTATAGTAAAGCCCACCTTTACTTTTGAACTTCGATTTTCGATACGCGTGCTCTCCTCTGGTTGCGTGTGAGCCTTCACGTCCCACCTTTACGCAAAATTTTTCGTTTAGCACGTTGCCACGCTTTTCGAGATTTTCAAAGTTCATTCAACTTTGATAAATAGAATAATAATTCGAAGTTCTAATAAACTTTATACGTCGTTTCTACGCGTATTTCAATAAAAATAATTCTCGTATTTCGAGAGAGACGTAATATGATCTACAGTCTCATTTTAACCTTTTAGGTTAAATAATTAACGTTATTCAATAAAATGATTTCAATTCTGAAATCTTTTCTCACAATTGAGATATTCAGATAAAGTAATACGTTTTTCACGTATTAGCGTATTTAACGAACGTATTTCGTACGTTAATTTCAAAAGTCAACCATTTTGACTTTTCATTATAAATCTTAAATAAAACATATTTTAATGAATAAAATCAATATGATTTCTTTTCATAAAGCTTTAATACTCGATTTTTCACGCAAATCGATAAATT
The DNA here is from genome assembly GCA_036937905.1 of Salvia rosmarinus. Lineage (NCBI taxonomy): Eukaryota > Viridiplantae > Streptophyta > Magnoliopsida > Lamiales > Lamiaceae > Salvia > Salvia rosmarinus. The sequence continues at coordinate 174,200 of JAODLM010000350.1, forward strand.
GATTAATATTTTCTTTCAATATTAATCTTTTAATACTTTAAGCATTATTTTATGCTTTTAACGTTATTTAATATAACGTTTCGTCTTAAACATAATATTCTATGTTTAATAATTCTCAAAAATTCGATTATGTCTAATATAATTTTTAGACATATAATATATTATTATTCTTGATTAAAAAGGAATTAAAATTCCTTAAATCCAAAGTATAGCTCATGGCTATAACACTTATTTTCCAAACTTTGTTCCAAAAATCCTCTAAATTCATATAGTGTATTATTTTACACTATGATCATTAATATGTATTAATATCACTATAGAAAAATTTGGAACACACCTATATTTAATATAGGCTCACGGTTTTACCAAAATTAATCCAATAAATTTCCAATTTTTTTTTTTAAATTAATACACAAGCCTCCAATATCAATATATAACATAATTATAACCTAAAGTTTTATAAAATCAAACTATACACCATAGTATGTTCAAGGTAGCTCACGGCTACATAGGGCTTTTCAAACCAAACAATTTTTATAAAATCTTATAAAATTACACTATGCTTATATGCTATCATATAGCACTAATACATCATAATATCATGTAATAACATATTACAACCCATAAATCCTATGCTTCTAGGTCACGACTACTTTGAAATAAAATAGGTATATAAGCCCAAAAATTCTAATAAATTCATACATCACCTAATTAATACCCTAGATCAATAATATGCTATTATATTAAGCATATGAAAATTTATACAACAAGGTACCAACCTATATCATTCTCGGCAGTTTTCAAAAATCCAACAATATGATTTCCAAAAATTCTCAATTTAATACCATGCACTCCTACAACACTATAGATCAACAATCCAACCTTAAATCATACCTAGCAAAAATCGAGCATCATCAAAATAAATTAAATAATTTGCTTAGCTTATGAAATAAATTATCTATGCACATATTAACATATGTAACATAATTTCTAAGCTTATAACATGCTAGCATGATTTATTGCATAATTAATACATGCTAAAAATAATTATATAAACCGTATGATTATTGAAAAAGTTAGGTTTTATCGAAGCTTGTTCGATATCTAACCTCGTTAACGGAGTCGATCGGTTGTAGGGTGATTAAAGCTCAAAGCTTTTGGAAAGGAAAATAAGAAAATGCCTTGGGTTTTCTTATGAAATGCTCTCGGTACTTATGTTGGAGAGGAAGAGAAAGATGAATGTGTTATGTGTTTGTGTGCTTAAGACTTAATATACTTAAGTAAATAAAAGAAATAAAATACATACACACATAAAACACTCTCTCGGCTCCCTCAAATACAAAGCAAGACACAAACAAATTTGAGATAGTCAAAGGCTTAGGTCATGTAATAAAATATCTCTTACAAGGTAGTAACTACTTGCAAGGCTTTAATAAAGTTTTGGGAATTAACAAAATGAATTTTTGTCTCTTGCTCTAAGCATTGCCGTCAACTTGCGCATGGAGGGAGAGAAATATTTTCAGATTTTTCATGTTGTATACAAGTGTATTTATTACACTCTTCCCAAATATTATACACTCAAGTGTATTAAAACCAAGATCCAATTTAATGTGCATAAGTCAAAATAATCGGCTCTTATATAAACATATTGTTAGTGTATTTTCATCTACACATATATTACTTGGTAAGTGTGTATTGATACTACACTAAGATATAATACAATTTGGAAGATCAAATAAAACAATTCTATGTTATACACATAGATAATGCTCACGGCATCTTTGAAGAATTATGCCAAAAATTGATTTTCATGCTATAAGTAGATATATAGTATAATATATATCCTAGATGATAAATTATATCATAGGAAAAAAAAAATTAGAATTAATCCATAGGTAGAAAACCCTAATTCTCGATTTAGGGTTTTCGAGAATCTTAAAGAATCACAAATATAATTTCCAAAATTTTCTAGCATTAATTCAATGCTAATTAATATTCTAATTATATAAAATAATCATAGGAATTTAAATATCATAATTCCTTGATCATTAGACTTGATTCTCAAGTCATCTCAAAACGTTAACGTTTGAAACGTCTCAAACGTTTAAATATCGACTCATCTCAAAATGGTCGTAATAAAGCTATAATCACTTTATTAAATAATTCCAATAATAATGGAATTAAATTCTAAGCTTAAAACTTAGAAAGATTACGAGATTTCAATTATCGATATGTAATCGATGTTGAAATTATCTTTGTTAAAATCGTCACATATTCGTATTTCTAAATTCACATTCATTTGTGAATAAATCATAGGAATTTATTATTCCAACAATAATCGAAATCATTATTCGATATTTTAATAATCAAATTATCATAATATTACTCTAATTTACGAAATTAATATCGTAATTAGGCGTTTAAATAATCGGGTATTACATTTATATACTTCACTTGAAAACCTTGTAGAAGGCGTTAGTACGCTTTGGGAGCACTAATTATTTGTTTTCTTCTTCTTCTTGATTAATTTACGCATATCCGACATATCTTTCTTCGTTACTTTGTGGCAAGCCTTAATCCCACCACCCCGCTCAATAAATGGCTCACAACTCGGGTATCGTAGTCTTTTTTTTGTATTTGACAAAAATTACATTGCCAAGATACACTTCCACTACAACTTTCTACTGGCCCAGATATTGTGACATATCTACACAAAGGTTTACGGCTATCCAAATTTACACTTATAGACGAGGGTGATATTTGAGAAATCGATCCGGATGAATTAGTGGAGGCCATCTAAAAGGCCTTAAAAAATCTGCAATCAACGAGGCACGAACATATTACAAAATGAAATTTATTTTTTAAATCCAAATAAAGAATTTTCTCAAAATTCAGAGCCCAATATTGTTCACAATGATTATTTTACAATTAATTAATCTATAGAAATCCCAAATCAAGTTAATAATTAATTAGTTTTTATAGGTATGATACAAAAGAGGAATATTGTTAACATATACAAAAGATGAATACAAATTTAATAATTTACAATTAACATATACAAATCAATAAATCAATATATTACAATTAATTAATCAAATCATTAGTTAACAAATTGTCAAATACAAAAGGAATCAAAATGAATTGCTGATCTACCAAATCCTTCTTCGAAAACAAAATCGTCACTTGGTGAAGAAACTGTAGATATATATAGGAGCACACTTGCTGCAAGCCTTCAATCAAAGCTAAGGCAAGCTCCACGGTAGAATTGTATTCTGTCCACTAAAATGCTTTGTCATTGGGAGTCAATATAATGATGTTACAGTGCATCGTTCAAAGAATGTTCACTTGTTCATCAATAGTATTATGTTCATTGTTTAGCAATAGTTTGCCTACAACAACAAGAGGCATACAATCTGTATCAAGAATAGCAAGCACATGGGCTACCACAACAGGAAGCACATGGGCGAGCGATGCTGCAATGACATCAACATCTCTCCAAAGACAATACAAAACAAAGACGCAACAAACGACAAAAAAAAAAAAACAGAGCACAAAACGAAAGCAGAAAACTGTTAAATAGTTACCGAGGGGAGCGACGTGAGCAGCGGCGAAGCAAACGGGGGTGGTGCAACAGGCTCCGAGCGGTGGCGACGCAAGGTACAACGAGATGAAAGTGGCGTCTCCTCCTCCGTGAGGCACATGCGTATTAAATAGTAAAGTGTATTCTTTATTTTTACTGTTTTTGGTATATAAAACCATAATATACGTATTTGACTTTTATAAAAATGTATTTGACTATATTAAATACGTATTGCATTTATTAAAAAAAAACGTTTGTAATATGTATTTTGGACGTATTTAAAACGTATTCGTATTGAATATGTATTTTTTAAATACTTAGTCTGTTTTCACGTATTGGTGCTACATAGCTCCTATATAACTGATGGTCCAAATACTAGTGATTTCAGGTGTATGAAGGGAATACACCTGATGTAAACTTTTTGGAAAGTAAGGTGACTGAAGTGTGAATATTAGATGGTAGACTTATTGACCGTTGAGATAACTAATCTGATATGATGATTGTACGATAATGGTGGAAAGCTTGCTCATAGGTAGAAAATCTACAGGATAAGTTAAAGATGCAGATGTAGCTTTAAATAAAGAGAAGCAAGAAGTAAAGAATACAAAAGTTTAACCTGATTCAGAGTAAACTATTCCTACATCCACGAACCTGTCAAGCGGTGAATCCCTTAATCCTCTAAGGAACTCTTTCTTTTAGACTTCCAAGTGAAGTGATTATAACCCACGAACTTGGAGTTGCAATCATTAGGTTATCTGGTTAAGACCAATATCCTTACTTCTTTGCACTTTCAGCTAGCAACACTTAACTACATACTTGTACTTACACGTCAAGCTTGGAGAGTTGAGTGTCACTTTTCATCCAAGAATATAGTGATCCTTATAGTGAGTACAAGGATAGAAGATGAATCACTCTAACTAGGCTTTAAGAAAGATAGAATGAAAACAACCTAGAGACACACAATAGGAAGATGAATATCTGAAGGCAGAAATCTCTAGAGAACACTTGGGAAATCTGACAATTTTGAGTGTTCTTGAAAGATGAACTTTTGAGGGTTGGTGATTTCTTGAACTTTGAATGCTTGATTTCCGTAGTATGTATGTTGACAATGTCCGATATATATAGAAGGGAATTTCGAACTAGTAATTGGAAGGAGGCAATTCGATTCAAGATCTAATATAAAAAGAAACTAGCTATTGGACTTGTCATGTAGCCTATTTTGTCATCATCTGTAATAGAGTCAGTTGGGCTCCTTTTGACTTCTTGTCAGCTCTGTTGAATATCAGAGTTAACAATTCTCTTAGTCATCAGTTAAGTTGTCTTGTAAAGATCTCTGATATCATGAAGCTTTATTTGATATGCTATCTGAAATGTTGGTTGTACACATAATGTGTTAGTACGATGTTACCAACATTCTATTCAACTTAACTGTAACAATCTTGTAGCGTGAAGTCTGTTCCTATCTGAAACTATACAACCTAACCAAAATTAAACAAATGACTAATCTTATGTTTATCAACCAAATTATGATTTGGGTAAATACCACTTATTGTACAATTTTTTGCGTGCTTTTATAATAATTTCCCAGCGTAAAAAAAAACCCAATAACGTCCAAACGTATGGAAAAGATGTTTATGTTGTCCCCTGGACAACCCAATGAATAAGGTGGGTTCGCGTGGCCGAGAGGTCAGGGTTCGAACCCCACCAAACGCCTCTATGGGTTTGGCTGCACACACCGGCTTTCCAAGTGTGGTTTACATCGTCTGTGTGGTTTGCGCTATTGCACGGGGCCGTGGGGTTTACAACACAAGACTTGCTAAGGTAGCGGTTGCGGGTTCTCCATGATATAAAAAAATAAAATAAATAAATAAATAAAAATGTTTATGTGGCTCACTAGAGTGACCAATAGAAAGATCAATTATATCTCTACCTCCATCTGCCATATTCTCCAAGTAGTCTTGAAAGCTTCCGTTTCTCCTTATCCATCACCGACGACGTCATCTCCTTCAACAAAATCATGTGTCAAAGGACTACAACTACGACGATCATCGGTGGCGTGTCAAGCCCAAGTCGAAGGTAGTTTCAAGATTTTCGAAGGCTGATCTTCGATTTTCTATTAATCGGATTGCTCGTTCGCGTTGGATTCGAATCTCCCATTTACTTTTCCATCATCCTTTAATACTTGGGTACGAAGGTAAGCATTTAAATAAATGTTTCAAATCTGTGAGTTTTGTTAAATTTTTGGCGAATTCGATGTTTTTCAAATCATGAGGAGCTAGGGAAGTTGTTGGGGTCTATGAAGATTGTAAATGGTGACGTTTTTCTTGACATTCATCCAAGGGTGAATTCAAAATTTCATAATGAGGTGGACTGAAAAATAACACTTCGGTACATTAAATTTTATAAATACTAAAATATTACGGCGTTTAGATAAGTTGTATCCTACGATACTTTAATATAAAATTCATCAATAATTAGGTCTATACCAATATCTTTAACAAAATATTTCTCAATATAAACCATCCGTGAATTTTCAAGTAAATCATCATCCATTTAATACAAAATGTCGCTTTCATATGCTTCATTGCAAAAAATGCTTGTTTAGTTGTAGCAGTAAAAACAAGCAACACCAAAATTAGATGAATTAGTCTAGTAACATGACGTAGAGCTTCGACATTTCCCTCTTAGTAAATAGTTGTATCAACTCGACCGTCGAAACTTGAAATTCTTACATAACTATCACATCACCCTTATAATGTCTCAACCCATACTCTAATAAAACAATATCCCGATCGTTGAATCTTCATGAGAATTTTTCCTCGCAAGCTTACAAATAGCATCATTTTTGAATGATTCGAAAGAATTTGCATGATCTAAGGCTACATTGAGAGAACGCAATTCAATACATTCGATTGACTTTGTATTGAGGAAGGTTGCTGAAGGCAATGAAAATTAGAAATTGTATCCGTTTGACTAGAACTCGGAGTGGCAGACTACACATGCCTGTGTTGAGGTTCCCAACGTTGAGCGAAAGGTGAAGAGTGTATGAGATGTTGGTAGGGATGAAGCAGCACAGTTGATCGACTGAGACGACATCGTCGGCGATGGAGAATGAGTGGCGGAAGCGGTTCGAGACTACTCAAAGAATAAGGTAGATGGAGGTGGGGATTTAATTATTTCTTTTTTCAATTTTTTTTATTTCACTAATATGACCCATTAGATAAAATTTTCATAAGTACAGTCCACACGGTCAATCTTGTGAGTCACACAGATATGCAATTGCTAGAAAATGAAGGAGTACACAGTTGTGAAAATATTTCATATGTTTATTATTATTATTGTTATTATTATTATTATTATTATTATTTACATTGTGACATTATTGTAAAAAGACGCAAACATTGGGATAATAAGTGGTACACTATTTATTATTCTTATTCTAACTCATCTCAAATTTTGTGTAGACTTTTGTTTGATTTTGTCTCACAAACCAACCATATTTTTGGCCCAACTAAATAATATACGAAGCTTAGAACATTCTAACTAAAACAATTCTTATTGGGCCTCTCACAGAAAAGAAGTAATAAGTGAACTAAAACCCACATCTATGTCTTAGGCTCTTAGCTCTAACACCTTTATAATCAACCCCAACAAACACTATTAGAAAAATAGCTTATAACTACAGTAATTTACACCTTACAACAAATGCCATCATAGATATTCTAAGGATGCAGTTATATGTTTTTACGACCTTAATTTAGTTGGTTAAAAGATAGTGGATTTAGAGCAAAAATGCATGTACTCATAACTACATTTTTCTAGTATGAAACAATTTTCAACATTGGACCTATTTATCGACACCAGTGAATCTATATAGAACATTTGTAATCTATTTTTTTAAAAATTATTATGGGATGGGGGAGTCATGGGCTCCCAAGCCCCTATGTGCCTCCATTGCAGGCAGAGCCGTTAAAATGAGCCCGATCCGAAAAGCCCGTCCGGGGTACCCGGGGTTTGGGCTTAAAAATTAAAGGCCCGAAAAAAATCGCGCCTAAAAAGCCAGCCCGAAAAAAACCCCGGGCCTATCGGACTTCGGGCCAAAAAAGCCCGGGGTTTTGGGCTAATAAAGCCCGCCCGATTTCTATTAAATATATATATTTATAATATTATTTAATATACATAACTATAATTTTTAATAATATTAATTATATTTTATATAATTATTATTTTTTATAATAACAATTTTCTTACTAATTCACATACTGGTTAGGAAAATAAATTTTGGAAAAAATAATAACCTCATAAATCATTCAAAAATAATTCCTAAGAGAAATGATATCCAAAAATATATACATTGATGATTAATGACCTTATAGTATGTAAAACTATTTTGAATCCTTGATCTTAAATATATACTGTATAATTAATTTATTTTTTTCTATTATTTTATGCGCATAAGTGGGATTGAAGTTTAATAATATCATTTATCTTTGATTTGTAATTACTAATTTTTTCTCCTTAAATTAAAGAATTAAAATTATACTGCATTACAACATCTTCGCATGAATATATAAATAAGTCAAGATATACAAGAAGCATTATCATAAGAATAAGTAAGCTCAAAATATTCTCATCACTGATTCTTTATTTAAGTTAAGGAGTTATGAGATCTTAATTAAGTAATTATTTTTTTTAAATTTAAAATATTAATTTTATATATTCAAAAAATAAAAAAATTATCTAAAAAAAACCTGCCCGCCCGATGTTGGTTTGGGCGGGTCGGGTCGGCCCGGCCCGCTACTTTGCCAGCTCTACTTGCAGGTCAGCACACTTCAGTTGTTTGACTATTTCTCATATAAAAAAAAACAAATCATACAGTTTTTTATCGATTCGAGTAAAAACTAAAAATAAAAGTAAAAATTCATTATTGATTAACCTAAAATCCGATCACCGATTATCCAAGGATTATAACAAAAAAAAAAGCTATATAGTTATGATTCGAAAAAATATAAAGTAAAAAATACCAAACTATAGGCTCGCTCATTGTTGAAGAAGACTCACTGTGACTTGCAAGTGTCAGCAAGGGTGAATTTTTTTTAAAATAATTCTTCTAGGTATAATTTGAAAGGAAACTCTTTTTATGCATTTTTTATACTCGGAATCAAAATTCCAAAACATAAACGAATCATAGAATAAAAAAGCATATAACAAAAATAACCATAAACGTACACAATTAATGATTAATAATATGATATAATATTTATATAATATATTTATTATTTTAATTATTTATGAGTACCAAGTCGGTTCGGTTAACTGCAGTTTCTTATAAGTAAAAGTCGAAACCGAGTTGATCCGTGATTTCTCAAACTCTTTTACTCACCTGTAGCTAGTGAATGATTGCTTGTGACGCATACGCCCAACATCAAAGCTCTAGGCTTCTAACAAGTTGCAAAATAGTTGGTGTGTGTGATTATGGGTCTCCATACATTCATTTTAAAATAAATGTAATTCAACCTCCTATAAGAGATTAATGGACTGATCTTATTGCTGTATTTTATTTTGGGGTTAGCAGTCATCATTCAACATTTATTTTTTTGCCAGTTTGGGTCCCCAACAAGAAAGATGGGCAATTCTGGGCCCAATACACAAAGGGTGCTCAATGAACCCAATAATTCATATATTTGCTCTTTTTTCTTTATTTTGGCCTTTTATTTTTAGTGATCTTTATTCTACCATAATGTACCAAATATAATCGCTTTATTGAATGAAAAAATTATTTATTTAATATTTGATCTATTAAAAAATTAGTTTTACATTAAAACCATCTTATGAATTTTACCCCTATCAAATGCAAAATTTAAATTTAAATTTGAAATTAATAAATTTAATAATTTTCAGAATAGGTGGAAAGGGTATTTATATAAAAATGATTAACATATTAATTTAATATTATTATTATTTTATTAATTAATTATATTGATAATTACTAAAGATCCTCATGCTACTACCATAATGTGGTAGTAGATACTTTTATTGTTTTATTTATTGCTCAATTATCCTAACCTCATGAGTCATGACCAATAGCATGTGAGACTAGTAACGCTGAGGTATTAGCATCAGTTTGAAATAGGTAGCAACAAACTCTACTTTCGCAACTTTTACATATAACCACTATCGGAATATTAAGTTTGTTTATGTTCTTCGTTATTATAAAATTGTATTTATAACAATAATGGTAATAATAAAAATAACAATTATAATGATCATGATAACAATATCAATAATTACTAACAATAACATTTGTTAATAGTTGTGACGTTGTAAGTTTCTATTATATAACTAAAAGTCATAATGTTTACTTTAGATTGAATTAGTGGTAGAATAGTTAATATTTGAAGTCAAAGATCATAGATTCGAGTATATCTGTCACCTAGTCTTTCAAAATTTATTTATCTAAAAAAACTAAAAGTGATAATAATATTTTTAGATGTTGTTAACATCCAATGTTTCGTTGAAAAGACAGGATCAGTTTGAATTAGGCAGCAACAAAATCTACTTTTGCAACTTTTAGATGTTAGACTACTATCGGAAAGTTAAGTTCGTTTATAATAATAATAATAATAATAATGATAATGATAATGTTAATGATAATGATAATGATAATGATAATAATAATTAACAATAAAGTTTGTTATATTTGTGACATTTTCAATTTCTATTATATAACTAAAAGTGATAATAATATTTCTAGAGACTTGTTAACAACCCTAATATTTCACTGAAAGGTAGGATATGCGAAAGATGAAGTTAAAATAGGTAAAGGTAAAGTAGTGGTAGTGTTTGGCACATCTAGATGTATTTATAGACAAAAATAATCTTTATTTTTTGAACATAATTTCAATTAATAAGAAATAAAACGGTAAGTTTCTTTTTTCCCAATTTAAATTCCTAGTGTCCGAGTGTTCATTCAATTTTATTCATATAAGCTACGTTGGTATTTTAATTTATGCCATGTCTAAATACATCAAAAGTGGTGGGTGCTACGTTCACATACAAATTCCATCCATGAAATTACATGGGTTAAGATCGAATTTCATGTACTTAAAACTTTCCAGCAAGTGATCAGGTTTTAGAGATTAAAAACTTAACAAACTTCAATACGTTCGAGCCCCATTTAGATGGGTCACCCACTCGCAAAGAGCTACTTAAAGTATAGTTACATCTCTTCTCTTCTTTTAATTTTCTCCCATACAAATTAAACTACTACTATGTATTTTCTTTTATGACGAGAAAAAATCACAACTATTATCTTCCATATGTACCTAGTAATTTTGTTCAATAGTATGTAAATCATGCAAGAGAAGAAGTGCATGTCACTGTCATGATTCAATGTTGATTTATTTATAATTTCGTTCTCTTACAATTTCTAGTGTCATCACTCATCAATCATTCCAATAAAAGAGCTGCATAATTTATTTGATATTTTGGCCCAAGTAGGGAAAGGGGCTTGTTAGGTAGATCTAGCGATGCTCGTGCAGCCATGTCATCGTACGTACTTTCCTTTCTTCAGCTCTACTTTCTTACAATCTAATTAATAAATAGTCCTAGTTTTATGCTACCTAATCTTTTAATTCCTAATTTAGAAATAAATTTCACAGCACTCCTACTCAAGAAAAAATAAAAATACACCACTCAGACCAACATAGAGAAATTTACTCGCCATAGAATTGGTTATAATGAACGCCAATAAACTATTGTAGATTTATTTTATAATTTTATAATGATTATTTTATAATAACAAATAATATAAATATAAGCTACTCAAAATTAAATAAGTCTTATCTTTAATTTAAATTACTCAACTACCTCTCTCTGGCCTGAGAGACAGGTTGGCAGGTAGCTGAAATTCTTGGCTCCCCACACACTATAAAGATTAAACTCTCTCGCATTTGGCTTCCTAAATTCTCTCCTTTCTAGTTTTCTTCTTCCTGACTTCCACAATACAAACCTGCTCCCAAATTCCTTGCAGAGATCACAGAGTAACAACTCTCTCTCTCTCTCTCTCTCTCATTATTATATTCGTTTGATGCAATTTTATAATGTTAGGTCGTCTAAGATAAATGAAAAACAGTATTTTGTATTTATATTTACATATATGATTGCAATGATACACGCTTTTTAAATTCAAATAGCCAAATAATATGGACACCGAAAATTAATTAGTACTATTATATCTTGAAATTGAGATGAGAAAGCAGGAAATGTTTTTGTTAAAATTGTTATTTACATTTAATAGTTTGTGGTGAAGTAATAATAATATGGTTGTTATGCAGTGGCTAGTAATGAGGTGGAGGCTGTGATGGTGGATGATGTTCCATTTCCTCCACAAATAACCATCAACAAGCCATTGTCTTTAATGGCTCATGGTAAGTAATTTCATTTATTGAATATACTGAATATACCTTTCTTATCAATTTTTTAATTTACTTATTAGTATCATATATCACGATCCTTTCTCATCGTTATAGTGTATATATGTTCGTACTAACCTCAATTTATAATCAGACGTGAAATCGTGACTTTCTTATGAAAATTATTACCTTTGTAACTGCATTTGAAATACTGAAATTAGAATCCGAGTTGAATTTTGATTGTGTTCTACGTAGGGGTGAGCAAAAATTGAATCGAATCGAAAAATCGAACTGAAATTAACGGTTTGGTTCGGTTTGTATAGTAAAACGGTTCATTTCGATTTCAAAATTTTGAAACCGAAATTAATTCGGTTCGGTTTCGGTTTGGAGAAAAAATTCGATTTCAAATCGGACTGACCGAATGCTCACCCTTAGTTCTACGGAAGGAAATTATGTGTGTGTAACTAGTTTCTTGATTTTGACGTGATATGTTTGACGAGAGAATGAACCAAATACAGTTGGAAAAAATACAACCGCAATCAAATTAAAATTATATAACTTGGCCCATTGAAATCTTGCAGAACTAGTCTTAATAAAACAAATATGACAAAAACTAAACAATTTTCTGTTAGTGGCCTATACTTGTTATTTTCTACAAAAGAATCAGACTTCCTTTTTAGATATAAAATCAGACAATTCACCTTTACTTATTTCCGAATTGGACTTGAGATTTTCAACGCCGCGAACATGTCTTTTTTTTTTTTTTCCAAATTTACTAGCTCTTAACCAACTAAACTAAGCTCGTGAAACGAACATATTTTTTTTTGGTAGTGATGAAGTTACCTTTACATGTTTCGGAACTTCACTAGAACTTTTCAACGCCAAAAACATATCTTTGAATGTGGATGTCACTTGATATATCTTTCCCGAACCTCTTAAAGGGTTTACTCAACATGGGTATCTTCTTAGAAGCGTCTTAATTTAAAACCTATCTCCAATAGCAAATCACTATGATTTAATTAAGCACATTATTAACCATGTCATGCTCTTCTATTTCCCTTTTCATTTATATATTTGAATGAGTAATAAGTGGAGTTTGGATGATTAATTAGGAATTACGGACATTGAGATACATTTCCTCCAGATTAAGTTCACAGCAATTGAGTTTACTTGGACCCTCAAATTGGGGCCCACCTCCAAAATGGAAAGGCAAGTCAACCGCCGACTTAGCACAAGACGATGATTTCTTCGACGCCCTAATTTCTGGTAAAATCTATTTTTAAATTTATATTCCACATCAATCAATAATATTTCGGTATGCTCGAATATCAAACACGATTATTCTTAAATTGTTGTCCAAACTTTTATTTTATAATAACTTAATTTTTGGCTCGAATGTACAAATATTACAATATACTATATATTATTCATTTAATCACTCAAAGTTTCCGTTAATTAAAGATATCGTCTTGTTGGAATCTAATTTCTGAGGTTATTTTGTTTTTACTATATGATGCCAAATCAACTTCTTATGTTACACGTCAACTTTAGTCAGCTAATTTTTTGAATTGTGATATTTGTAAATTTAGGCTAAAAAGTTTCTATGAGGTTAAAGTTAGGGCAATAATTTAAGAATTACTCTTATAATAACACAAAACCTTATGTAAAACCCTATGTAAAATGGTCCGACATGTTATCAGAATTCATAATTTTATATTTAATGACATATTTGAATTTTGATTGATGTATAATGACCCGTTAGACCGTAAAATATTTGGCAGCTCCAGTGGAGAAGTTGGTACGAGTGGTGGTGATTAAGGAGATAAAAGGGTCGCAATATGGAGTGCAGTTGGAGAATTCGGTTAGGGACCGTTTGGCAGAGGAAGATAAGTACGAGGAGGAAGAAGAAGAAGCTTTGGAACAAATTGTCAATTTCTTCCAATCCAAATATTTCAACAAAGACTCAATCATCACATTTTATTTCCCAACTACTGCTACTACTGTTGAGGTAACACTTGATATATTTATCACCAAAACAAGTTAAAATATTCTTTTTAATTAAATCTTGGAATTTTTTTATATGTGTATATATAGATTGCATTTGCAACGGAGGGAAAGGAAGAGACGAAGGTGGAGGTTAAGAACGCAAACGTGGCGGAAATGATACAGAAATGGTACTTGGGCGGTAGCCGTGGAGTGTCTCCGACCACCGTCTCCTCCTTGGCCGCCGCTCTCTCCTCCGAGTTATCTAAATGAATTGTTTTAATTAAGTTGAGAAACGTTCAAAATTTCAGTTGGATTATGGTTTGTTGCTACTTATTATGCAGCCTCTCTATCGATGTTTTATGTGGAAAACTAAGAACTAAACATATATAATTCTGTTCTGGAATACTTGAAAATAATTAAAAGATTTATATAGTTAAATGAGTTTCATGATTGTGGAATTGAAGGGGCAACTAAATGTGGAAAAACAATGGGGTTAGGTTAAATGTCAATGATATTTACCCATTTTATTTGAAGCTCTGTTACGTTAGATGTTATGTAATGTTTGGAGCAGAATGATATGGGAGTGAAGATTTGAGGTGATTGCTTTATATCATTCATGATTTAGGGTGTGTTTAGAATTTATATTTTGGAGTATGTAAGATGAAAATAATGTAATTAATACCTTAAATAGGGATACACGCACACAATTTCCACATGTATGAGCTCATACCAATTGTGGTGTTTGGATATTGGTGCTGTCATTCGCAAGTATATATATATATATATAGATTGATGTTTAAATAAAAATCATTTTTAACGTGAGAGCTAAGATTACGAAAATTCAGTATAAGTAAAATGAATTTGGTATGATAATTAATACATTCGTTGAGAAAATTATTAAATCAAAAAATTCGAAATTTTCACTTAGAGTTCAAATTCCATGAGTGGCAAAAATTCTATTTTTTTGGATTAGTAACTTTTCCAAATGATTCATCAACTTTCACTCCAAATTCATCATTTTTAGTTCTCATGTTATCACGATAAAAATGGTCCTCACGTTATCTCTCCTCTACACACACACAATAAAAAAGTTGCACTGAACGTATAAATTGTTGCACCAAATTCGGTGTAACAATTTTATGTTCAGTACTACGTACACTTTATATGTTGAATTTGGTGTAATAAATTTATACGTTTAGTGTATTTTTTTTTCTTACCAATATTTGTATTCCTACGTGAACCACCCCCTATATATATAGATGAGAGTTAACGTGATAATCATTTTTAAAGTGAGAATAAAAAAATGACGAATTCAGTGTGAAAGTTGATGAATTGGCTGAAAAAGTTATTTAATCCAAAAAATTAAATTTTCGCCTCTCGTGGGATTCAAACCCTGGGTGAAAATTTCAAATTTTTGGATTCACAAACTTTCATAGCAGATTCATTGACTTTTATCGCGAATTCATTTTGTTCGTAATAAATTTTTTTGGTTCTTATTTCTTACGTTAAAAATGGTTTATATTTGAACCTCACTCTTTCTCTTTCTCTCTCTCTATATCTATATATATATATATATATATATATATATATATATATATAGGAGATGGATCGTGAAAATGATAATTTGGTAGGAACCGAGAATGAATCTAGGTCTTTTCGTTGGATCAATGGTTGAGATTTAATTTCGATTGTCTTCGCGTTTTGTGTGCTAATATATATATATATATAGGATGATTCTGTGAGAATGAAAATAAGTGTATGAAATAAGAATAAATATATAATTCTAGCATATCTTTCATATTTGTGTAACACAATCAGAATTACTATGTTGCACATGTTAGTTTATCACATATTTCATCTCTTCGTAGTACATATGCTAAATATATTAGCTTAGCACATCTTTCATTGCGGTAGAAGCACAAGAAGGGTTCTAGTCTTTGCGAAATCCGCAGTAGCACACAAAACGCAAAACCGTAACACAACCGAAATTAAATCTCAACCATTGATCCAACGAATCAAAGCACATATTCATTCTCATTTCCTACCAAATTATCATTTCCCACCGATCCATCTCCTATATATATATATATATATATATATATATATATTGGAGGGTTAACATAAAAATTATTTTTATCATGAGAACGTGAGAACAAAAAAAGTGATGAATTTGAAGTGAAAGTTGATGAATCATCTGGAAAAGTTACTGAATCCATAAAGTAAAATTTTCGAAGCTGACAAAAGACGGAGTCCGACTGTTGATAAAAAGGAGAAACATCATCGATTGGACCAACTTGAAGTTAATGCTGACAAAACACGGAGTCAACTAAACTGAAGAAACACAGAAGAATTTAATCCTTTAGTATTTGACTCGCTATATGTGATAACATATTGGCAGAAGATCCTCACATGCCATACCATATTTTCAAAGTTACAGAGGTAAGTATTCGATGATGCGACCTTTGTCAGAAGACGTACGAGGATTCTCAAATAGGAGAATTCAAACGATAAATAAAAGGATTTGAATGGAAATCCCTCAAATGGCTCTATTCTTATTCCTCTCTATATATATGTACATAATCTAATATTTGAAGGTTACCGAAATGCTGCACAATTGAAATCTCAAAGCATTCAAGCTCAAAGCTCAAGTCAATCAAACAACGGTTTCGAATAAGAAAGTAATCATTGTATCAGTAAATCTTAAGAACTCATGCATACTTATCAGCTTGAGATTTCAACATACACTTTCTTACGTCTAGGATATATTCATCTTGTATATCTTAAGCCTAAACATCTTGAGTTTATCATTTGTGATAATTCAGATCCCTAGTTGAAAAACCCTACACAAAAGCCCCTGTAATTGAGTAGAAGTTGGGGCAAAAGCAAAAAATTGTTAGTTACTGAAAGTTTTGTTTCTAACACACGTGAGCTAGAGGTTAAGTCAATTGTGTAATTAAAGCAGTTAGTGGTTCCTAGTACCAGCAAGCATAGGAGGAACACCAAATTAGGGGGATACTGTAAAGTGATCTCACTTTATAAGTTTACTCTTGTACCCGTAAACAAGATCAATCCGAAGTTAGTGGATTAACTGAGTAATCAGTCCGTGGACGTAGGAGTTGATCAACTTGTTATTTACTTTCAACATTAATTTAATATTGCATGTATTTAACTGCCATCAACAACACATAACAACACAACATAGTTTTAAAATCATCTATCAGTATCTGTTTGATACTGAAGATATCTAAACTGAAAATTGACTAATCAATATTCGACTAAGTGTTTAAAATCGAGTTTCAGTTTTCAGTAAGGCAAATTCAGTAACCACCATTTCCCGCATGTACATCAGTTATCAGTCCAACTGACTTGTTGCCTTAGCAGCTAGTAGGTTTGCTAACTGATATCACTCAATACAAGACATCTCTTATTTGAATCGATCGCCAATCTCGACACCAAGATCGGGTATCGCTTGGCCACTCCGACTAGCTATCGTCAAGAACCAACAATCTTGTCTTAAGAAAAAGATTTAAATTTATCTAATTGATGTATCATCTCTCACCTACACTAATATGTATCCAACGGGATCCATCAATCCTATATATAAAGACCGAGACAAATAAGTTTCTTTATGCTCAAATTGATGAGAGAGCTAGAAATCTCACATTTTGGTAAATCATTTAATATATTTTTCTTAAAGAGATTTAACTATAGTAATTTTAATTTTTGCCTCACATTTGGAAACATTATTTCATGGTGATTGTAACTCCATGATAGAAATTAAAGGTTTTTTTTATAGTTATACACTCATGCACACATATTACCCTTAACCTATTAATTAGCGGAAAAATATCTTATCAATTAATTTGCTTCGTCATCAATTGAATTTTTTTATTTTTTTATGAAAACTTAATTCAATAGACCCTATTGCAATTTTATGATTTTAAATGAGTTTCTTCTTTTTTTAAAAAGTGGGACTAGATAAAAACAATTAGTAAATTAATAATGTTAGTTTAGGGTCAATTATTACTTTTATCATGATCTTAGCCCGTACAGTAACATACACCACAGTAGTTGGATGATGAAAATTTTCGTTGCTAAATCCTTAAATTCCGTCATTAATTCAGTTTAGCGACATAATTACCACGGATCAATTCCAAATCTAAATCATTGGTCGACTTGATTTTCATCAGAACTAAGTGGTGCTCATTGGTGATCAATATGATCTTCGAGAAAAGTAGACGAGAGACGCAATATTACAATA
This sequence comes from Salvia rosmarinus, assembly GCA_036937905.1. Classification (NCBI taxonomy): domain Eukaryota; kingdom Viridiplantae; phylum Streptophyta; class Magnoliopsida; order Lamiales; family Lamiaceae; genus Salvia; species Salvia rosmarinus. Next base: position 192,441 of record JAODLM010000350.1, read on the forward strand.
TATATTAAAAGACAAAGGTAATTAAGAAAATTCTATATAGTATATTGACACATTAATTTGGATCTCAGTTGAATACCAATTCCTCTTCTAAGAACAAAGGCTGTTCTGACGATACCTCTAATACTCAAATCAGAATTAGATTGAACAATCATAAAAGAATAAGTGCTAATGTATATAAGTAACCAAAAACAATAGGAATGAGAGTTTTATAGCCTATATGATAAAAACATGAGTTTTATAGTCATTTTGGCTTAAAAAGATAAAATTGTCATTGGGAAAAATAAAAAAAAATAAGAAAAAACAGTGAGTGAATATTCTCTCTCTCGTGTGCCCTACTCTCTCTCTCTCTCACACAACAAACCCACTTCTCTCTCTCACTCACCACTCCCGAGAACACCGTGCTCAAGAGAGAGAACAAGTGCTCAACTCTCTATCTCTCTCACCTGTGCCTACTCTCTCTCACACCGTGCCCAACTACTATTCAAGAACAACAGCCGTGCCCAACTATTATTCAAGAACAACAGCCGTGCCCAACTTCTCTTCTCACTACTTCAATCACTCACGGCGCCTCCCCCCTCCCCAGCAAAACCGTGCCTCTTTCAATCACACATGAGTGATACGGATACGGATACAGATCCACGGTACTCCCCGGATGCGACCGAGCAAGCGGCGGCCGAAAGAGAGAGCTCCTCCACGGCGGAAGAAGCTTCTACGCCGGAGCAGTCGCCGTCGCGCACGCAAGCACGCTGTCGACCTTCTACTTCGGGTCGACGAGCTTCAGGCACCGATTTGGGAGCGCCACAGCCTCCGGTGAGTAATCGTGCTTTTAAAATAGAATTTTAGTATGTACACGATAGTTTTCATGTGTGACGCGATAATTTTCATGAATGACACGATAGTGATGAAATTTCGATAGTTTGTGTGTTTAGAAATTTAGAAATTGAATTCAGATTGCTATGTTGTTGAAATTCTGTGAAAATTAGAGTGGTTCGTCAAGACACGGTGCTACCGTGTACTGAAGATCTATACACGGTAGCACCGTGTCCTGACCAACCGTGCACGGTTCTTTTGTACACGGTGCACAATCGTGTACGCAGTTAGAACTTCATTTATTGTATACTGATTAATTTTGTGCATTTACAGCCTCGTTATAGGTGGTTACGACCGCATATGCAAGGCTATGCCGGACGCATCAACCAATACATCCGAATTGATGTGTTAGCCGAGGTGAGGACATGTCTATAGCAGCGCGGATGTATTGACGTATTCAGAGAGAGCTGCTTTGGGCATCTGCTTCGTCTCAAGAGAGGGGAAAGCGCAAATAATGCGCTGCACAATCTGATGGCCCGACAGGTTGTGGATCCTAGTTTTCCGGAGTTCGAGATTTGGTTTCACGTATGTGGAACCGATATACGATTTGGGATGCTGGAGTTTGCCCTAGTCTCCGAATTGCGCTTTGGACCGTCTTCTTTTGATCCGAACTTGAGGCACGATATTCCCCAGATCAGCATGTTCCATAGGTTGTTTCGAGGTCGGAGGACTACTATTTCAGAGCTCCGCAATCGATTCATCAAACAACGGCTGGGTGATGATGCCGCAGATTACTTGAAGGCGGCTTTTATATTAGTAGCATATCTCATCGTCCTTTGCCGCGATAGGGAAGCCATCGAGCCTTGGGTTTGGGCGTTGGCTGAGGATTTGGATATGTGGCAGAGTTTTCCTTGGGGCTCTATTCATTCCGTGTCCTCCGTTACGGGATTGATGTGCTCAAGAGGCACCCGGCGAGGTGGCGACTTCGAGGAAGACGTACCATTTCTATGGTCCTGTTTGGGCCTTATGATTTGGTCGTATGAGGCCATCCCGACTTAGGGCGTATGTGTGGTGCCGAGACAATGAGATATTGTTGCCAAGATGCTTGATGTGGACTACATGGAAGTTCCCGACCCAATATATTGGATTTTTTGACGAGCAGGTAATTTTAATCTCATGTTTAGTATTTGTTATATATTTATTAAATACATTATAATCAATAATGTGTATGTGTTTTTTTTGTAGCGTTTATGTCATCCTATGCTGGAGCCGCTGGAGGCCGAGTTGACAGAGGCATACTACTTGAGCCTATACGAGGTGATCCGATGGCTATTCGGTTTGTGCCTGCGGGGACGGCATGCGACGCAAGACATGACGAGCTGCGCCGAGCCACGGCGGTGCCTGCGTGCGTGAGAGAGCCCCGCAGAGGGTGGCGAGCATGTCCCGTCATGCAATGAGTGGCGGCGGCCGGAAGTCGAAGTGCCGAGATACATCTCGAGTTGTTGAGCCCAGTCGACCTGGCGTGTCTCGATCGCAATCGGCGTTGTAGACATGAGGAGGTGCGAGCGAGACCACGTATGTCGCGAACACGCCGGAGCGTTCGACCAGACGAGGCCTCCATTGCTGCCGTGGCCGAGACCGTCCGTCGTGCCATTGTGGGCGACGATTCGGAGAGAGCCTCGTAGCTCGAGTGGCTCGACGTGTGTTCGAGCAGCTGCGGTTTCTTGGCGCGGATCTTGAGACGAGATCTCGCACCTCATATCTGCACGTGGGAGCTCGCCCGCTATTCGAGCATGTCGGTCGGGGCGCTCGGTGTCCCAAAGATGAGGAAGTACCGCGGTAGCCACCGACGATCTCGCTACACGCGGTCGATCCGCAGGAGGTGCCAGCATTAGCCATCGACGATCCGCTTCACGGCGGTCGATCCGCATCGAGGGCCCCACACTAGCCACCGACGATCCGCTTCACGGCGGATCGATCCGAGGAGGGCCCGACTAGCCACCGACGATCCGCTTCACGCGGCGGTCGATCCATATGAGGGCCCAACACTAGCCACCGACGATCGGGTAGTCGAGAGTATAGTCACGCCACCGGCGGAGATCGGCAATGAGAGCCACCGTGCACGAGGTGATGTATCTTCGATATTGGGGATCTTTGCGATCGGAGACCCCATTGGAGACCCCACATCCGGCTCCGTAGATATGAGTACCCACGAGGCGACCAAGGAGTTCGAGATCTTTAAGCGGTCGGGCAGATACTTATGTCGTGGCTCATTTGAATCAACATATTATGACTCAAGATCGTTCGATCATATCACCGACCCACGAGTGAGTTCACGGGCGAGGTACTTTATTACAACATTTATTCAAATTTTGTTTATATATTTATAATTCAATTAATGGTGTTCTTTTTTATGTGTGTGTTAGATTATGGAGTTGTTCACCAGATATACATTGGAAAATAATCAACCCACAATATCCGCCAATGTATTATTGCCCACGATCAATGACGCCGATGCGTTATAGCACCGATGGATTTTATGTAAGTTTGAAATGTCCTAAATTTATTTTAACTCATTTATTCCGACTAAATTTATTCATTTATGCATTTATGCGAAGAAGCGCTTGTCGTGAGTTCGCCCGGCTTCATCCAAATGATCCTATGGGCTATAATGTGGTATCAAAGACCACCTATCCACGATGGCAAGTACCGATGACTTGATAGCGATGGTACAAGGAAGCGATGTCTTGCGAGCATAGCGCATCGTGGTTGTCTTGATATGGTAAATTTATTTCCTCATTTCTATTATTTTTCTATCCAATTGAATGTAAACTTTAAAATTATCAATGTTGCGATACTAGCCATCCATAACGTCGGGGCAATCACCGGGTCACGTTCGATATCTCTTGTTGCGTGGACTCTTGAGGTGTCGACTACCGCGCGTCTGACCCCGACTCGGCGTTGAGACGTTACCGATATTGCCCATTATTCGCCTTTTCCCTCGGTCGATGAGGGTAGGCGGATTTGGAGCAACAATCCATTGAGGCGCCACGCCCGGGTATCGACATTGGCGGAGGTGCCCGATGATGAGCGATGCAGCAGATCGACTCGGTGAGTTGCGGTGTCTTTGCATGCCTCTATATGTATCGCCTCGTCACGGTATGCCTCAGAGGTTACATAACAGTCATCGGTACATACTAGCTCAGCGTACATCGATAGCTCGTAGGATATGGTTACTGTCTCGTTTTGTTTAGTTTCCTCGACTTTTTTGTATTTATGACAGATATTGTAGTATTTTTATCAGTATCAGTGATATTTTTGTTTGTGTTTGTTGAATATGGTTACTGTGGTCTTGTTGTTGGTTTGTTGGATTGTTTGTTGGATTGTTGTTGGATTGTTTGTTGGATTGTTTGTTGGATTATGTTGGATTTTGTTGGATTATGTTGAATTGTTGTTGGTTTTGTTGGATTGTTGTTGGATTATGTTGGATTTTGTTGAATTGTTGTTGGTTTTGTTGGATTGTTTGTTGGATTGTTGTTGGATTTTGTTGGATTATGTTGGATTTTGTTGAATCTTAATTAATTTAATTTAATTTAATTTAAATTAACTAATTAATCTTAATTAATCCTAATTAATTTAATTTAATTTAACTAATTAAAATTAATTAATCCTAATTAATTTAATTTAATTTGATTTAATTAATCTTAATTAATCCTAATTAATTTAATTTAATTTAACTAATTAAAATTAATTAATCCTAATTAATTTAATTTAATTTAACTAATTAATCTTAATTAATCCTAATTAATTTTATTTAATTTAACTAATTAAAATTAATTAGTTTAATTTTAATCCAACAACAATCCAATCAATCCCCTAATCTAACAAAACCAACATAATCCAACAATCCAACATAATCCAACAACAATCCAACTGAATCCCCCTAATCCAACAAAAACCAACATAATCCAACAATCCAACATAATCCAACGATCCAATATAATTCAACAAAATACAACAACAATCCAACTGAATCCCCCTAATCCAACAAAAACCAACATAATCCAACAATCCAACATAATCCAACAATCCAAAATAATTCAACAACAATCCAACGTAATTCAACAAAATCCAAAATAATTCAACAAAATCCAACAATCCAATATAATTCAACAAAATCCAACATAATTCAAAATAATCCAACATAATCCAACAATCCAACATAATTCAACAAAATCCAACAACAATCCAAAATAATTCAACAAAATCCAATATAATTCAACAAAATCCAACAACAATCCAAAATAATTCAACAAAATCCAAAATAATTCAACAAATATCCTTACTCACGAGGCCGTTGAGGACACAAATTCCTTGTGTGCTCTTCACTTCGACAAATACTACATTTTTTCCTGCGTCATGTCCTTTCCACACATGTTTAATCACTAATGACAATAAATGCTGTGCATGAGCGTTTGTTGTGGCCTTGACCCTTGCAACGTGTGCATATTTGACGACGCGATCTTGACGAACCCTCAACAACCGATTGCATCCTACTCAATCTAGGGCCTTGACCGACGTGTGATGATTGGAGGTCGAATAATGTAAGTCGATGCAGTCCGGTACAATCCATGCACCGGATATGATACAGATGCAATTCGATAAGAATAAGTCGCCGCAAAAATAGACTGTCTATAATACTGAGCCACAAAGTCAGTGACTTGTAAACCAGCACGCCTAAAAAAAAGAAATTAATCACAAAATAAATTAAACACAAAAGAAATTAACCACAACGTATGAGTTGGACTTTACATTTAGATAAATACCGCACTAATAGCAAGACAAGCGTGACAACAAGGATCTCGTCCAAATCGAACTCACGACATTCACATATCCCATTCGCAAATCAACCACGTATGATGTGTTTTCCTTCGACTTTAAACATGTGTGTGGTCATTGAACGAACAACCAAGCGACGCCTTTTTCCGGCGAGGCATGTAGCTCAACGCGGATACTTCAATCAACTCATCGGACCTTGCTGCACTAGCTCGTCAGACGTCAAACCATTTCTCCGTAATAGATCGAAAAGTCTCAAGCAACGAGCAAACGGTGAGACGCCGAGCCCACAACAACCGACTATTGAAACTCTCTCATCGCGTTCAAGTCATGAAACTATAGCGTCGTGCAGACACTTCAACCTAGACCACCTATGCTCCCAATGGAGAGTAGATGAAGATGTCTTGGCGGTTTTAGAACATCCACAGAAAAAAATCTCGAAATCCCTCGATCGATGGCATATGCAATGACTTGATAACTGTACAAACATGCGACCCAAATCACGCCATATTCTTCTGCAAATGGTAAGAGCACAACACATGCGCGACGTTCGGATACACGGACTCCACAGCTTTTTCGATGCCCTTATGTTGATCAGACACAACTAAGAGATCATCAGGATGACCAATGCACGAACGCAGCCGAGATAAAAACCAAGTCCATAACTCCTCATCCTCAATTGGACCTAACCCAATAGCAAGGGAAGATTCATTCATTTCCATCCTTCGTAATGACAAAACAAATTCATTTGTTCTTTCCTTAAGACGAGTCCGTCTACAACGACGATCGGCCGTAGGTAATGCTTGAAAGCATGTAAACTCGTCCAAGCAAGAAACAAATATCGAAATTCGCCATCATGAGCCGCCTCAATATCATATAGTGTCCGGGGTTTGATTCTCTCAACAAATGCAAATATGATGGAAGCAATTGATAGGACCGTTCAAATCGCCATATGTCATCTCTATAGTGAAGTTTCTTGCTCGGAGAGCAAAGTCGTAATCCATCTCAATGCCAAATTATCGATGCATCTCTCCAATCATCTCTTTCGACGATTATCACACCTTCATCGACCAATTTCCGTGCAAAATACTTGCCAACAATCTTAGCGGACACACGTCAGTGGGCAAAGGCGATTCAAATCCAAGTGACAAGTATGATGTTGTTCAACTTAATTACTCTCCATATCGTTGCCCTCCGACGACTCGTAGCTTAAAGGACAACCGTTGCCATGCTTGCAAACATACCCCAAACGTGTTTTACTTGACCGATCGACCACGTACTCTAAATGATTCTCCAAGTGGTACAATCCCACGGCTATCGTCAATTCATCTTTCGTCTTAATTATCGAATCAACGCATAATTGGTCGGTATGGGCTCCACAAGGTTCGACCCAATCTAATGGCAATGCACTGTCATAATCAAGTAGTGGAATAACCCAGTTGCGTAACTCATGCGCTGTATCATCCTCTATGGTTCGTGAAGTTATAGCATGAGCCTCACCATCATGTCGTTGTTCGGAAGTGAAGTTCACTGTCGATAACCTTATCAAGATGTCATGGTTGTCGAATCCAAGCACCAAATTCAAGAGCCAATGAATCAAATATATCTCTCGTCGGTTCGTGTCTTCCTCTTCATCTGAATACACCACTCGTCTTCCTCCTCATTCAAGACAAAGGCTCATCTTCGTATAATCAACCAAGACATCTTGCATTAGACTCGGGCAAGATCGTAGATCGTTGTGAACCATATAATACGGTGTCTCTGTGTGTACCGTGGTTACGCATCGCCACTTTTCAATCACATACACAATGGATCATCCTTTTGTTCCACAATCAATCGGAACAAATCGTTGTCGATTTTCAACGATACTTTTATTCTTCTTCCATCACTAGCGTCGTCGATAGAAAAGCATAT